>OZ024881.1:47478695-48005134 GCA_964017185.1 Rugalucina vietnamica
CAATATGGGCAGTATGGGCCATTTTCAAGTTAGCAGTACGTATAGCACAGAGTTTTGAAACTAATGAAATTTGGGTCAAACTTAGGACTAGTCAGGACCTTGAAACTGGGCAAGTTTAAAGAAAATCGTTCGCTCAGTTTTCGAGATATCGAAGTTCGAAATAGCCGACCCCATACCCAATATGGGCAGTATGGGCCATTTTCAAGTTAGCAGTACGTATAGCAGAGAGTTTTGAAAATAATGAAATTTGGGTCAAACTTAGGACTGGTCAGGACCTTGAAACAGGGCAAGTTTAAAGAAAATCGTTCGCTCAGTTTTCGAGATATCGAAGTTCGAAATAGCCGACCCCATACCCAATATGGGCAGTGTGGGCCATTTTCAAGTTAGCAGTACGTATAGCACAGAGTTTTGAAACTAATGAAATTTGGGTCAAACTTAGGACTGGTCAGGACCTTGAAACTGGGCAAGTTTAAAGAAAATCGTTCGCTCAGTTTTCGAGATATCGAAGTTCGAAATAGCCGACCCCATACCCAATATGGGCAGTATGGGCCATTTTCAAGTTAGCAGTACGTATAGCAGAGAGTTTTGAAAATAATGAAATTTGGGTCAAACTTAGGACTGGTCAGGACCTTGAAACAGGGCAAGTTTAAAGAAAATCGTTCGCTCAGTTTTCGAGATATCGAAGTTCGAAATAGCCGACCCCATACCCAATATGGGCAGTATGGGCCATTTTCAAGTTAGCAGTACGTATAGCACAGAGTTTTGAAACTAATGAAATTTGGGTCAAACTTAGGACTGGTCAGGACCTTGAAACTGGGCAAGTTTAAAGAAAATCGTTCGCTCAGTTTTCGAGATATCGAAGTTCGAAATAGCCGACCCCATACCTAATATGGGCAGTATGGGCCATTTTCAAGTTAGCAGTACGTATAGCAGAGAGTTTTGAAAATAATGAAATTTGGGTCAAACTTAGGACTGGTCAGGACCTTGAAACAGGGCAAGTTTAAAGAAAATCGTTCGCTCAGTTTTCGAGATATCGAAGTTCGAAATAGCCGACCCCATACCCAATATGGGCAGTATGGGCCATTTTCAAGTTAGCAGTACGTATAGCACAGAGTTTTGAAACTAATGAAATTTGGGTCAAACTTAGGACTGGTCAGGACCTTGAAACTGGGCAAGTTTAAAGAAAATCGTTCGCTCAGTTTTCGAGATATCGAAGTTCGAAATAGCCGACCCCATACCCAATATGGGCAGTATGGGCCATTTTCAAGTTAGCAGTACGTATAGCAGAGAGTTTTGAAAATAATGAAATTTGGGTCAAACTTAGGACTGGTCAGGACCTTGAAACAGGGCAAGTTTAAAAAAAATCGTTCGCTCAGTTTTCGAGATATCGAAGTTCGAAATAGCCGACCCCATACCCAATATGTCAGTGTGGGCCATTTTCAAGTTAGCAGTACGTATAGCACAGAGTTTTGAAACTAATGAAATTTGGGTCAAACTTAGGACTGGTCAGGACCTTGAAACTGGGCAAGTTTAAAGAAAATCGTTCGCTCAGTTTTCGAGATATCGAAGTTCGAAATAGCCGACCCCATACCCAATATGGGCAGTATGGGCCATTTTCAAGTTAGCAGTACGTATAGCAGAGAGTTTTGAAACTAATGAAATTTGGGTCAAACTTAGGACTGGTCAGGACTTTAAAACTGGGCAAGTTTAAAGAAAATCGTTCGCTCAGTTTTCGAGATATCGAAGTTCGAAATAGCCGACCCCATACCTAATATGGGCAGTATGGGCCATTTTCAAGTTAGCAGTACGTATAGCAGAGAGTTTTGAAAATAATGAAATTTGGGTCAAACTTAGGACTGGTCAGGACCTTGAAACAGGGCAAGTTTAAAGAAAATCGTTCGCTCAGTTTTCGAGATATCGAAGTTCGAAATAGCCGACCCCATACCCAATATGGGCAGTATGGGCCATTTTCAAGTTAGCAGTACGTATAGCACAGAGTTTTGAAACTAATGAAATTTGGGTCAAACTTAGGACTGGTCAGGACCTTGAAACTGGGCAAGTTTAAAGAAAATCGTTCGCTCAGTTTTCGAGATATCGAAGTTCGAAATAGCCGACCCCATACCCAATATGGGCAGTATGGGCCATTTTCAAGTTAGCAGTACGTATAGCAGAGAGTTTTGAAAATAATGAAATTTGGGTCAAACTTAGGACTGGTCAGGACCTTGAAACAGGGCAAGTTTAAAGAAAATCGTTCGCTCAGTTTTCGAGATATCGAAGTTCGAAATAGCCGACCCCAGTTTTCGAGATATCGAAGTTCGAAATAGCCGACCCCATACCCAATATGGGCAGTATGGGCCATTTTCAAGTTAGCAGTACGTATAGCACAGAGTTTTGAAACTAATGAAATTTGGGTCAAACTTAGGACTGGTCAGGACCTTGAAACTGGGCAAGTTTAAAGAAAATCGTTCGCTCAGTTTTCGAGATATCGAAGTTCGAAATAGCCGACCCCATACCCAATATGGGCAGTATGGGCCATTTTCAAGTTAGCAGTACGTATAGCAGAGAGTTTTGAAAATAATGAAATTTGGGTCAAACTTAGGACTGGTCAGGACCTTGAAACAGGGCAAGTTTAAAGAAAATCGTTCGCTCAGTTTTCGAGATATCGAAGTTCGAAATAGCCGACCCCATACCCAATATGGGCAGTGTGGGCCATTTTCAAGTTAGCAGTACGTATAGCACAGAGTTTTGAAACTAATGAAATTTGGGTCAAACTTAGGACTGGTCAGGACCTTGAAACTGGGCAAGTTTAAAGAAAATCGTTCGCTCAGTTTTCGAGATATCGAAGTTCGAAATAGCCGACCCCATACCCAATATGGGCAGTATGGGCCATTTTCAAGTTAGCAGTACGTATAGCAGAGAGTTTTGAAAATAATGAAATTTGGGTCAAACTTAGGACTGGTCAGGACCTTGAAACAGGGCAAGTTTAAAGAAAATCGTTCGCTCAGTTTTCGAGATATCGAAGTTCAAAATAGCCGACCCCATACCCAATATGGGCAGTGTGGGCCATTTTCAAGTTAGCAGTACGTATAGCACAGAGTTTTGAAACTAATGAAATTTGGGTCAAACTTAGGACTGGTCAGGACCTTAAAACTGGGCAAGTTTAAAGAAAATCGTTCGCTCAGTTTTCGAGATATCGAAGTTCGAAATAGCCGACCCCATACCTAATATGGGCAGTATGGGCCATTTTCAAGTTAGCAGTACGTATAGCAGAGAGTTTTGAAAATAATGAAATTTGGGTCAAACTTAGGACTGGTCAGGACCTTGAAACAGGGCAAGTTTAAAGAAAATCGTTCGCTCAGTTTTTGAGATATCGAAGTTCGAAATAGCCGACCCCATACCCAATATGGGCAGTATGGGCCATTTTCAAGTTAGCAGTACGTATAGCACAGAGTTTTGAAACTAATGAAATTTGGGTCAAACTTAGGACTGGTCAGGACCTTGAAACTGGGCAAGTTTAAAGAAAATCGTTCGCTCAGTTTTTGAGATATCGAAGTTCGAAATAGCCGACCCCATACCCAATATGGGCAGTATGGGCCATTTTCAAGTTAGCAGTACGTATAGCAGAGAGTTTTGAAAATAATGAAATTTGGGTCAAACTTAGGACTTGTCAGGACCTTGAAACAGGGCAAGTTTAAAGAAAATCGTTCGCTCAGTTTTCGAGATATCGAAGTTCGAAATAGCCGACCCCATACCCAATATGGGCAGTGTGGGCCATTTTCAAGTTAGCAGTACGTATAGCACAGAGTTTTGAAACTAATGAAATTTGGGTCAAACTTAGGACTGGTCAGGACCTTGAATCTGGGCAAGTTTAAAGAAAATCGTTCGCTCAGTTTTCGAGATATCGAAGTTCGAAATAGCCGACCCCATACCTAATATGGGCAGTATGGGCCATTTTCAAGTTAGCAGTACGTATAGCAGAGAGTTTTGAAAACTAATGAAATTTGGGTCAAACTTAGGACTGGTCAGGACCTTGAAACAGGGCAAGTTTAAAGAAAATCGTTCGCTCAGTTTTCGAGATATCGAAGTTCGAAATAGCCGACCCCATACCCAATATGGGCAGTATGGGCCATTTTCAAGTTAGCAGTACGTATAGCACAGAGTTTTGAAACTAATGAAATTTGGGTCAAACTTAGGACTGGTCAGGACCTTGAAACTGGGCAAGTTTAAAGAAAATCGTTCGCTCAGTTTTTGAGATATCGAAGTTCGAAATAGCCGACCCCATACCCAATATGGGCAGTATGGGCCATTTTCAAGTTAGCAGTACGTATAGCAGAGATTTTTGAAAATAATGAAATTTGGGTCAAACTTAGGACTGGTCAGGACCTTGAAACAGGGCAAGTTTAAAGAAAATCGTTCGCTCAGTTTTCGAGATATCGAAGTTCGAAATAGCCGACCCCATACCCAATATGGGCAGTGTGGGTCATTTTCAAGTTAGCAGTACGTATAGCACAGAGTTTTGAAACTAATGAAATTTGGGTCAAACTTAGGACTGGTCAGGACCTTGTAACTGGGCAAGTTTAAAGAAAATCGTTCGCTCAGTTTTCGAGATATCGAAGTTCGAAATAGCCGACCCCATACCCAATATGGGCAGTATGGGCCATTTTCGAGTTAGCAGTACGTATAGCAGAGAGTTTTGAAAATAATGAAATTTGGGTCAAACTTAGGACTGGTCAGGACCTTGAAACAGGGCAAGTTTAAAGAAAATCGTTCGCTCAGTTTTCGAGATATCGAAGTTCGAAATAGCCGACCCCATACCCAATATGGGCAGTGTGGGCCATTTTCAAGTTAGCAGTACGTATAGCACAGAGTTTTGAAACTAATGAAATTTGGGTCAAACTTAGGACTGGTCAGGACCTTAAAACTGGGCAAGTTTAAAGAAAATCGTTCGCTCAGTTTTCGAGATATCGAAGTTCGAAATAGCCGACCCCATACCTAATATGGGCAGTATGGGCCATTTTCAAGTTAGCAGTACGTATAGCAGAGAGTTTTGAAAATAATGAAATTTGGGTCAAACTTAGGACTGGTCAGGACCTTGAAACAGGGCAAGTTTAAAGAAAATCGTTCGCTCAGTTTTCGAGATATCGAAGTTCGAAATAGCCGACCCCATACCCAATATGGGCAGTATGGGCCATTTTCAAGTTAGCAGTACGTATAGCACAGAGTTTTGAAACTAATGAAATTTAGGTCAAACTTAGGACTGGTCAGGACCTTGAAACTGGGCAAGTTTAAAGAAAATCGTTCGCTCAGTTTTCGAGATATCGAAGTTCGAAATAGCCGACCCCATACCCAATATGGGCAGTATGGGCCATTTTCAAGTTAGCAGTACGTATAGCAGAGAGTTTTGAAAATAATGAAATTTGGGTCAAACTTAGGACTGGTCAGGACCTTGAAACAGGGCAAGTTTAAAGAAAATCGTTCGCTCAGTTTTCGAGATATCGAAGTTCGAAATAGCCGACCCCATACCCAATATGGGCAGTGTGGGCCATTTTCAAGTTAGCAGTACGTATAGCACAGAGTTTTGAAACTAATGAAATTTGGGTCAAACTTAGGACTGGTCAGGACCTTAAAACTGGGCAAGTTTAAAGAAAATCGTTCGCTCAGTTTTCGAGATATCGAAGTTCGAAATAGCCGACCCCATACCTAATATGGGCAGTATGGGCCATTTTCAAGTTAGCAGTACGTATAGCAGAGAGTTTTGAAAATAATGAAATTTGGGTCAAACTTAGGACTGGTCAGGACCTTGAAACAGGGCAAGTTTAAAGAAAATCGTTCGCTCAGTTTTCGAGATATCGAAGTTCGAAATAGCCGACCCCATACCCAATATGGGCAGTATGGGCCATTTTCAAGTTAGCAGTACGTATAGCACAGAGTTTTGAAACTAATGAAATTTGGGTCAAACTTAGGACTGGTCAGGACCTTGAAACTGGGCAAGTTTAAAGAAAATCGTTCGCTCAGTTTTTGAGATATCGAAGTTCGAAATAGCCGACCCCATACCCAATATGGGCAGTATGGGCCATTTTCAAGTTAGCAGTACGTATAGCAGAGATTTTTGAAAATAATGAAATTTGGGTCAAACTTAGGACTGGTCAGGACCTTGAAACAGGGCAAGTTTAAAGAAAATCGTTCGCTCAGTTTTCGAGATATCGAAGTTCGAAATAGCCGACCCCATACCCAATATGGGCAGTATGGGCCATTTTCAAGTTAGCAGTACGTATAGCACAGAGTTTTGAAACTAATGAAATTTGGGTCAAACTTAGGACTGGTCAGGACCTTGAAACTGGGCAAGTTTAAAGAAAATCGTTTGCTCAGTTTTCGAGATATCGAAGTTCGAAATAGCCGACCCCATACCCAATATGGGCAGTATGGGCCATTTTCAAGTTAGCAGTACGTATAGCAGAGAGTTTTGAAAATAATGAAATTTGGGTCAAACTTAGGACTGGTCAGGACCTTGAAACAGGGCAAGTTTAAAGAAAATCGTTCGCTCAGTTTTCGAGATATCGAAGTTCGAAATAGCCGACCCCATACCTAATATGGGCAGTGTGGGCCATTTTCAAGTTAACAGTACGTATAGCACAGAGTTTTGAAACTAATGAAATTTGGGTCAAACTTAGGACTGGTCAGGACCTTAAAACTGGGCAAGTTTAAAGAAAATCGTTCGCTCAGTTTTCGAGATATCGAAGTTCGAAATAGCCGACCCCATACCTAATATGGGCAGTATGGGCCATTTTCAAGTTAGCAGTACGTATAGCAGAGAGTTTTGAAAATAATGAAATTTGGGTCAAACTTAGGACTGGTCAGGACCTTGAAACAGGGCAAGTTTAAAGAAAATCGTTCGCTCAGTTTTCGAGATATCGAAGTTCGAAATAGCCCACCCCATACCCAATATGGGCAGTATGGGCCATTTTCAAGTTAGCAGTACGTATAGCACAGAGTTTTGAAACTAATGAAATTTGGGTCAAACTTAGGACTGGTCAGGACCTTGAAACTGGGCAAGTTTAAAGAAAATCGTTCGCTCAGTTTTCGAGATATCGAAGTTCGAAATAGCCGACCCCATACCCAATATGGGCAGTATGGGCCATTTTCAAGTTAGCAGTACGTATAGCAGAGAGTTTTGAAAATAATGAAATTTGGGTCAAACTTAGGACTGGTCAGGACCTTGAAACAGGGCAAGTTTAAAGAAAATCGTTCGCTCAGTTTTCGAGATATCGAAGTTCGAAATAGCCGACCCCATACCCAATATGGGCAGTGTGGGCCATTTTCAAGTTAGCAGTACGTATAGCACAGAGTGTTCAGGACCTTGAAACTGGATTATTTTAAAAAAAAATCGTTCGCTTAGTTTTTGAGATATCGAAGTTCGAAATAGCCGACCCCATACCCAATATGAACAGTATGGGCCATTTTCAAGTTAGCAGTACGTATAGTCAGAGAGTTGTGAAACTAATGAAATTTGGGTCAAACTTAGGACTGGTCAGGACCTTGAAACTGGGCGAGTTTAAAGAAAATCGTTCGCTCAGTTTTCGAGATATCGAAGTTCGAAATAGCCGACCCCATACCCAATATGGGCAGTATGGGCCATTTTCAAGTTAGCAGTGCGTATAGTCAGAGAGTTTTGAAACTAATGAAATTTGGGTCAAACAGGACTGAAAATGAAAATGGACTGACTGACTGACTGACTGGACTGACTTTCAGGACTGACTGACTTGAAAATGGCCCATACTGCCCATATTGGGTATGGCGTCGGCTAACTCGAACACCGATATCACGAAAACTGAGCGAACGATTTTCTTTAAACTCGCCCAGTTTCAAGGTCCTGACCAGTCCTAAGTTTGACCAAAATTTCATTAGTTTCAAAACTCTCTGACTATACGTACTGCTAACTTGAAAATGGCCCATACTGTCCATATTCGGTATGGGGTCGGCTATCTCGAACACCGATATCTCGAAAACTGAGCGAACGATTTTCTTCAAACTCGCCCAGTTTCAAGGTCCTGACCAGTCCTAAGTTTGACCAAAATTTCATTGGTTTCAAAACTCTCTAATATGCGTACTGCTAACTTGAAATTGGCCCATTCTGCCCATATTGGGTATGGCGTCGGCTATCTCGAACACCGATATCTCAAAAACTGAGCGAACGATTTTCTTTAAACTCGCCCAGTTTCAAGGTCCTGACCAGTCCTAAGTTTGACCAAAATTTCATTAGTTTCAAAACTCTCTGACTATACGTACTGCTAACTTGAAAATGGCCCATACTGTCCATATTCGGTTTGGGGTCGGCTAACTCGAACACCGATATCTCAAAAACTGAGCGAACGATTTTCTTTAAACTCGCCCAGTTTTAAGGTCCTGACCAGTCCTAAGTTTGACTAAAATTTCATTGGTTTCAAAACTCTCTAATATCCGTACTGCTAACTTGAAAATGGCCCATACTGCCCATATTGGGTATGGCGTCGGCTATCTCGAACACCGATATCTCGAAAACTGAACGAACGATTTTCTTTAAACTCGCCCAGTTTCAAGGTCCTGACCAGTCCTAAGTTTGACCAAAATTTCATTTGTTTCAAAACTCTCTAATATGCGTACTGCTAACTTGAAAATGGCCCATACTGTCCATATTCGGTATGGGGTCGGCTATCTCGAACACCGATATCTCGAAAACTGAGCGAACGATTTTCTTTAAACTCGCCCAGTTTCAAGGTCCTGACCAGTCCTAAGTTTGACCAAAATTTCATTTGTTTCAAAACTCTCTAATATGCGTACTGCTAACTTGAAAATGGCCCATACTGCCCATATTGGGTATGGCGTCGGCTATCTCGAACACCGATATCACGAAAACTGAGCGAACGATTTTCTTTAAACTCGCCCAGTTTCAAGGTCCTGACCAGTCCTAAGTTTGACCAAAATTTCATTAGTTTCAAAACTCTCTGACTATACGTACTGCTAACTTGAAAACGGCCCATACTGTCCATATTCGGTATGGGGTCGGCTATCTCGAACACCGATATCTCGAAAACTGAGCGAACGATTTTCTTTAAACTCGCCCAGTTTCAAGGTCCTGACCAGTCCTAAGTTTGACCAAAATTTAATTTGTTTCAAAACTCTCTAATATGCGCACTGCTAACTTGAAAATGGCCCATACTGCCCATATTGGGTATGGCGTCGGCTATCTCGAACACCGATATCTCGAAAACTGAGCGAACGATTTTCTTTAAACTCGCCCAGTTTCAAGGTCCTGACCAGTCCTAAGTTTGACCAAAATTTCATTTCTTTCAAAACTCTCTAATATGCGTACTGCTAACTTGAAAATGGCCCATACTGTCCATATTCGGTATGGGGTCGGCTAACTCGAACACCGATATCTCAAAAACTGAGCGAACGATTTTCTTTAAACTCGCCCAGTTTCAAGGTCCTGACCAGTCCTAAGTTTGACCAAAATTTCATTTGTTTCAAAACTCTCTAATATGCGTACTGCTAACTTGAAAATGGCCCATACTGTCCATATTCGGTATGGGGTCGGCTATCTCGAACACCGATATCTCGAAAACTGAGCGAACGATTTTCTTTAAACTCGCCCAGTTTCAAGGTCCTGACCAGTCCTAAGTTTGACCAAAATTTCATTTGTTTCAAAACTCTCTAATATGCGTACTGCTAACTTGAAAATGGCCCATACTGCCCATATTGGGTATGGCGTCGGCTATCTCGAACACCGATATCACGAAAACTGAGCGAACGATTTTCTTTAAACTCGCCCAGTTTCAAGGTCCTGACCAATCCTAAGTTTGACCCAAATTTCATTAGTTTAAAAACTTTTTGACTATACGTACTGCTAACTTGAAAATGGCCCATACTGTCCATATTCGGTATGGGGTCGGCTATCTCGAACACCGATATCTCAAAAACTGAGCGAACGATTTTCTTTAAACTAGCCCAGTTTTAAGGTCTTGACCAGTCCTAAGTTTGACCAAAATTTCATTAGTTTCAAAACTCTCTGACTATACGTACTGCTAACTTGAAAATGGCCCATACTGTCCATATTCGGTTTGGGGTCGGCTAACTCGAACACCGATATCTCAAAAACTGAGCGAACGATTTTCTTTAAACTCGCCCAGTTTTAAGGTCCTGACCAGTCCTAAGTTTGACTAAAATTTCATTGGTTTCAAAACTCTCTAATATGCGTACTGCTAACTTGAAAATGGCCCATACTGCCCATATTGGGTATGGCGTCGGCTATCTCGAACACCGATATCTCGAAAACTGAACGAACGATTTTCTTTAAACTCGCCCAGTTTCAAGGTCCTGACCAGTCCTAAGTTTGACCAAAATTTCATTTGTTTCAAAACTCTCTAATATGCGTACTGCTAACTTGAAAATGGCCCATACTGTCCATATTCGGTATGGGGTCGGCTATCTCGAACACCGATATCTCGAAAACTGAGCGAACGATTTTCTTTAAACTCGCCCAGTTTCAAGGTCCTGACCAGTCCTAAGTTTGACCAAAATTTCATTTGTTTCAAAACTCTCTAATATGCGTACTGCTAACTTGAAAATGGCCCATACTGCCCATATTGGGTATGGCGTCGGCTATCTCGAACACCGATATCACGAAAACTGAGCGAACGATTTTCTTTAAACTCGCCCAGTTTCAAGGTCCTGACCAGTCCTAAGTTTGACCAAAATTTCATTAGTTTCAAAACTCTCTGACTATACGTACTGCTAACTTGAAAATGGCCCATACTGTCCATATTCGGTATGGGGTCGGCTATCTCGAACACCGATATCTCGAAAACTGAGCGAACGATTTTCTTTAAACTCGCCCAGTTTTAAGGTCCTGACCAGTCCTAAGTTTGACCAAAATTTCATTTGCTTCAAAACTCTCTAATATGCGAACTGCTAACTTGAAAATGGCCCATACTGCCCATATTGGGTATGGCGTCGGCTATCTCGAACACCGATATCTCGAAAACTGAGCGAACGATTTTCTTTAAACTCGCCCAGTTTCAAGGTCCTGACCAGTCCTAAGTTTGACCAAAATTTCATTTCTTTCAAAACTCTCTAATATGCGTACTGCTAACTTGAATATGGCCCATACTGTCCATATTCGGTATGGGGTCGGCTATCTCGAACACTGATATCTCGAAAACTGAGCGAACGATTTTCTTTAAACTCGCCCAGTTTCAAGGTCCTGACCAGTCCTAAGTTTGACCAAAATTTCATTTGTTTCAAAACTCTCTAATATGCGTACTGCTAACTTGAAAATGGCCCATACTGCCCATATTGGGTATGGCGTCGGCTATCTCGAACACCGATATCACGAAAACTGAGCGAACGATTTTCTTTAAACTCGCCCAGTTTCAAGGTCCTGACCAGTCCTAAGTTTGACCAAAATTTCATTAGTTTCAAAACTCTCTGACTATACGTACTGCTAACTTGAAAATGGCCCATACTGTCCATATTCGGTATGGGGTCGGCTATCTCAAACACCGATATCTCGAAAACTGAGCGAACGATTTTCTTTAAACTCGCCCAGTTTCAAGGTCCTGACCAGTCCTAAGTTTGACCAAAATTTCATTTGTTTCAAAACTCTCTAATATGCGTACTGCTAACTTGAAAATGGCCCATACTGCCCATATTGGGTATGGCGTCGGCTATCTCGAACACCGATATCTCGAAAACTGAGCGAACGATTTTCTTTGAACTCGCCCAGTTTTAAGGTCCTGACCAGTCCTAAGTTTGACCAAAATTTCATTAGTTTCAAAACTCTCTGACTATACGTACTGCTAACTTGAAAATGGCCCATACTGTCCATATTCGGTATGGGGTCGGCTAACTCGAACACCGATATCTCAAAAACTGAGCGAACGATTTTCTTTAAACTCGCCCACTTTTAAGGTCCTGACCAGTCCTAAGTTTGACCAAAATTTCATTGGTTTCAAAACTCTCTAATATGCGTACTGCTAACTTGAAAATGGCCCATACTGCCCATATTGGGTATGGCGTCGGCTATCTCGAACACCGATATCACGAAAACTGAGCGAACGATTTTCTTTAAACTCGCCCAGTTTCAAGGTCCTGACCAGTCCTAAGTTTGACCAAAATTTCATTAGTTTCAAAACTCTCTGACTATACGTACTGCTAACTTGAAAATGGCCCATACGGTCCATATTCGGTATGGGGTCGGCTATCTCAAACACCGATATCTCGAAAACTGAGCGAACGATTTTCTTTAAACTCGCCCAGTTTCAAGGTCCTGACCAGTCCTAAGTTTGACCAAAATTTCATTTGTTTCAAAACTCTCTAATATGCGTACTGCTAACTTGAAAATGGCCCATACTGCCCATATTGGGTATGGCGTCGGCTATCTCGAACACCGATATCTCGAAAACTGAGCGAACGATTTTCTTTAAACTCGCCCAGTTTTAAGGTCCTGACCAGTCCTAAGTTTGACCAAAATTTCATTAGTTTCAAAACTCTCTGACTATACGTACTGCTAACTTGAAAATGGCCCATACTGTCCATATTCGGTATGGGGTCGGCTAACTCGAACACCGATATCTCAAAAACTGAGCGAACGATTTTCTTTAAACTCGCCCAGTTTTAAGGTCCTGACCAGTCCTAAGTTTGACCAAAATTTCATTGGTTTCAAAACTCTCTAATATGCGTACTGCTAACTTGAAAATGGCCCATACTGCCCATATTGGGTATGGCGTCGGCTATCTCGAACACCGATATCTCGAAAACTGAGCGAACGATTTTCTTTAAACTCGCCCAGTTTCAAGGTCCCGACCAGTCCTAAGTTTGACCAAAATTTCATTAGTTTCAAAACTCTCTAATATGCGTACTGCTAACTTGAAAATGGCCCATACTGTCCATATTCGGTATGGGGTCGGCTATCTCGAACACCGATATCTCGAAAACTGAGCGAACGATTTTCTTTAAACTCGCCCAGTTTCAAGGTCCTGACCAGTCCTAAGTTTGACCAAAATTTCATTTGTTTCAAAACTCTCTAATATGCGTACTGCTAACTTGAAAATGGCCCATACTGCCCATATTGGGTATGGCGTCGGCTATCTCGAACACCGATATCACGAAAACTGAGCGAACGATTTTCTTTAAACTCCCACAGTTTCAAGGTCCTGACCAGTCCTAAGTTTGACCAAAATTTCATTAGTTTCAAAACTCTCTGACTATACGTACTGCTAACTTGAAAATGGCCCATACTGTCCATATTCGGTATGGGGTCGGCTATCTCGAACACCGATATCTCGAAAACTGAGCGAACGATTTTCTTTAAACTCGCCCAGTTTTAAGGTCCTGACCAGTCCTAAGTTTGACCAAAATTTCATTTGTTTCAAAACTCTCTAATATGCGTACTGCTAACTTGAAAATGGCCCATACTGCCCATATTGGGTATGGCGTCGGCTATCTCGAACACCGATATCTCGAAAACTGAGCGAACGATTTTCTTTAAACTCGCCCAGTTTCAAGGTCCTGACCAGTCCTAAGTTTGACCAAAATTTCATTTGTTTCAAAACTCTCTAATATGCGTACTGCTAACTTGAAAATGGCCCATACTGTCAATATTCGGTATGGGGTCGGCTATCTCGAACACCGATATCTCGAAAACTGAGCGAACGATTTTCTTTAAACTCGCCCAGTTTCAAGGTCCTGACCAGTCCTAAGTTTGACCAAAATTTCATTTGTTTCAAAACTCTCTAATATGCGTACTGCTAACTTGAAAATGGCCCATACTGCCCATATTGGGTATGGCGTCGGCTATCTCGAACACCGATAGCACAAAAACTGAGCGAACGATTTTCTTTAAACTCGCCCAGTTCCAAGGTCCTGACCAGTCCTAAGTTTGACCAAAATTTCATTAGTTTCAAAACTCTCTGACTATACGTACTGCTAACTTGAAAATGGCCCATACTGTCCATATTCGGTTTGGGGTCGGCTATCTCGAACACCGATATCTCGAAAACTGAGCGAACGATTTTCTTTAAACTCGCCCAGTTTTAAGGTCCTGACCAGTCCTAAGTTTGACCAAAATTTCATTTGTTTCAAAACTCTCTAATATGCGTACTGCTAACTTGAAAATGGCCCATACTGCCCATATTGGGTATGGCGTCGGCTATCTCGAACACCGATATCTCGAAAACTGAGCGAACGATTTTCTTTAAACTCGCCCAGTTTCAAGGTCCTGACCAGTCCTAAGTTTGACCAAAATTTCATTTGTTTCAAAACTCTCTAATATGCGTACTGCTAACTTGAAAATGGCCCATACTGTCCATATTCGGTTTGGGGTCGGCTATCTCGAACACCGATATCTCGAAAACTGAGCGAACGATTTTCTTTAAACTCGCCCAGTTTTAAGGTCCTGACCAGTCCTAAGTTTGACCAAAATTTCATTTGTTTCAAAACTCTCTAATATGCGTACTGCTAACTTGAAAATGGCCCATACTGCCCATATTGGGTATGGCGTCGGCTATCTCGAACACCGATATCTCGAAAACTGAGCGAACGATTTTCTTTAAACTCGCCCAGTTTCAAGGTCCTGACCAGTCCTAAGTTTGACCAAAATTTCATTTGTTTCAAAACTCTCTAATATGCGTACTGCTAACTTGAATATGGCCCATACTGTCCATATTCGGTATGGGGTCGGCTATCTCGAACACCGATATCTCGAAAACTGAGCGAACGATTTTCTTTAAACTCGCCCAGTTTCAAGGTCCTGACCAGTCCTAAGTTTGACCAAAATTTCATTTGTTTCAAAACTCTCTAATATGCGTACTGCTAACTTGAAAATGGCCCATACTGCCCATATTGGGTATGGCGTCGGCTATCTCGAACACCGATATCACGAAAACTGAGCGAACGATTTTCTTTAAACTCGCCCAGTTTCAAGGTCCTGACCAGTCCTAAGTTTGACCAAAATTTCATTAGTTTCAAAACTCTCTGACTATACGTACTGCTAACTTGAAAATGGCCCATACTGTCCATATTCGGTTTGGGGTCGGCTATCTCGAACACCGATATCTCGAAAACTGAGCGAACGATTTTCTTTAAACTCGCCCAGTTTTAAGGTCCTGACCAGTCCTAAGTTTGATCAAAATTTCATTTGTTTCAAAACTCTCTAATATGCGTACTGCTAACTTGAAAATGGCCCATACTGCCCATATTGGGTATGGCGTCGGCTATCTCGAACACCGATATCTCGAAAACTGAGCGAACGATTTTCTTTAAACTCGCCCAGTTTCAAGGTCCTGACCAGTCCTAAGTTTGACCAAAATTTCATTTGTTTCAAAACTCTCTAATATGCGTACTGCTAACTTGAATATGGCCCATACTGTCAATATTCGGTATGGGGTCGGCTATCTCGAACACCGATATCTCGAAAACTGAGCGAACGATTTTCTTTAAACTCGCCCAGTTTCAAGGTCCTGACCAGTCCTAAGTTTGACCAAAATTTCATTTGTTTCAAAACTCTCTAATATGCGTACTGCTAACTTGAAAATGGCCCATACTGCCCATATTGGGTATGGCGTCGGCTATCTCGAACACCGATATCACGAAAACTGAGCGAACGATTTTCTTTAAACTCGCCCAGTTTCAAGGTCCTGACCAGTCCTAAGTTTGACCAAAATTTCATTAGTTTCAAAACTCTCTGACTATACGTACTGCTAACTTGAAAATGGCCCATACGGTCCATATTCGGTATGGGGTCGGCTATCTCAAACACCGATATCTCGAAAACTGAGCGAACGATTTTCTTTAAACTCGCCCAGTTTCAAGGTCCTGACCAGTCCTAAGTTTGACCAAAATTTCATTTGTTTCAAAACTCTCTAATATGCGTACTGCTAACTTGAAAATGGCCCATACTGCCCATATTGGGTATGGCGTCGGCTATCTCGAACACCGATATCTCGAAAACTGAGCGAACGATTTTCTTTAAACTCGCCCAGTTTTAAGGTCCTGACCAGTCCTAAGTTTGACCAAAATTTCATTAGTTTCAAAACTCTCTGACTATACGTACTGCTAACTTGAAAATGGCCCATACTGTCCATATTCGGTATGGGGTCGGCTAACTCGAACACCGATATCTCAAAAACTGAGCGAACGATTTTCTTGAAAATCGCCCAGTTTTAAGGTCCTGACCAGTCCTAAGTTTGACCAAAATTTCATTGGTTTCAAAACTCTCTAATATGCGTACTGCTAACTTGAAAATGGCCCATACTGCCCATATTGGGTATGGCGTCGGCTATCTCGAACACCGATATCTCGAAAACTGAGCGAACGATTTTCTTTAAGCTCGCCCAGTTTCAAGGTCCCGACCAGTCCTAAGTTTGACCAAAATTTCATTAGTTTCAAAACTCTCTAATATGCGTACTGCTAACTTGAAAATGGCCCATACTGTCCATATTCGGTATGGGGTCGGCTATCTCGAACACCGATATCTCGAAAACTGAGCGAACGATTTTCTTTAAACTCGCCCAGTTTCAAGGTCCTGACCAGTCCTAAGTTTGACCAAAATTTCATTTGTTTCAAAACTCTCTAATATGCGTACTGCTAACTTGAAAATGGCCCATACTGCCCATATTGGGTATGGCGTCGGCTATCTCGAACACCGATATCACGAAAACTGAGCGAACGATTTTCTTTAAACTCCCACAGTTTCAAGGTCCTGACCAGTCCTAAGTTTGACCAAAATTTCATTAGTTTCAAAACTCTCTGACTATACGTACTGCTAACTTGAAAATGGCCCATACTGTCCATATTCGGTATGGGGTCGGCTATCTCGAACACCGATATCTCGAAAACTGAGCGAACGATTTTCTTTAAACTCGCCCAGTTTTAAGGTCCTGACCAGTCCTAAGTTTGACCAAAATTTCATTTGTTTCAAAACTCTCTAATATGCGTACTGCTAACTTGAAAATGGCCCATACTGCCCATATTGGGTATGGCGTCGGCTATCTCGAACACCGATATCTCGAAAACTGAGCGAACGATTTTCTTTAAACTCGCCCAGTTTCAAGGTCCTGACCAGTCCTAAGTTTGACCAAAATTTCATTTGTTTCAAAACTCTCTAATATGCGTACTGCTAACTTGAAAATGGCCCATACTGTCAATATTCGGTATGGGGTCGGCTATCTCGAACACCGATATCTCGAAAACTGAGCGAACGATTTTCTTTAAACTCGCCCAGTTTCAAGGTCCTGACCAGTCCTAAGTTTGACCAAAATTTCATTTGTTTCAAAACTCTCTAATATGCGTACTGCTAACTTGAAAATGGCCCATACTGCCCATATTGGGTATGGCGTCGGCTATCTCGAACACCGATAGCACAAAAACTGAGCGAACGATTTTCTTTAAACTCGCCCAGTTTCAAGGTCCTGACCAGTCCTAAGTTTGACCAAAATTTCATTAGTTTCAAAACTCTCTGACTATACGTACTGCTAACTTGAAAATGGCCCATACTGTCCATATTCGGTTTGGGGTCGGCTATCTCGAACACCGATATCTCGAAAACTGAGCGAACGATTTTCTTTAAACTCGCCCAGTTTTAAGGTCCTGACCAGTCCTAAGTTTGACCAAAATTTCTTTGTTTCAAAACTCTCTAATATGCGTACTGCTAACTTGAAAATGGCCCATACTGCCCATATTGGGTATGGCGTCGGCTATCTCGAACACCGATATCTCGAAAACTGAGCGAACGATTTTCTTTAAACTCGCCCAGTTTCAAGGTCCTGACCAGTCCTAAGTTTGACCAAAATTTCATTTGTTTCAAAACTCTCTAATATGCGTACTGCTAACTTGAAAATGGCCCATACTGTCCATATTCGGTTTGGGGTCGGCTATCTCGAACACCGATATCTCGAAAACTGAGCGAACGATTTTCTTTAAACTCGCCCAGTTTTAAGGTCCTGACCAGTCCTAAGTTTGACCAAAATTTCATTTGTTTCAAAACTCTCTAATATGCGTACTGCTAACTTGAAAATGGCCCATACTGCCCATATTGGGTATGGCGTCGGCTATCTCGAACACCGATATCTCGAAAACTGAGCGAACGATTTTCTTTAAACTCGCCCAGTTTCAAGGTCCTGACCAGTCCTAAGTTTGACCAAAATTTCATTTGTTTCAAAACTCTCTAATATGCGTACTGCTAACTTGAATATGGCCCATACTGTCCATATTCGGTATGGGGTCGGCTATCTCGAACACCGATATCTCGAAAACTGAGCGAACGATTTTCTTTAAACTCGCCCAGTTTCAAGGTCCTGACCAGTCCTAAGTTTGACCAAAATTTCATTTGTTTCAAAACTCTCTAATATGCGTACTGCTAACTTGAAAATGGCCCATACTGCCCATATTGGGTATGGCGTCGGCTATCTCGAACACCGATATCACGAAAACTGAGCGAACGATTTTCTTTAAACTCGCCCAGTTTCAAGGTCCTGACCAGTCCTAAGTTTGACCAAAATTTCATTAGTTTCAAAACTCTCTGACTATACGTACTGCTAACTTGAAAATGGCCCATACTGTCCATATTCGGTTTGGGGTCGGCTATCTCGAACACCGATATCTCGAAAACTGAGCGAACGATTTTCTTTAAACTCGCCCAGTTTTAAGGTCCTGACCAGTCCTAAGTTTGATCAAAATTTCATTTGTTTCAAAACTCTCTAATATGCGTACTGCTAACTTGAAAATGGCCCATACTGCCCATATTGGGTATGGCGTCGGCTATCTCGAACACCGATATCTCGAAAACTGAGCGAACGATTTTCTTTAAACTCGCCCAGTTTCAAGGTCCTGACCAGTCCTAAGTTTGACCAAAATTTCATTTGTTTCAAAACTCTCTAATATGCGTACTGCTAACTTGAATATGGCCCATACTGTCAATATTCGGTATGGGGTCGGCTATCTCGAACACCGATATCTCGAAAACTGAGCGAACGATTTTCTTTAAACTCGCCCAGTTTCAAGGTCCTGACCAGTCCTAAGTTTGACCAAAATTTCATTTGTTTCAAAACTCTCTAATATGCGTACTGCTAACTTGAAAATGGCCCATACTGCCCATATTGGGTATGGCGTCGGCTATCTCGAACACCGATATCACGAAAACTGAGCGAACGATTTTCTTTAAACTCGCCCAGTTTCAAGGTCCTGACCAGTCCTAAGTTTGACCAAAATTTCATTAGTTTCAAAACTCTCTGACTATACGTACTGCTAACTTGAAAATGGCCCATACGGTCCATATTCGGTATGGGGTCGGCTATCTCAAACACCGATATCTCGAAAACTGAGCGAACGATTTTCTTTAAACTCGCCCAGTTTCAAGGTCCTGACCAGTCCTAAGTTTGACCAAAATTTCATTTGTTTCAAAACTCTCTAATATGCGTACTGCTAACTTGAAAATGGCCCATACTGCCCATATTGGGTATGGCGTCGGCTATCTCGAACACCGATATCTCGAAAACTGAGCGAACGATTTTCTTTAAACTCGCCCAGTTTTAAGGTCCTGACCAGTCCTAAGTTTGACCAAAATTTCATTAGTTTCAAAACTCTCTGACTATACGTACTGCTAACTTGAAAATGGCCCATACTGTCCATATTCGGTATGGGGTCGGCTAACTCGAACACCGATATCTCAAAAACTGAGCGAACGATTTTCTTTAAACTCGCCCAGTTTTAAGGTCCTGACCAGTCCTAAGTTTGACCAAAATTTCATTGGTTTCAAAACTCTCTAATATGCGTACTGCTAACTTGAAAATGGCCCATACTGCCCATATTGGGTATGGCGTCGGCTATCTCGAACACCGATATCTCGAAAACTGAGCGAACGATTTTCTTTAAACTCGCCCAGTTTCAAGGTCCCGACCAGTCCTAAGTTTGACCAAAATTTCATTAGTTTCAAAACTCTCTAATATGCGTACTGCTAACTTGAAAATGGCCCATACTGTCCATATTCGGTATGGGGTCGGCTATCTCGAACACCGATATCTCGAAAACTGAGCGAACGATTTTCTTTAAACTCGCCCAGTTTTAAGGTCCTGACCAGTCCTAAGTTTGACCAAAATTTCATTTGTTTCAAAACTCTCTAATATGCGTACTGCTAACTTGAAAATGGCCCATACTGCCCATATTGGGTATGGCGTCGGCTATCTCGAACACCGATATCTCGAAAACTGAGCGAACGATTTTCTTTAAACTCGCCCAGTTTCAAGGTCCTGACCAGTCCTAAGTTTGACCAAAATTTCATTTGTTTCAAAACTCTCTAATATGCGTACTGCTAACTTGAAAATGGCCCATACTGTCAATATTCGGTATGGGGTCGGCTATCTCGAACACCGATATCTCGAAAACTGAGCGAACGATTTTCTTTAAACTCGCCCAGTTTCAAGGTCCTGACCAGTCCTAAGTTTGACCAAAATTTCATTTGTTTCAAAACTCTCTAATATGCGTACTGCTAACTTGAAAATGGCCCATACTGCCCATATTGGGTATGGCGTCGGCTATCTCGAACACCGATAGCACAAAAACTGAGCGAACGATTTTCTTTAAACTCGCCCAGTTTCAAGGTCCTGACCAGTCCTAAGTTTGACCAAAATTTCATTAGTTTCAAAACTCTCTGACTATACGTACTGCTAACTTGAAAATGGCCCATACTGTCCATATTCGGTTTGGGGTCGGCTATCTCGAACACCGATATCTCGAAAACTGAGCGAACGATTTTCTTTAAACTCGCCCAGTTTTAAGGTCCTGACCAGTCCTAAGTTTGACCAAAATTTCATTTGTTTCAAAACTCTCTAATATGCGTACTGCTAACTTGAAAATGGCCCATACTGCCCATATTGGGTATGGCGTCGGCTATCTCGAACACCGATATCTCGAAAACTGAGCGAACGATTTTCTTTAAACTCGCCCAGTTTCAAGGTCCTGACCAGTCCTAAGTTTGACCAAAATTTCATTGGTTTCAAAACTCTCTAATATGCGTACTGCTAACTTGAAAATGGCCCATACTGTCCATATTCGGTTTGGGGTCGGCTATCTCGAACACCGATATCTCGAAAACTGAGCGAACGATTTTCTTTAAACTCGCCCAGTTTCAAGGTCCTGACCAGTCCTAAGTTTGACCAAAATTTCATTTGTTTCAAAACTCTCTAATATGCGTACTGCTAACTTGAAAATGGCCCATACTGCCCATATTGGGTATGGCGTCGGCTATCTCGAACACCGATATCTCGAAAACTGAGCGAACGATTTTCTTTAAACTCGCCCAGTTTCAAGGTCCTGACCAGTCCTAAGTTTGACCAAAATTTCATTTGTTTCAAAACTCTCTAATATGCGTACTGCTAACTTGAATATGGCCCATACTGTCCATATTCGGTATGGGGTCGGCTATCTCGAACACCGATATCTCGAAAACTGAGCGAACGATTTTCTTTAAACTCGCCCAGTTTCAAGGTCCTGACCAGTCCTAAGTTTGACCAAAATTTCATTTGTTTCAAAACTCTCTAATATGCGTACTGCTAACTTGAAAATGGCCCATACTGCCCATATTGGGTATGGCGTCGGCTATCTCGAACACCGATATCTCGAAAACTGAGCGAACGATTTTCTTTAAACTCGCCCAGTTTTAAGGTCCTGACCAGTCCTAAGTTTGACCAAAATTTCATTAGTTTCAAAACTCTCTGACTATACGTACTGCTAACTTGAAAATGGCCCATACTGTCCATATTCGGTATGGGGTCGGCTAACTCGAACACCGATATCTCAAAAACTGAGCGAACGATTTTCTTTAAACTCGCCCAGTTTTAAGGTCCTGACCAGTCCTAAGTTTGACCAAAATTTCATTGGTTTCAAAACTCTCTAATATGCGTACTGCTAACTTGAAAATGGCCCATACTGCCCATATTGGGTATGGCGTCGGCTATCTCGAACACCGATATCTCGAAAACTGAGCGAACGATTTTCTTTAAACTCGCCCAGTTTCAAGGTCCCGACCAGTCCTAAGTTTGACCAAAATTTCATTAGTTTCAAAACTCTCTAATATGCGTACTGCTAACTTGAAAATGGCCCATACTGTCCATATTCGGTATGGGGTCGGCTATCTCGAACACCGATATCTCGAAAACTGAGCGAACGATTTTCTTTAAACTCGCCCAGTTTTAAGGTCCTGACCAGTCCTAAGTTTGACCAAAATTTCATTTGTTTCAAAACTCTCTAATATGCGTACTGCTAACTTGAAAATGGCCCATACTGCCCATATTGGGTATGGCGTCGGCTATCTCGAACACCGATATCTCGAAAACTGAGCGAACGATTTTCTTTAAACTCGCCCAGTTTCAAGGTCCTGACCAGTCCTAAGTTTGACCAAAATTTCATTTGTTTCAAAACTCTCTAATATGCGTACTGCTAACTTGAAAATGGCCCATACTGTCAATATTCGGTATGGGGTCGGCTATCTCGAACACCGATATCTCGAAAACTGAGCGAACGATTTTCTTTAAACTCGCCCAGTTTCAAGGTCCTGACCAGTCCTAAGTTTGACCAAAATTTCATTTGTTTCAAAACTCTCTAATATGCGTACTGCTAACTTGAAAATGGCCCATACTGCCCATATTGGGTATGGCGTCGGCTATCTCGAACACCGATAGCACAAAAACTGAGCGAACGATTTTCTTTAAACTCGCCCAGTTTCAAGGTCCTGACCAGTCCTAAGTTTGACCAAAATTTCATTAGTTTCAAAACTCTCTGACTATACGTACTGCTAACTTGAAAATGGCCCATACTGTCCATATTCGGTTTGGGGTCGGCTATCTCGAACACCGATATCTCGAAAACTGAGCGAACGATTTTCTTTAAACTCGCCCAGTTTTAAGGTCCTGACCAGTCCTAAGTTTGACCAAAATTTCATTTGTTTCAAAACTCTCTAATATGCGTACTGCTAACTTGAAAATGGCCCATACTGCCCATATTGGGTATGGCGTCGGCTATCTCGAACACCGATATCTCGAAAACTGAGCGAACGATTTTCTTTAAACTCGCCCAGTTTCAAGGTCCTGACCAGTCCTAAGTTTGACCAAAATTTCATTGGTTTCAAAACTCTCTAATATGCGTACTGCTAACTTGAAAATGGCCCATACTGTCCATATTCGGTTTGGGGTCGGCTATCTCGAACACCGATATCTCGAAAACTGAGCGAACGATTTTCTTTAAACTCGCCCAGTTTTAAGGTCTTGACCAGTCCTAAGTTTGACCAAAATTTCATTTGTTTCAAAACTCTCTAATATGCGTACTGCTAACTTGAAAATGGCCCATACTGCCCATATTGGGTATGGCGTCGGCTATCTCGAACACCGATATCTCGAAAACTGAGCGAACGATTTTCTTTAAACTCGCCCAGTTTCAAGGTCCTGACCAGTCCTAAGTTTGACCAAAATTTCATTTGTTTCAAAACTCTCTAATATGCGTACTGCTAACTTGAATATGGCCCATACTGTCCATATTCGGTATGGGGTCGGCTATCTCGAACACCGATATCTCGAAAACTGAGCGAACGATTTTCTTTAAACTCGCCCAGTTTCAAGGTCCTGACCAGTCCTAAGTTTGACCAAAATTTCATTTGTTTCAAAACTCTCTAATATGCGTACTGCTAACTTGAAAATGGCCCATACTGCCCATATTGGGTATGGCGTCGGCTATCTCGAACACCGATATCACGAAAACTGAGCGAACGATTTTCTTTAAACTCGCCCAGTTTCAAGGTCCTGACCAGTCCTAAGTTTGACCAAAATTTCATTAGTTTCAAAACTCTCTGACTATACGTACTGCTAACTTGAAAATGGCCCATACTGTCCATATTCGGTTTGGGGTCGGCTATCTCGAACACCGATATCTCGAAAACTGAGCGAACGATTTTCTTTAAACTCGCCCAGTTTTAAGGTCCTGACCAGTCCTAAGTTTGACCAAAATTTCATTTGTTTCAAAACTCTCTAATATGCGTACTGCTAACTTGAAAATGGCCCATACTGCCCATATTGGGTATGGCGTCGGCTATCTCGAACACCGATATCTCGAAAACTGAGCGAACGATTTTCTTTAAACTCGCCCAGTTTCAAGGTCCTGACCAGTCCTAAGTTTGACCAAAATTTCATTTGTTTCAAAACTCTCTAATATGCGTACTGCTAACTTGAAAATGGCCCATACTGTCCATATTCGGTTTGGGGTCGGCTATCTCGAACACCGATATCTCGAAAACTGAGCGAACGATTTTCTTTAAACTCGCCCAGTTTTAAGGTCCTGACCAGTCCTAAGTTTGACCAAAATTTCATTTGTTTCAAAACTCTCTAATATGCGTACTGCTAACTTGAAAATGGCCCATACTGCCCATATTGGGTATGGCGTCGGCTATCTCGAACACCGATATCTCGAAAACTGAGCGAACGATTTTCTTTAAACTCGCCCAGTTTCAAGGTCCTGACCAGTCCTAAGTTTGACCAAAATTTCATTTGTTTCAAAACTCTCTAATATGCGTACTGCTAACTTGAATATGGCCCATACTGTCCATATTCGGTATGGGGTCGGCTATCTCGAACACCGATATCTCGAAAACTGAGCGAACGATTTTCTTTAAACTCGCCCAGTTTCAAGGTCCTGACCAGTCCTAAGTTTGACCAAAATTTCATTTGTTTCAAAACTCTCTAATATGCGTACTGCTAACTTGAAAATGGCCCATACTGCCCATATTGGGTATGGCGTCGGCTATCTCGAACACCGATATCACGAAAACTGAGCGAACGATTTTCTTTAAACTCGCCCAGTTTCAAGGTCCTGACCAGTCCTAAGTTTGACCAAAATTTCATTAGTTTCAAAACTCTCTGACTATACGTACTGCTAACTTGAAAATGGCCCATACTGTCCATATTCGGTTTGGGGTCGGCTATCTCGAACACCGATATCTCGAAAACTGAGCGAACGATTTTCTTTAAACTCGCCCAGTTTTAAGGTCCTGACCAGTCCTAAGTTTGATCAAAATTTCATTTGTTTCAAAACTCTCTAATATGCGTACTGCTAACTTGAAAATGGCCCATACTGCCCATATTGGGTATGGCGTCGGCTATCTCGAACACCGATATCTCGAAAACTGAGCGAACGATTTTCTTTAAACTCGCCCAGTTTCAAGGTCCTGACCAGTCCTAAGTTTGACCAAAATTTCATTTGTTTCAAAACTCTCTAATATGCGTACTGCTAACTTGAATATGGCCCATACTGTCAATATTCGGTATGGGGTCGGCTATCTCGAACACCGATATCTCGAAAACTGAGCGAACGATTTTCTTTAAACTCGCCCAGTTTCAAGGTCCTGACCAGTCCTAAGTTTGACCAAAATTTCATTTGTTTCAAAACTCTCTAATATGCGTACTGCTAACTTGAAAATGGCCCATACTGCCCATATTGGGTATGGCGTCGGCTATCTCGAACACCGATATCACGAAAACTGAGCGAACGATTTTCTTTAAACTCGCCCAGTTTCAAGGTCCTGACCAGTCCTAAGTTTGACCAAAATTTCATTAGTTTCAAAACTCTCTGACTATACGTACTGCTAACTTGAAAATGGCCCATACGGTCCATATTCGGTATGGGGTCGGCTATCTCAAACACCGATATCTCGAAAACTGAGCGAACGATTTTCTTTAAACTCGCCCAGTTTCAAGGTCCTGACCAGTCCTAAGTTTGACCAAAATTTCATTTGTTTCAAAACTCTCTAATATGCGTACTGCTAACTTGAAAATGGCCCATACTGCCCATATTGGGTATGGCGTCGGCTATCTCGAACACCGATATCTCGAAAACTGAGCGAACGATTTTCTTTAAACTCGCCCAGTTTTAAGGTCCTGACCAGTCCTAAGTTTGACCAAAATTTCATTAGTTTCAAAACTCTCTGACTATACGTACTGCTAACTTGAAAATGGCCCATACTGTCCATATTCGGTATGGGGTCGGCTAACTCGAACACCGATATCTCAAAAACTGAGCGAACGATTTTCTTTAAACTCGCCCAGTTTTAAGGTCCTGACCAGTCCTAAGTTTGACCAAAATTTCATTGGTTTCAAAACTCTCTAATATGCGTACTGCTAACTTGAAAATGGCCCATACTGCCCATATTGGGTATGGCGTCGGCTATCTCGAACACCGATATCTCGAAAACTGAGCGAACGATTTTCTTTAAACTCGCCCAGTTTCAAGGTCCCGACCAGTCCTAAGTTTGACCAAAATTTCATTAGTTTCAAAACTCTCTAATATGCGTACTGCTAACTTGAAAATGGCCCATACTGTCCATATTCGGTATGGGGTCGGCTATCTCGAACACCGATATCTCGAAAACTGAGCGAACGATTTTCTTTAAACTCGCCCAGTTTTAAGGTCCTGACCAGTCCTAAGTTTGACCAAAATTTCATTTGTTTCAAAACTCTCTAATATGCGTACTGCTAACTTGAAAATGGCCCATACTGCCCATATTGGGTATGGCGTCGGCTATCTCGAACACCGATATCTCGAAAACTGAGCGAACGATTTTCTTTAAACTCGCCCAGTTTCAAGGTCCTGACCAGTCCTAAGTTTGACCAAAATTTCATTTGTTTCAAAACTCTCTAATATGCGTACTGCTAACTTGAAAATGGCCCATACTGTCAATATTCGGTATGGGGTCGGCTATCTCGAACACCGATATCTCGAAAACTGAGCGAACGATTTTCTTTAAACTCGCCCAGTTTCAAGGTCCTGACCAGTCCTAAGTTTGACCAAAATTTCATTTGTTTCAAAACTCTCTAATATGCGTACTGCTAACTTGAAAATGGCCCATACTGCCCATATTGGGTATGGCGTCGGCTATCTCGAACACCGATAGCACAAAAACTGAGCGAACGATTTTCTTTAAACTCGCCCAGTTTCAAGGTCCTGACCAGTCCTAAGTTTGACCAAAATTTCATTAGTTTCAAAACTCTCTGACTATACGTACTGCTAACTTGAAAATGGCCCATACTGTCCATATTCGGTTTGGGGTCGGCTATCTCGAACACCGATATCTCGAAAACTGAGCGAACGATTTTCTTTAAACTCGCCCAGTTTTAAGGTCCTGACCAGTCCTAAGTTTGACCAAAATTTCATTTGTTTCAAAACTCTCTAATATGCGTACTGCTAACTTGAAAATGGCCCATACTGCCCATATTGGGTATGGCGTCGGCTATCTCGAACACCGATATCTCGAAAACTGAGCGAACGATTTTCTTTAAACTCGCCCAGTTTCAAGGTCCTGACCAGTCCTAAGTTTGACCAAAATTTCATTGGTTTCAAAACTCTCTAATATGCGTACTGCTAACTTGAAAATGGCCCATACTGTCCATATTCGGTTTGGGGTCGGCTATCTCGAACACCGATATCTCGAAAACTGAGCGAACGATTTTCTTTAAACTCGCCCAGTTTTAAGGTCCTGACCAGTCCTAAGTTTGACCAAAATTTCATTTGTTTCAAAACTCTCTAATATGCGTACTGCTAACTTGAAAATGGCCCATACTGCCCATATTGGGTATGGCGTCGGCTATCTCGAACACCGATATCTCGAAAACTGAGCGAACGATTTTCTTTAAACTCGCCCAGTTTCAAGGTCCTGACCAGTCCTAAGTTTGACCAAAATTTCATTTGTTTCAAAACTCTCTAATATGCGTACTGCTAACTTGAATATGGCCCATACTGTCCATATTCGGTATGGGGTCGGCTATCTCGAACACCGATATCACGAAAACTGAGCGAACGATTTTCTTTAAACTCGCCCAGTTTCAAGGTCCTGACCAGTCCTAAGTTTGACCAAAATTTCATTTGTTTCAAAACTCTCTAATATGCGTACTGCTAACTTGAAAATGGCCCATACTGCCCATATTGGGTATGGCGTCGGCTATCTCGAACACCGATATCACGAAAACTGAGCGAACGATTTTCTTTAAACTCGCCCAGTTTCAAGGTCCTGACCAGTCCTAAGTTTGACCAAAATTTCATTAGTTTCAAAACTCTCTGACTATACGTACTGCTAACTTGAAAATGGCCCATACTGTCCATATTCGGTTTGGGGTCGGCTATCTCGAACACCGATATCTCGAAAACTGAGCGAACGATTTTCTTTAAACTCGCCCAGTTTTAAGGTCCTGACCAGTCCTAAGTTTGATCAAAATTTCATTTGTTTCAAAACTCTCTAATATGCGTACTGCTAACTTGAAAATGGCCCATACTGCCCATATTGGGTATGGCGTCGGCTATCTCGAACACCGATATCTCGAAAACTGAGCGAACGATTTTCTTTAAACTCGCCCAGTTTCAAGGTCCTGACCAGTCCTAAGTTTGACCAAAATTTCATTTGTTTCAAAACTCTCTAATATGCGTACTGCTAACTTGAATATGGCCCATACTGTCAATATTCGGTATGGGGTCGGCTATCTCGAACACCGATATCTCCAAAACTGAGCGAACGATTTTCTTTAAACTCGCCCAGTTTCAAGGTCCTGACCAGTCCTAAGTTTGACCAAAATTTCATTTGTTTCAAAACTCTCTAATATGCGTACTGCTAACTTGAAAATGGCCCATACTGCCCATATTGGGTATGGCGTCGGCTATCTCGAACACCGATATCACAAAAACTGAGCGAACGATTTTCTTTAAACTCGCCCAGTTTCAAGGTCCTGACCAGTCCTAAGTTTGACCAAAATTTCATTAGTTTCAAAACTCTCTGACTATACGTACTGCTAACTTGAAAATGGCCCATACGGTCCATATTCGGTATGGGGTCGGCTATCTCAAACACCGATATCTCGAAAACTGAGCGAACGATTTTCTTTAAACTCGCCCAGTTTCAAGGTCCTGACCAGTCCTAAGTTTGACCAAAATTTCATTTGTTTCAAAACTCTCTAATATGCGTACTGCTAACTTGAAAATGGCCCATACTGCCCATATTGGGTATGGCGTCGGCTATCTCGAACACCGATATCTCGAAAACTGAGCGAACGATTTTCTTTAAACTCGCCCAGTTTTAAGGTCCTGACCAGTCCTAAGTTTGACCAAAATTTCATTAGTTTCAAAACTCTCTGACTATACGTACTGCTAACTTGAAAATGGCCCATACTGTCCATATTCGGTATGGGGTCGGCTAACTCGAACACCGATATCTCAAAAACTGAGCGAACGATTTTCTTTAAACTCGCCCAGTTTTAAGGTCCTGACCAGTCCTAAGTTTGACCAAAATTTCATTGGTTTCAAAACTCTCTAATATGCGTACTGCTAACTTGAAAATGGCCCATACTGCCCATATTGGGTATGGCGTCGGCTATCTCGAACACCGATATCTCGAAAACTGAGCGAACGATTTTCTTTAAACTCGCCCAGTTTCAAGGTCCCGACCAGTCCTAAGTTTGACCAAAATTTCATTAGTTTCAAAACTCTCTAATATGCGTACTGCTAACTTGAAAATGGCCCATACTGTCCATATTCGGTATGGGGTCGGCTATCTCGAACACCGATATCTCGAAAACTGAGCGAACGATTTTCTTTAAACTCGCCCAGTTTTAAGGTCCTGACCAGTCCTAAGTTTGACCAAAATTTCATTTGTTTCAAAACTCTCTAATATGCGTACTGCTAACTTGAAAATGGCCCATACTGCCCATATTGGGTATGGCGTCGGCTATCTCGAACACCGATATCTCGAAAACTGAGCGAACGATTTTCTTTAAACTCGCCCAGTTTCAAGGTCCTGACCAGTCCTAAGTTTGACCAAAATTTCATTTGTTTCAAAACTCTCTAATATGCGTACTGCTAACTTGAAAATGGCCCATACTGTCAATATTCGGTATGGGGTCGGCTATCTCGAACACCGATATCTCGAAAACTGAGCGAACGATTTTCTTTAAACTCGCCCAGTTTCAAGGTCCTGACCAGTCCTAAGTTTGACCAAAATTTCATTTGTTTCAAAACTCTCTAATATGCGTACTGCTAACTTGAAAATGGCCCATACTGCCCATATTGGGTATGGCGTCGGCTATCTCGAACACCGATAGCACAAAAACTGAGCGAACGATTTTCTTTAAACTCGCCCAGTTTCAAGGTCCTGACCAGTCCTAAGTTTGACCAAAATTTCATTAGTTTCAAAACTCTCTGACTATACGTACTGCTAACTTGAAAATGGCCCATACTGTCCATATTCGGTTTGGGGTCGGCTATCTCGAACACCGATATCTCGAAAACTGAGCGAACGATTTTCTTTAAACTCGCCCAGTTTTAAGGTCCTGACCAGTCCTAAGTTTGACCAAAATTTCATTTGTTTCAAAACTCTCTAATATGCGTACTGCTAACTTGAAAATGGCCCATACTGCCCATATTGGGTATGGCGTCGGCTATCTCGAACACCGATATCTCGAAAACTGAGCGAACGATTTTCTTTAAACTCGCCCAGTTTCAAGGTCCTGACCAGTCCTAAGTTTGACCAAAATTTCATTTGTTTCAAAACTCTCTAATATGCGTACTGCTAACTTGAAAATGGCCCATACTGTCCATATTCGGTTTGGGGTCGGCTATCTCGAACACCGATATCTCGAAAACTGAGCGAACGATTTTCTTTAAACTCGCCCAGTTTTAAGGTCCTGACCAGTCCTAAGTTTGATCAAAATTTCATTTGTTTCAAAACTCTCTAATATGCGTACTGCTAACTTGAAAATGGCCCATACTGCCCATATTGGGTATGGCGTCGGCTATCTCGAACACCGATATCTCGAAAACTGAGCGAACGATTTTCTTTAAACTCGCCCAGTTTCAAGGTCCTGACCAGTCCTAAGTTTGACCAAAATTTCATTTGTTTCAAAACTCTCTAATATGCGTACTGCTAACTTGAATATGGCCCATACTGTCCATATTCGGTATGGGGTCGGCTATCTCGAACACCGATATCTCGAAAACTGAGCGAACGATTTTCTTTAAACTCGCCCAGTTTCAAGGTCCTGACCAGTCCTAAGTTTGACCAAAATTTCATTTGTTTCAAAACTCTCTTATATGCGTACTGCTAACTTGAAAATGGCCCATACTGCCCATATTGGGTATGGCGTCGGCTATCTCGAACACCGATATCACGAAAACTGAGCGAACGATTTTCTTTAAACTCGCCCAGTTTCAAGGTCCTGACCAGTCCTAAGTTTGACCAAAATTTCATTAGTTTCAAAACTCTCTGACTATACGTACTGCTAACTTGAAAATGGCCCATACTGTCCATATTCGGTTTGGGGTCGGCTATCTCGAACACCGATATCTCGAAAACTGAGCGAACGATTTTCTTTAAACTCGCCCAGTTTTAAGGTCCTGACCAGTCCTAAGTTTGATCAAAATTTCATTTGTTTCAAAACTCTCTAATATGCGTACTGCTAACTTGAAAATGGCCCATACTGCCCATATTGGGTATGGCGTCGGCTATCTCGAACACCGATATCTCGAAAACTGAGCGAACGATTTTCTTTAAACTCGCCCAGTTTCAAGGTCCTGACCAGTCCTAAGTTTGACCAAAATTTCATTTGTTTCAAAACTCTCTAATATGCGTACTGCTAACTTGAATATGGCCCATACTGTCAATATTCGGTATGGGGTCGGCTATCTCGAACACCGATATCTCGAAAACTGAGCGAACGATTTTCTTTAAACTCGCCCAGTTTCAAGGTCCTGACCAGTCCTAAGTTTGACCAAAATTTCATTTGTTTCAAAACTCTCTAATATGCGTACTGCTAACTTGAAAATGGCCCATACTGCCCATATTGGGTATGGCGTCGGCTATCTCGAACACCGATATCACGAAAACTGAGCGAACGATTTTCTTTAAACTCGCCCAGTTTCAAGGTCCTGACCAGTCCTAAGTTTGACCAAAATTTCATTAGTTTCAAAACTCTCTGACTATACGTACTGCTAACTTGAAAATGGCCCATACGGTCCATATTCGGTATGGGGTCGGCTATCTCAAACACCGATATCTCGAAAACTGAGCGAACGATTTTCTTTAAACTCGCCCAGTTTCAAGGTCCTGACCAGTCCTAAGTTTGACCAAAATTTCATTTGTTTCAAAACTCTCTAATATGCGTACTGCTAACTTGAAAATGGCCCATACTGCCCATATTGGGTATGGCGTCGGCTATCTCGAACACCGATATCTCGAAAACTGAGCGAACGATTTTCTTTAAACTCGCCCAGTTTTAAGGTCCTGACCAGTCCTAAGTTTGACCAAAATTTCATTAGTTTCAAAACTCTCTGACTATACGTACTGCTAACTTGAAAATGGCCCATACTGTCCATATTCGGTATGGGGTCGGCTAACTCGAACACCGATATCTCAAAAACTGAGCGAACGATTTTCTTTAAACTCGCCCAGTTTTAAGGTCCTGACCAGTCCTAAGTTTGACCAAAATTTCATTGGTTTCAAAACTCTCTAATATGCGTACTGCTAACTTGAAAATGGCCCATACTGCCCATATTGGGTATGGCGTCGGCTATCTCGAACACCGATATCTCGAAAACTGAGCGAACGATTTTCTTTAAACTCGCCCAGTTTCAAGGTCCTGACCAGTCCTAAGTTTGACCAAAATTTCATTTGTTTCAAAACTCTCTAATATGCGTACTGCTAACTTGAATATGGCCCATACTGTCCATATTCGGTATGGGGTCGGCTATCTCGAACACCGATATCACGAAAACTGAGCGAACGATTTTCTTTAAACTCGCCCAGTTTCAAGGTCCTGACCAGTCCTAAGTTTGACCAAAATTTCATTTGTTTCAAAACTCTCTAATATGCGTACTGCTAACTTGAAAATGGCCCATACTGCCCATATTGGGTATGGCGTCGGCTATCTCGAACACCGATATCACGAAAACTGAGCGAACGATTTTCTTTAAACTCGCCCAGTTTCAAGGTCCTGACCAGTCCTAAGTTTGACCAAAATTTCATTAGTTTCAAAACTCTCTGACTATACGTACTGCTAACTTGAAAATGGCCCATACTGTCCATATTCGGTTTGGGGTCGGCTATCTCGAACACCGATATCTCGAAAACTGAGCGAACGATTTTCTTTAAACTCGCCCAGTTTTAAGGTCCTGACCAGTCCTAAGTTTGATCAAAATTTCATTTGTTTCAAAACTCTCTAATATGCGTACTGCTAACTTGAAAATGGCCCATACTGCCCATATTGGGTATGGCGTCGGCTATCTCGAACACCGATATCTCGAAAACTGAGCGAACGATTTTCTTTAAACTCGCCCAGTTTCAAGGTCCTGACCAGTCCTAAGTTTGACCAAAATTTCATTTGTTTCAAAACTCTCTAATATGCGTACTGCTAACTTGAATATGGCCCATACTGTCAATATTCGGTATGGGGTCGGCTATCTCGAACACCGATATCTCCAAAACTGAGCGAACGATTTTCTTTAAACTCGCCCAGTTTCAAGGTCCTGACCAGTCCTAAGTTTGACCAAAATTTCATTTGTTTCAAAACTCTCTAATATGCGTACTGCTAACTTGAAAATGGCCCATACTGCCCATATTGGGTATGGCGTCGGCTATCTCGAACACCGATATCACAAAAACTGAGCGAACGATTTTCTTTAAACTCGCCCAGTTTCAAGGTCCTGACCAGTCCTAAGTTTGACCAAAATTTCATTAGTTTCAAAACTCTCTGACTATACGTACTGCTAACTTGAAAATGGCCCATACGGTCCATATTCGGTATGGGGTCGGCTATCTCAAACACCGATATCTCGAAAACTGAGCGAACGATTTTCTTTAAACTCGCCCAGTTTCAAGGTCCTGACCAGTCCTAAGTTTGACCAAAATTTCATTTGTTTCAAAACTCTCTAATATGCGTACTGCTAACTTGAAAATGGCCCATACTGCCCATATTGGGTATGGCGTCGGCTATCTCGAACACCGATATCTCGAAAACTGAGCGAACGATTTTCTTTAAACTCGCCCAGTTTTAAGGTCCTGACCAGTCCTAAGTTTGACCAAAATTTCATTAGTTTCAAAACTCTCTGACTATACGTACTGCTAACTTGAAAATGGCCCATACTGTCCATATTCGGTATGGGGTCGGCTAACTCGAACACCGATATCTCAAAAACTGAGCGAACGATTTTCTTTAAACTCGCCCAGTTTTAAGGTCCTGACCAGTCCTAAGTTTGACCAAAATTTCATTGGTTTCAAAACTCTCTAATATGCGTACTGCTAACTTGAAAATGGCCCATACTGCCCATATTGGGTATGGCGTCGGCTATCTCGAACACCGATATCTCGAAAACTGAGCGAACGATTTTCTTTAAACTCGCCCAGTTTCAAGGTCCCGACCAGTCCTAAGTTTGACCAAAATTTCATTAGTTTCAAAACTCTCTAATATGCGTACTGCTAACTTGAAAATGGCCCATACTGTCCATATTCGGTATGGGGTCGGCTATCTCGAACACCGATATCTCGAAAACTGAGCGAACGATTTTCTTTAAACTCGCCCAGTTTTAAGGTCCTGACCAGTCCTAAGTTTGACCAAAATTTCATTTGTTTCAAAACTCTCTAATATGCGTACTGCTAACTTGAAAATGGCCCATACTGCCCATATTGGGTATGGCGTCGGCTATCTCGAACACCGATATCTCGAAAACTGAGCGAACGATTTTCTTTAAACTCGCCCAGTTTCAAGGTCCTGACCAGTCCTAAGTTTGACCAAAATTTCATTTGTTTCAAAACTCTCTAATATGCGTACTGCTAACTTGAAAATGGCCCATACTGTCAATATTCGGTATGGGGTCGGCTATCTCGAACACCGATATCTCGAAAACTGAGCGAACGATTTTCTTTAAACTCGCCCAGTTTCAAGGTCCTGACCAGTCCTAAGTTTGACCAAAATTTCATTTGTTTCAAAACTCTCTAATATGCGTACTGCTAACTTGAAAATGGCCCATACTGCCCATATTGGGTATGGCGTCGGCTATCTCGAACACCGATAGCACAAAAACTGAGCGAACGATTTTCTTTAAACTCGCCCAGTTTCAAGGTCCTGACCAGTCCTAAGTTTGACCAAAATTTCATTAGTTTCAAAACTCTCTGACTATACGTACTGCTAACTTGAAAATGGCCCATACTGTCCATATTCGGTTTGGGGTCGGCTATCTCGAACACCGATATCTCGAAAACTGAGCGAACGATTTTCTTTAAACTCGCCCAGTTTTAAGGTCCTGACCAGTCCTAAGTTTGACCAAAATTTCATTTGTTTCAAAACTCTCTAATATGCGTACTGCTAACTTGAAAATGGCCCATACTGCCCATATTGGGTATGGCGTCGGCTATCTCGAACACCGATATCTCGAAAACTGAGCGAACGATTTTCTTTAAACTCGCCCAGTTTCAAGGTCCTGACCAGTCCTAAGTTTGACCAAAATTTCATTGGTTTCAAAACTCTCTAATATGCGTACTGCTAACTTGAAAATGGCCCATACTGTCCATATTCGGTTTGGGGTCGGCTATCTCGAACACCGATATCTCGAAAACTGAGCGAACGATTTTCTTTAAACTCGCCCAGTTTTAAGGTCCTGACCAGTCCTAAGTTTGACCAAAATTTCATTTGTTTCAAAACTCTCTAATATGCGTACTGCTAACTTGAAAATGGCCCATACTGCCCATATTGGGTATGGCGTCGGCTATCTCGAACACCGATATCTCGAAAACTGAGCGAACGATTTTCTTTAAACTCGCCCAGTTTCAAGGTCCTGACCAGTCCTAAGTTTGACCAAAATTTCATTTGTTTCAAAACTCTCTAATATGCGTACTGCTAACTTGAATATGGCCCATACTGTCCATATTCGGTATGGGGTCGGCTATCTCGAACACCGATATCACGAAAACTGAGCGAACGATTTTCTTTAAACTCGCCCAGTTTCAAGGTCCTGACCAGTCCTAAGTTTGACCAAAATTTCATTTGTTTCAAAACTCTCTAATATGCGTACTGCTAACTTGAAAATGGCCCATACTGCCCATATTGGGTATGGCGTCGGCTATCTCGAACACCGATATCACGAAAACTGAGCGAACGATTTTCTTTAAACTCGCCCAGTTTCAAGGTCCTGACCAGTCCTAAGTTTGACCAAAATTTCATTAGTTTCAAAACTCTCTGACTATACGTACTGCTAACTTGAAAATGGCCCATACTGTCCATATTCGGTTTGGGGTCGGCTATCTCGAACACCGATATCTCGAAAACTGAGCGAACGATTTTCTTTAAACTCGCCCAGTTTTAAGGTCCTGACCAGTCCTAAGTTTGATCAAAATTTCATTTGTTTCAAAACTCTCTAATATGCGTACTGCTAACTTGAAAATGGCCCATACTGCCCATATTGGGTATGGCGTCGGCTATCTCGAACACCGATATCTCGAAAACTGAGCGAACGATTTTCTTTAAACTCGCCCAGTTTCAAGGTCCTGACCAGTCCTAAGTTTGACCAAAATTTCATTTGTTTCAAAACTCTCTAATATGCGTACTGCTAACTTGAATATGGCCCATACTGTCAATATTCGGTATGGGGTCGGCTATCTCGAACACCGATATCTCGAAAACTGAGCGAACGATTTTCTTTAAACTCGCCCAGTTTCAAGGTCCTGACCAGTCCTAAGTTTGACCAAAATTTCATTTGTTTCAAAACTCTCTAATATGCGTACTGCTAACTTGAAAATGGCCCATACTGCCCATATTGGGTATGGCGTCGGCTATCTCGAACACCGATATCACAAAAACTGAGCGAACGATTTTCTTTAAACTCGCCCAGTTTCAAGGTCCTGACCAGTCCTAAGTTTGACCAAAATTTCATTAGTTTCAAAACTCTCTGACTATACGTACTGCTAACTTGAAAATGGCCCATACGGTCCATATTCGGTATGGGGTCGGCTATCTCAAACACCGATATCTCGAAAACTGAGCGAACGATTTTCTTTAAACTCGCCCAGTTTCAAGGTCCTGACCAGTCCTAAGTTTGACCAAAATTTCATTTGTTTCAAAACTCTCTAATATGCGTACTGCTAACTTGAAAATGGCCCATACTGCCCATATTGGGTATGGCGTCGGCTATCTCGAACACCGATATCTCGAAAACTGAGCGAACGATTTTCTTTAAACTCGCCCAGTTTTAAGGTCCTGACCAGTCCTAAGTTTGACCAAAATTTCATTAGTTTCAAAACTCTCTGACTATACGTACTGCTAACTTGAAAATGGCCCATACTGTCCATATTCGGTATGGGGTCGGCTAACTCGAACACCGATATCTCAAAAACTGAGCGAACGATTTTCTTTAAACTCGCCCAGTTTTAAGGTCCTGACCAGTCCTAAGTTTGACCAAAATTTCATTGGTTTCAAAACTCTCTAATATGCGTACTGCTAACTTGAAAATGGCCCATACTGCCCATATTGGGTATGGCGTCGGCTATCTCGAACACCGATATCTCGAAAACTGAGCGAACGATTTTCTTTAAACTCGCCCAGTTTCAAGGTCCCGACCAGTCCTAAGTTTGACCAAAATTTCATTAGTTTCAAAACTCTCTAATATGCGTACTGCTAACTTGAAAATGGCCCATACTGTCCATATTCGGTATGGGGTCGGCTATCTCGAACACCGATATCTCGAAAACTGAGCGAACGATTTTCTTTAAACTCGCCCAGTTTTAAGGTCCTGACCAGTCCTAAGTTTGACCAAAATTTCATTTGTTTCAAAACTCTCTAATATGCGTACTGCTAACTTGAAAATGGCCCATACTGCCCATATTGGGTATGGCGTCGGCTATCTCGAACACCGATATCTCGAAAACTGAGCGAACGATTTTCTTTAAACTCGCCCAGTTTCAAGGTCCTGACCAGTCCTAAGTTTGACCAAAATTTCATTTGTTTCAAAACTCTCTAATATGCGTACTGCTAACTTGAAAATGGCCCATACTGTCAATATTCGGTATGGGGTCGGCTATCTCGAACACCGATATCTCGAAAACTGAGCGAACGATTTTCTTTAAACTCGCCCAGTTTCAAGGTCCTGACCAGTCCTAAGTTTGACCAAAATTTCATTTGTTTCAAAACTCTCTAATATGCGTACTGCTAACTTGAAAATGGCCCATACTGCCCATATTGGGTATGGCGTCGGCTATCTCGAACACCGATAGCACAAAAACTGAGCGAACGATTTTCTTTAAACTCGCCCAGTTTCAAGGTCCTGACCAGTCCTAAGTTTGACCAAAATTTCATTAGTTTCAAAACTCTCTGACTATACGTACTGCTAACTTGAAAATGGCCCATACTGTCCATATTCGGTTTGGGGTCGGCTATCTCGAACACCGATATCTCGAAAACTGAGCGAACGATTTTCTTTAAACTCGCCCAGTTTTAAGGTCCTGACCAGTCCTAAGTTTGACCAAAATTTCATTTGTTTCAAAACTCTCTAATATGCGTACTGCTAACTTGAAAATGGCCCATACTGCCCATATTGGGTATGGCGTCGGCTATCTCGAACACCGATATCTCGAAAACTGAGCGAACGATTTTCTTTAAACTCGCCCAGTTTCAAGGTCCTGACCAGTCCTAAGTTTGACCAAAATTTCATTGGTTTCAAAACTCTCTAATATGCGTACTGCTAACTTGAAAATGGCCCATACTGTCCATATTCGGTTTGGGGTCGGCTATCTCGAACACCGATATCTCAAAAACTGAGCGAACGATTTTCTTTAAACTCGCCCAGTTTTAAGGTCCTGACCAGTCCTAAGTTTGACCAAAATTTCATTTGTTTCAAAACTCTCTAATATGCGTACTGCTAACTTGAAAATGGCCCATACTGCCCATATTGGGTATGGCGTCGGCTATCTCGAACACCGATATCTCAAAAACTGAGCGAACGATTTTCTTTAAACTCGCCCAGTTTCAAGGTCCTGACCAGTCCTAAGTTTGACCAAAATTTCATTTGTTTCAAAACTCTCTAATATGCGTACTGCTAACTTGAATATGGCCCATACTGTCCATATTCGGTATGGGGTCGGCTATCTCGAACACCGATATCTCGAAAACTGAGCGAACGATTTTCTTTAAACTCGCCCAGTTTCAAGGTCCTGACCAGTCCTAAGTTTGACCAAAATTTCATTTGTTTCAAAACTCTCTAATATGCGTACTGCTAACTTGAAAATGGCCCATACTGCCCATATTGGGTATGGCGTCGGCTATCTCGAACACCGATATCACGAAAACTGAGCGAACGATTTTCTTTAAACTCGCCCAGTTTCAAGGTCCTGACCAGTCCTAAGTTTGACCAAAATTTCATTAGTTTCAAAACTCTCTGACTATACGTACTGCTAACTTGAAAATGGCCCATACTGTCCATATTCGGTTTGGGGTCGGCTATCTCGAACACCGATATCTCGAAAACTGAGCGAACGATTTTCTTTAAACTCGCCCAGTTTTAAGGTCCTGACCAGTCCTAAGTTTGACCAAAATTTCATTTGTTTCAAAACTCTCTAATATGCGTACTGCTAACTTGAAAATGGCCCATACTGCCCATATTGGGTATGGCGTCGGCTATCTCGAACACCGATATCTCGAAAACTGAGCGAACGATTTTCTTTAAACTCGCCCAGTTTCAAGGTCCTGACCAGTCCTAAGTTTGACCAAAATTTCATTTGTTTCAAAACTCTCTAATATGCGTACTGCTAACTTGAAAATGGCCCATACTGTCCATATTCGGTTTGGGGTCGGCTATCTCGAACACCGATATCTCGAAAACTGAGCGAACGATTTTCTTTAAACTCGCCCAGTTTTAAGGTCCTGACCAGTCCTAAGTTTGACCAAAATTTCATTTGTTTCAAAACTCTCTAATATGCGTACTGCTAACTTGAAAATGGCCCATACTGCCCATATTGGGTATGGCGTCGGCTATCTCGAACACCGATATCTCGAAAACTGAGCGAACGATTTTCTTTAAACTCGCCCAGTTTCAAGGTCCTGACCAGTCCTAAGTTTGACCAAAATTTCATTTGTTTCAAAACTCTCTAATATGCGTACTGCTAACTTGAATATGGCCCATACTGTCCATATTCGGTATGGGGTCGGCTATCTCGAACACCGATATCTCGAAAACTGAGCGAACGATTTTCTTTAAACTCGCCCAGTTTCAAGGTCCTGACCAGTCCTAAGTTTGACCAAAATTTCATTTGTTTCAAAACTCTCTAATATGCGTACTGCTAACTTGAAAATGGCCCATACTGCCCATATTGGGTATGGCGTCGGCTATCTCGAACACCGATATCACGAAAACTGAGCGAACGATTTTCTTTAAACTCGCCCAGTTTCAAGGTCCTGACCAGTCCTAAGTTTGACCAAAATTTCATTAGTTTCAAAACTCTCTGACTATACGTACTGCTAACTTGAAAATGGCCCATACTGTCCATATTCGGTTTGGGGTCGGCTATCTCGAACACCGATATCTCGAAAACTGAGCGAACGATTTTCTTTAAACTCGCCCAGTTTTAAGGTCCTGACCAGTCCTAAGTTTGATCAAAATTTCATTTGTTTCAAAACTCTCTAATATGCGTACTGCTAACTTGAAAATGGCCCATACTGCCCATATTGGGTATGGCGTCGGCTATCTCGAACACCGATATCTCGAAAACTGAGCGAACGATTTTCTTTAAACTCGCCCAGTTTCAAGGTCCTGACCAGTCCTAAGTTTGACCAAAATTTCATTTGTTTCAAAACTCTCTAATATGCGTACTGCTAACTTGAATATGGCCCATACTGTCAATATTCGGTATGGGGTCGGCTATCTCGAACACCGATATCTCGAAAACTGAGCGAACGATTTTCTTTAAACTCGCCCAGTTTCAAGGTCCTGACCAGTCCTAAGTTTGACCAAAATTTCATTTGTTTCAAAACTCTCTAATATGCGTACTGCTAACTTGAAAATGGCCCATACTGCCCATATTGGGTATGGCGTCGGCTATCTCGAACACCGATATCACGAAAACTGAGCGAACGATTTTCTTTAAACTCGCCCAGTTTCAAGGTCCTGACCAGTCCTAAGTTTGACCAAAATTTCATTAGTTTCAAAACTCTCTGACTATACGTACTGCTAACTTGAAAATGGCCCATACGGTCCATATTCGGTATGGGGTCGGCTATCTCAAACACCGATATCTCGAAAACTGAGCGAACGATTTTCTTTAAACTCGCCCAGTTTCAAGGTCCTGACCAGTCCTAAGTTTGACCAAAATTTCGTTTGTTTCAAAACTCTCTAATATGCGTACTGCTAACTTGAAAATGGCCCATACTGCCCATATTGGGTATGGCGTCGGCTATCTCGAACACCGATATCTCAAAAACTGAGCGAACGATTTTCTTTAAACTCGCCCAGTTTTAAGGTCCTGACCAGTCCTAAGTTTGACCAAAATTTCATTAGTTTCAAAACTCTCTGACTATACGTACTGCTAACTTGAAAATGGCCCATACTGTCCATATTCGGTATGGGGTCGGCTAACTCGAACACCGATATCTCAAAAACTGAGCGAACGATTTTCTTTAAACTCGCCCAGTTTTAAGGTCCTGACCAGTCCTAAGTTTGACCAAAATTTCATTGGTTTCAAAACTCTCTAATATGCGTACTGCTAACTTGAAAATGGCCCATACTGCCCATATTGGGTATGGCGTCGGCTATCTCGAACACCGATATCTCGAAAACTGAGCGAACGATTTTCTTTAAACTCGCCCAGTTTCAAGGTCCCGACCAGTCCTAAGTTTGACCAAAATTTCATTAGTTTCAAAACTCTCTAATATGCGTACTGCTAACTTGAAAATGGCCCATACTGTCCATATTCGGTATGGGGTCGGCTATCTCGAACACCGATATCTCGAAAACTGAGCGAACGATTTTCTTTAAACTCGCCCAGTTTTAAGGTCCTGACCAGTCCTAAGTTTGACCAAAATTTCATTTGTTTCAAAACTCTCTAATATGCGTACTGCTAACTTGAAAATGGCCCATACTGCCCATATTGGGTATGGCGTCGGCTATCTCGAACACCGATATCTCGAAAACTGAGCGAACGATTTTCTTTAAACTCGCCCAGTTTCAAGGTCCTGGACCAGTCCTAAGTTTGACCAAAATTTCATTTGTTTCAAAACTCTCTAATATGCGTACTGCTAACTTGAAAATGGCCCATACTGTCAATATTCGGTATGGGGTCGGCTATCTCGAACACCGATATCTCGAAAACTGAGCGAACGATTTTCTTTAAACTCGCCCAGTTTCAAGGTCCTGACCAGTCCTAAGTTTGACCAAAATTTCATTTGTTTCAAAACTCTCTAATATGCGTACTGCTAACTTGAAAATGGCCCATACTGCCCATATTGGGTATGGCGTCGGCTATCTCGAACACCGATAGCACAAAAACTGAGCGAACGATTTTCTTTAAACTCGCCCAGTTTCAAGGTCCTGACCAGTCCTAAGTTTGACCAAAATTTCATTAGTTTCAAAACTCTCTGACTATACGTACTGCTAACTTGAAAATGGCCCATACTGTCCATATTCGGTTTGGGGTCGGCTATCTCGAACACCGATATCTCGAAAACTGAGCGAACGATTTTCTTTAAACTCGCCCAGTTTTAAGGTCCTGACCAGTCCTAAGTTTGACCAAAATTTCATTTGTTTCAAAACTCTCTAATATGCGTACTGCTAACTTGAAAATGGCCCATACTGCCCATATTGGGTATGGCGTCGGCTATCTCGAACACCGATATCTCGAAAACTGAGCGAACGATTTTCTTTAAACTCGCCCAGTTTCAAGGTCCTGACCAGTCCTAAGTTTGACCAAAATTTCATTTGTTTCAAAACTCTCTAATATGCGTACTGCTAACTTGAATATGGCCCATACTGTCCATATTCGGTATGGGGTCGGCTATCTCGAACACCGATATCACGAAAACTGAGCGAACGATTTTCTTTAAACTCGCCCAGTTTCAAGGTCCTGACCAGTCCTAAGTTTGACCAAAATTTCATTTGTTTCAAAACTCTCTAATATGCGTACTGCTAACTTGAAAATGGCCCATACTGCCCATATTGGGTATGGCGTCGGCTATCTCGAACACCGATATCACGAAAACTGAGCGAACGATTTTCTTTAAACTCGCCCAGTTTCAAGGTCCTGACCAGTCCTAAGTTTGACCAAAATTTCATTAGTTTCAAAACTCTCTGACTATACGTACTGCTAACTTGAAAATGGCCAATAGTTTCAAAGCTATCTGAAAATGGCCCATATTTTGTTTTTGTATCAAAAGTTTGTGAAACAAACGTTCCCCTGTTGAGTGCTGTGTGAATTTATATTTGGGTTTTTGAATTTGTAAAATCGAGGATGGCCAGGATGGCCACTTCGAAGAAAACGCTGCCCTTTATTTGAATGCCGAAACCCTTGGTGGGACTCGTGTATTTTAGGCGGATTCTTTGCATGTTGAATTGACATTGGAATAGATAGTGATTTATGGGCATGTTTTCTTTTTATTGTATTTACCTCTCTTTTGTGCACGTCATATTTGGCTTTAGTTGTTGTAAGCCCGGGCTAGGTCACATTAATGATTCGGGGATAGTTTTGGGTGAAATCTTTTAGTATTTTCTGCCAGTTAATGTACAGTCAATTAGTACGTGGAGTGATCGGAAAGTAAAATTGTTGTCATTTCTTTCGTTTTTGTTATTTCGAGATGAAATTTCATCAAATAATGCAGCAATATATATTCGAGTATATAGGCAGTAACGTTGAAGCTGTCGTTATTCGCCTAACGTTATGTGACGCAACGTAACGTCGAAGTTTTATTCTTATGTCAAAAAACTTCTTTGTTCAAAGTTTTGTAACGCCCCCGTTTTAATTGCGTTTGTCAGCATATTATATAATACTTATTAAATGCAACGTACAAGCTACGAGGATGCTTATCGAATGGATTTGTCTCTATAGAGTCTCGCAAATACCGACTCTTAAGATTAAAGAACATATTTCATTTTCGGGAAGTCATTTTTATAAGTACGTATATATTTACTGCAAGCTCGAAACATTCTAGTTTTTGCCAGTCTTTTCTTTTTATCATTTCGTTAAACATAGGCTAGAAAACAAGATACATTCAGTTTAGGTTTACAAAATGAAATCAAAATTCTTGCATATTTTAGGCTAAGTTCGCCGTATTAGTAGATAAAGCATCAGAATGCCGTATGTTTTCGAAAAAAATAATGTTAGAAAAATTAATATTCATTAAAAAATATCAACCAACTTTTAAAAAATAATATGCATTAAAAAATATCAACCAACTTTTCAAACACGCCAAATACACTAAAAAAAAGTCAACCCAGGGATACAGGTGCGCCGGGTCACATGAAGTGACGTCATTACGCTGTCTCGTGCATGAACGCCTCACGTCATTGTTTTAAAATGCCAATGGTATTTAATTACAAACGATCAATGTTTATTCGTACAATTTCATATCAATCGGTCGACGCAAACTTATTTTACAGCACTTTTATACGTACTTTCCGATCGCCCCTCGTACATATGGTTGCATGCGGATAGGCCATTCACATTCTATTAGTCACATCCGTAACAATTCTTTTCTTATTCATAATCAACCTTAAGTTTAGGAATCGTATTTGCAACAATGACATCCGTATCTGTGTGTATAATATCCGCAGCATCTGTTAGGTCAGCGAACACATTTTGAAAATAGTCAAACTTCAGACAATGATGAAAATCTAAACCGATGGATAATACCACGTTGCTGAAGGCCCTACGGACGATTGCGGATTAGGTACGATTCTTGCTACGAATATGACGGACAGATACGGAAGACTTATCAGCAAGCATCTGTATTTGCTAGTGTGACTGTTCTATGACCAATAGGAGTGGTTGCTGAAACCATAGCGAACGTCTCCATATACGCAAGTGACTGGTAATATGTAATATCCGTAACTTATCCGTATATATCCGTGGCTGTCCCTATCATGCAAATACAAATAAATCTATCAATGCTTGTCCATATTTATTTGGCATTCATTCGTTACTTTAGCCCCGCCCTTTACAGCTAAAAAAATAATCCTAAACTATTATTATATGTTAGTTAAACCTAGCCCTCAGACGGAAAGCTACATGTAACTTGTTGAGAGAGAGAGCGTGTCCTCCTCTTCATACAAGTTGCTGAAAAATAATGGGCTGTACTGTTATGCGCTGTCCTTACTGTTGTCTGCATGTAAGCTGGGATTTTGAATGTAATTGTATGGATTCCTCATCTCTCTATTCCTATTTGTAATTATTTTTGTGTTGTTTTAGCCTTATGTACGTTTTCATATTTTAGTTCAGTTCAGGTAACTGAGTGGCCGCCTATTGGGGAATAGCTGCTCACTCGGCTTACTATATGTTTTGTTGGTATTGGTATAAGTAGTGTCATTTTGTTTTTTCCAACCCCTCGGTTTATGGAGTGGGAATTTCTTTCTGATTGTGCCATTTCCTGATCATTGCCTATATACTTGCATCTTTTTATTTGTAATAATAAAACGTTAATTTCAGTCGACATCCTAATCGTGTACTGGTGATTATGTGCGTATGCGCATATGTGCGTACTGCCAACTGCTAGCAGTACAGACAGCAGTATACTGCCAACTGCTAGCAGTACAGCAGTATACTGCCTACTGCTACTGCTACTGCTGACTTCCTACCGGTTTGCGAATGAGTAAGAAATCAAAAGAATTCGGCAAGCATTCGCTACACATTGGCTTCATTTGTAAGGTGTTTGCAAGACGTTCGTATTATTTGTAACGGCATTTGTAAGCGTTCGGAACATTCGTACTTGGCATTTTCAAGAATTCGGCAGTGAGCATGGCAATCAATCGCAACATTCTTAAGAAATTGGTAAGGATCCGCAAGCATTCTTAACGCTTCCGCAAAGACATCGTTTTGTACAAGCCCCGCCCCGTCCATTCGCATCATATTCGGTAATTTCAGCGCGAATTTCAAATTTTAGGATTCGCAAGGGATATTCGGTATATGTGAGAGCAGCATAATTAACAAAACCTTATGCGAGTATACGTGAAAGCATAAATTCTTATAACGTTCATGTGAGAACATTTAATGTTCATTGACACGATATTGCAAGCTCCCTGGCCATGTGGTCATGGCTATGTGCTACAACAACATCAGGAAAACATGTCCGTGAAATAAATACCCCCTCAAACCCCACTTTTATATAGCAAAACTGGGGTATACAGGGGTATACCTATTTTTCTTATTTTTGCTCCAAAACATAGATTGTGGGTACTCGTTAGAACCGCCTCGCCGATTGTACCCACAATCTATGTTTTGAGCAAAAATAAGAAAAATGTCTTTCTACAGAAAATTTTCATTTTTTAAAACTTAAAAAATCTCTGTATATTGCATGGGCAAGTTTCCGTAATGAATCTTACCATAAGCACAGCGATGTATTTCTAATTTGCAAATACTTGAAACAGTTCGTTTCACTTCTTCCAACGAATGGTCATTTAGCCCAGTCTTTTTCTGTACTTTCTTTCTAAAGCATTAATGATGTATTCAAGTTTAAGCAAGGATTCAAACTCTTCCTTACCTCCGGTGTGTCATATTCAGCCAGGAGAGTTTCCACTTTCATCTTCTCTTTGTATGCTACACTCTGGAGAATGGGTAAAAAGTGTTTACTAAACAAAAATATTGCAGCAGTTACATAAAATGCTATTGGTATAGGTACATTGACACTAAACTCAATCAGATATTCAAAAGTGGTACCAAAAGGCCATCCTATTCAGTAACACCACTGTTCTCTTTAATTTCATAATTGTGTTTAAATATACTACTCAAAAGACGTGTTGCAATACTTTTCTTCTTGAGCGTTTCCTTACGTTTCTAATTCATACTGTCGAGGATGTGTGTGTGTGTGTGTGTGTGTGTGTGTGTGTGTGTGTGATAAAATAATAAATTTTGCGGAAACAAGGTTAAGATTAAAAGCGCATTTTGTATGAAAAAGTTCAAAACTAGACCCATCTTTACAAATGAAGATGTATTGAACTTACGTTTCTGAACATTTGTTCTGCCTTGTTGAGGTCGAAATTTCGAGCTGTAAAATTAAAACAGACTTTATTAAATAATATACTAGAAAATCGTACTATGGTTTGTACGAGTATATCGCCTCAATAAATCGTTGACTTTCTTCATAGCTCAAGATACTTGTTTTCCGTATCTACAGACCCGCCCCATCCCATAAATGTATGTAAATTTGGAATGTTAAATACTAATTCTGTCACTATTGCACAATATATTTCCTAATATAAAGTGGTCAAAAAACTTTCACAGAATTTCTTATACCTAGTCTTGCTGCAACTCAGCCAATGTACTTCTGGACGAGATGACATACACGTATTTTACACAACAAATACCTTTTAGCCATTTTCTCAGATGATAGTCTTCGGTATCAGGCTTTATTATGTCTTTGACTCTTTCTCGGAACTAAAAATAGACATAACGAAAACACGCTGTAAAAACGATGATTCCCAAAACTGATAGAAGCTTAGATCGCGGAACCGCTGCATTCCGTGCTAACGAGTACAGGCGCGTTTTCACGACGTGTTTTTGAGCTGAATTAATATTATATTTCCTCTTAATGTTTTCATATACCAGTCGAAAAAAGCAAACAGACACATACAGAATGACCTTATAATGGACATTGCTAAATGTCTTTTTTAAAGCTTTTTAAATATACTTTATGTAAGTGTGCCATTATTTTTGTTGTCGCAGAAATGAGATTGCCACATGTCGCCAATACAACTGTACATGCACGGCCGTGAGACCGAATGGTTGGTTGATTGGAGTTTAACGTCCCACCAACAGCTAAGGTCATATGGAGACGGGACCTCGGTTTAGAGTCCCATCCGATGGACTGGAGAAGCCCGGGATCGAACCTGCAATCCCTGGTTTACAAGGCGAGTGACATAACCACTGCACCACGGAGGCTTCTGAGAGACCAAATGGTCAGATAGACTTAATTTCCCTGGTAAAACATCTGAATTTCGTAAATAAAAATAGTTAAATTTAGTTTAATTTTATATTTGGAATAAGTGGAATAAAATTTATTAAAACAAACGTATACCTGGTCAATCTTCTCTTGTTCTTTATCCGACGTGGACTTTCGGTTCCCAGTTTTATGCATTTTGAACGGCTTTCCAGTCACTGAAAAATATAGACGATTTTACAAGACCTAGAGTGAAACAATGTCCCAAAGTTAGCCTAAAATTGTATTAGTGTTAGACATGTAAGAAACAGACTGAGTTAGAAACAGTAAATTTCCTTCTTTTCATAATAAAAAAACATTTACGCCATAAGATTGAACGAAATATACGCGTAATTCTTAAGTTATATTTTCCAAGAAAATTACATTGACAATACACTTCCGTAAACAGAAACCGATGAAATGCGGGAAAAAAGATCCAGCAACTGAGCAATGTCAGTCATTTGAAATCGCGCGAGAAACTGGTCGATTTTTGTTCTGTGATTGATAAGTAACATTAATTAAGTTGTAAGAAATCGGATAAGTGCGAAAATTGGTTATAGCATGTCTGTCAACTAAGATATGAGCCGCCGCATGGGAAAACCAACAATCTGCATAGGCGAAAACAAAGGCGCAGATCAGCTTCGCACTAACTGCGAAGCTGATCAGCGCCTTTGTTTTCGCTACATGGATAGTACAATTCCCCTTCTTAAATCCGAAATTTCAAGCTTCTTACCTTCTTCTGTGACTGTACAGCCCGGTTTGTGTCGGACCTGGTCGGAAACTCAAATTGTTGGTTTTCTCATGCACAGGCTCATATGACTGTGGCGTGTTATTAGAAACCATGTTCATTAATATGAGAAAAATGGACACTTATTTAATGGTTCGTTCTAAAAACTGGTGAATTCCTAACAAACGAACTAAGTTTGTTATGTATCTATGACGTTTTGAGTGTGAGAAGAGATGGGGGCAATGTTTTGAAATTTTCTGTCATGTTTGTAAACTTGTCTTTCTACTGATCTGTATACTCGACCGAGACTCCGACGGTAATCGTTCGCACTACACCTTTCTGAAAACGGCTTATACATGCACGATACCCGCCTAGATGCTTAGGTACATTTTATACCATGTCTTTATGGTGAAAACAAAAAACGCATTTGAAGGAAGAAAGGACGCAAAATCAGCTTTCACTGCAGACCAGGAAATCATAAAGCTTAAAGAGTTCTGCAACTTCCTTGTATGAAATAAGCCTCTTCATGAGAAAACCAGCAATGTGGTTTCCGAACAGGTCAGACACAAACAGAGCTGTACAGGCACAAAAGATGGCTTGAGCCGCTAGAGGCTGGAAATTTAGGATTTAGAAAGTATTTAGGAATTGTACTTTCCGTATAGTGTACACAAAGGCGCTGATCAGCGAAGCTAGCTGAACTGCGCCTTTGGTTTCGTATATGCAGATTGTTGGTTCAGATATCGGAAAGCCCGAGCAATAGCAATAATTACGCAATTTTATGATAGTGCCAGCATTTCAATTTGCTAATATGCCCGTAGAATTGGAATGTGACAAAACTCATTTATTCCTACAATTTGAACTAAGGATTTGGGTAGTATGGTAAGGGCATTTCAGTCTCTGAATGTGGGTACCCACCTTCTTCCAGGCTACCGTTGAAGTAAGACAAGACTTTCCATGGTGTAATGTCGGTAACTCTTTTATCTACTGCAAAAAGAAAGAATGAGATTCATTTGACACCAACCGCGCTTTGAGTAAGTCAGCCTTCAGAAGTGCCACGGGTGCCCTGTACATCATTGACAAAAATCATCGTGCACATCTTCTCTCTCTCTCTCTCTCTCTCTCTCTCTCTCTCTCTCTCTCTCTCTCTCTCTCTCTTGTGGAGTATCTATTAAAATTTACGTTAGTTCAGCCTCCCATGACATTCACGATCAACGATAACGCACTAAAAGCTTAAACATTTAAACTGTCTGGTGCAAATCGCTCCATAAAGATTCTCATCTTTCATAATTTGTCAAAATTGTCCTGATGCATTAAGTTTTATTGCGGCTGGTCAAGCTATGTCCTTAGATGACTGTCTGACCGCTCTTTTACCTAGCTTTTATTTGCTAAATCATTCAAAAATCTAGGACATCGCTTTAATTGGTTTCTCTCTATTTCAGCAAATTGTCGGTTTCGTAAAATGTTTATATTATACATAAAAGTACACAACAGACACTACTTTTAAGCACAATGGACAGATTGGTTCTTACCTAAGAACAGTTTGTTCGTCCCAGTCAACAGCTAAGGTCATGTCGGGACGTTGCCTCCATTTTATGGGATTTTTACCCAAAATGAGGATGTCATGACATCCAGCAAGTGCTTGAAATCCACAAATGGCGTTTTGACTCGAACCACGATTCCTGGGCTGGCTCAGACCAGAGCGGTTAACCAGTAATCAGATGGCCCATCAGTCAGTAACGTTAGTGTATTATGCTTTGCCTGGCGGCACAATCAGCTAGCCCATTTATTTCTTTACGCTCCGGTGGGCGGGACCCAGTCTCAATCAGAACCAAAATTCCGCATTATATCTAAGAAAATTATCTCATCAGAATACAAACGGACACATTTTTAAATTTCTTTTCTGACCGTTCCGATTGCGGTTTGGCTGTAGCGTATCTTTGTATTGTATGATATAATATGAGCCAGTGCATGAGAAAACCAACAACATATATAGGCGAAAACAAAGGCGCGGATCAGCTGTGCAGTAGCTGCACAGCTGATCAACGTCTTTGTTTTCGCTGCACGGATAGTACATTCCCTCTTTTTCTTAAATCCAAAATTTCAAGCTTCTAACTATTAATTTCTGTGAGTGGACAGCCCGGTTTGTGTCAGACCTGGTTGGAACCCAAATTGTTGGTTTTTCACGCCTCACGCCCTTGCTCATACGTCTGCTTCTCTGTTGTACTCGTTGATGCCAGAAGTGTGGCTACACTTGCTGGGAAAGAGCTAACCATATTCCTTCAGATAATTATGTTAAATTTTCAGTTATGCCTTTTCTGCATGATGGGGTTGTAATTGAAAAAAAAAATGATTGTCTCTATTTTCCTCTATTCTGACTTCGCAAAAATTAAACGATAAAACACTGAACGAGTGTGTCCTCCGGTGTTACACACAGTGATCTTAACCAATACACATATGTTATACCACCCTTGAACGGCCAGTAATAAATATTGCCGATGATAAAAACAAGTTGGCTTCTTTAAAAAGAAACCAATGAAAAGGTCAGCAGCAGGTTGATACCTTTTGCTCTAGATTTCAGTGTTGTTGATTCTCTGGTTTGTCATTAATTTCGTTTCCCATACGTTTCGAATTCAGTTTCGAACGCTGGACCAGTGTGTGTGCATTGACTTACAGAATCAAAGCTAATTCTAAAGAGAACACGATTACAATCAAATATGTCGATATGTCACAGTGTAGAAAACCATTTGGCAGTGCAGTCAATTTGTGACAGAGTTCTGAATTTTAACTTGCAGCCACACTACCGGAAAGAGACCCATGGGTCCGATGTGACGGACTAAAAGTCAGCCGTATAGAGTTCCTGTAGTTTCTGTACCCCTCATCAGGGTATCTACGATCTTAACTTAGATGCGCTATGATAAGAAGTCGCCACGATCGAGACTGCTTGCTAGATATTTACCGCGTTTTGACAGGGAGTGTCAACAATGGATAAATTAAATTGTTTGCGGTGAACTGTCTAGTCAGCATAGACGGGTTCACTAGTTTTTATTAAGCGCTTTACGTGACAAAACGCGTAATTGAGAGAGAGCAGTCGATCATGGGTACAATTTTCTTCATATTCAAAGTAAACACTGTGGAAAAGGTCCTGAGGGACCTTTTCCAATAAGTTCAATAGCCACGGCTAACAAACCTTTAAATGCGTAACCGCGGTTAAGAAAAGAAATCCGATTCATGTCCTTCCGGTTTCGCATCAGATGACCAACAAAAGGTAAACAAACTTTTGCAGCTCGTGTTTCCGAGTAAAATATTTCGATTCGAAAACAAATATTATAATTTTCTCAATGCTATTTTATTTGTTAGACATTGCTATATTTGGACCCCAAAGGATTTCCAGAAATTTTTCTTTATAATCATAATTTTTATTCCCTACCCCAAAACACATGTTGGGATTGCATTGTACACGACGAAAATGTGGGTCAGTCGCAGGGATATTTTTAGATTTCCGCTCATTACGTCCATATTAACGGAAAGCAATACAGTGCGCAGATGAGTTTAACATTGTGTGAGGTCTGGTGACAGTTTCGTTGCCTCTGGCCAATGCATTCTATGCATATGTGGTTAAAAGCTGTGTCAACATTTCGGTTACGAAAATAATCATTAGAATGATAGCAATATATAGTCATTATAGAACACATGTATTTAAGTTTTTGTTTTTGTTAATTGTTTTACGCTGAAGATTATTGTCACATTCTCTCGTCCTTTCTTAATAGTTGCTTACTCAACTTTGGTGTGTTTGTGATATTTGCAGTGAAAATGTTTGATATAAAATAATACAAACTGTCTATGAAATACATGTAATACAATAGTTCACATGCATGATATTCCTGTTCATGAAGACGATTTTACAGCATTCTGTATACTTTAATTTGTTATTTCTTGGTTTTATTTCTTTCAAAACTCTCTACAGGGTAATAAATACTATAGCTTGAACAGGTTGAGGTTTTCAAATGTATCTTGAAATATATCCTTCATATTTTAATGATTAAATGCGTACCCATCTTTTCCTTCCTTTCAAATCGATAATGACGGGCACTAACACAACGAAATACTGGCACAGACATCAGATGCAATTTAGTTAATACATATCTGTAAATTTGTCGTGGAACAATCACTAAAATTTGATATTTACCAGCAAATTGTCCAATTTTTAGTTGTATTTCTCCGACTTTGGCCTTGTTGGAACACCAGGTTCGAAGAAGGGAATTAACTCAAAGACCATCAAATTTGATATTTACCAGCAAATTGTCCAATTTTTAGTTGTATTTCTCCGACTTTGGCCTTGTTGGAACACCAGGTTCGAAGAAGGGAATTAACTCAAAGACCATCAAATTATTTTGCGAGCTACTTTGGTGCTGAGTTACAATAGTAAATAAGTGACAAAATAGCATTCATAGATAATCGATATATTTCTGTACTAAAATATAACCATCAATCGATCCTAGTAGTGTATGTTTTGTTTACCTTTTCTTGGTCTTCATATGCGGAACCGGAAGGGCGTGAATCGGATTTTCTTTCTTAACCGGCGGTTAGGCATTTAAAGGTTTGTTAGCCGTGATAGCGGTGCCAACTAAGAACCTCTCATAGTTTCATCAATGGTTCACTTGTACTTTGCCTTAAAACACAGATTACAATTTTGAAAGTTTGTTTAACTGTCCTGACAGAAACGCTTATCTCAATAAACACATAAAAATTAAAACTGAGAACATACCTGTCCTTTTTCAGTTTATCCTAAAAACACATATTTGGAAAGGTTTAATAGAATTTTAGCCACCAATGGCCCATGGAAAGAAATCCATTATAGTTATGATTCATATAAACTTGCCAGTACAAATATCATAAGTCTCTGTTTTGGTCACTGTTTTGCAAAACAAAACACCTGCCCTTTTCCATTAAAGTTTAAAAGTTTCTTTTGTAAATATTTTAAAATTCAATGCCAAAAAGGAGGCAAAATCGAAAATGTAAAACAACAGTAAATACGAGAAACAAAATCTTGGCACGTACGTAGCTGTTCATCCCGGGTACTCCCAGACACCGCGTTTTGTCAATAAGGGGCATTATGATTTATACAGGCTACCACAATAAAATCAAAAAATTTCGGTACATTCACCTTGCCTTTTTATTGATGAGGGCTTTCGGAAAAGTCATCTCCGGGTCAAGCATTTTGTACCATTGTCGTTTGAAAAGTCAGGTAATCTCGGGTCAGTTTGATACGAATGGTTGACTTTTATATGAAGCCAATTTGAATTTTTTCTTAAAAAAAAAAAAAAAAAAAAAAAAAAAAAAAAAGATTTTTAGGTGAAAAAAGTGCCGATAATAAAAATGTTTTAATATCGTTGGGAAAATCATGTTTATCACATTTATAACAACTGAAAACTAAACTTTTTGTATGCTGATACTTTTGATTGAAAAATTTAGATCAGGTAATCAACTCTATTTTTGCCTCAGTCTAGACGAACGCGGAATCATTTTCAGATGTAACCATATAATCAATGCCTTTTTATTGTAATCTATAGAAATGACAAGAAACAGAGTCGGTGCACGTGAGCATCAAACATTTGTCCGTTCCTCTGTTCTACCATTTTACTTGTAAGGGTGCTTGATACTTTGCTAAGGGTGGTCGGGTGGAAATATGCCCCCCCCCCTTCCCATTGGGGCCTAGGAGAAGATAGGTGGACTGATTGTGCCTCCAGGCAAAGTTTCTAATCTACTGACACTGGTTAACCGCTCCCAGGAAAAGTGGTTCAGTTCAAACCATCCATTCATATATGCCTTATTGGCTTAGTTGGGTGGTTCTATTTATAAAGCACATTTTGAGTGTCATGACATCCTAATGTTGGGTAAAAGTCCCACAAAATGGAAGCAACGTCCCGACATGACCATTGCTGTTGACTGGGACGTAAATCATTAATTGAGCCTGTGCGTGAGAAAACCAACAATTTGGGTTCCGACCAGGTCCGAAACAAACCGAGCTGTACAGTCACAGAAGATGGTTAGAGGCTGTAAATTTTGAATTTAGAAAGTAGAGGAATTGTACTATCCGTGTAGCGAAAACAAAGGCGCTGATCAGCTTCGCAGTTACTTTTTTTTCGCCTATGCAGATTGTTGTTTTTCCCATGCAGTGGCTCAATTCAAACAAAACAAATTGATACTTTACCATGATTCGATAGTATCCTATGTGTACTTTTAACTGGTGGTGGTAGAATTACGTATATAACGTTATATACGATTTCGGGGGCCTATCGTGACATATTGTTTTGTTGTTGGTCATCTTGACCTCCCTGTGTGGCCTGGTCTAGACATAGGATTAGGACATTATACGTCCGAATGAGGTCATTCATAATTTAAAGGGACTGTCCCTGGTCCGCGACCCAAGTGACTGACTGTGTGACTGATATTTTGGCTCACCTGAGCCGAAGGCTCACAAGGTGAGCTTATAGGATAGCCATGATCCGGCGTCCGTCCGTCGTCGTCGTCCGTCGTCGTCCACAATTTCAAAGATCTTCTATTCTGAAACTGCTTGACCTTCATGTGGAGCATCCTTAGGAAGGGGGAACGAAAGTTTATATAAATGGTCAGGGTCACAAGACCAATATGACCGCCATGGCTATAAATTACAAAAACCTTTAAAAAATCTTCAACTCCAGAACCAGAAGGCCAATGATTTTGAAACTTGGCATGAAGTATCAGGAAGAGGAGTTCTACAAAGTTTATATAAATCATGACCCTAGGATGACCTTGACCTATTTTACGGCAAGTCAGCATAGGTCGCCCATTCATTTGAATGGGGACAATTGCCAAAATGTCATTTGAAGGTAAAAACTTGAAGGCAATGGGCAAATGGACTGAAGATTTGTGATTCTGGTCTGCCCCCACCCCGTGGCAATATCTCATTTTATCATAATATTCAAAGATCTTCTCTGAAACCGCTTGGCCAATCAAAGCCAAAGTTGATATGAAGTATCTATAGGAAGGGGGAACCAATGTGTACATAAATAATTTAGGTCACATAACCAAGATACCCGCATGCCCATATATGGTAAAAACCTTTCCAAAATCTTCTCCGGAACCAGTGGACAAATTTCAACAAAACTTGGCATGTTACTTTATGAACTATAGTACTACAATGTGTACATAAGTGACGCATTAATGACCTTGACCTATTTTACGGCAAGGTCATGTTTATTGATATATGACCCAGATTTCAGATGAGCGTTTACAGGACCATTGGTCCTCTTGTTCAGTCATCTTGGCACGAAGCTCCTCCCGCTTCTTCCGTGAGTTGATATCAAGACAAGAGAATTATATGAGTTTGAAAAACAGCAAGTAAAGACAATTATGACAGAATTATTCTAAAATGTCAAAGAGAGAACGATTGCTTCGCTGCAGAAAATGATGGAATCCATGTATGCAATGCTGAGGTAGATATGAACCATGAGCTAAAATATTTAAAAGAAAGAAATGTCCATTTAGTAGAAGAAAATGAAAAATAGCAGGAGGAAATAAAGGTGTTGAAAAGGCACTGAGATCAGTATTTGAAGATAACGAAGGAGAAGCACACTCCTCAACAGTGGTACAAAGCGCGGTAAAAAAGTAACCACTGGTTGATGGAGATATGAAGTACGGTATGGCACGCGTTTTATGATGTGGTAATTTTTTATAGTCAGTCATTTACCACCAGACACCGGTTTTAATTTTGATCCACTTACCCAGTCAGTATAACCAAGGACGTGATACCATGTTTTATATATCCTGTACATATGTGCGCAGGCCTATCAATTTAAAAATTAAACAAACGAAAGAAGAGAAAGATATCTTTTTGTTGTATCAGCCCATAAAAAATTGCTTGTCAGTCTGCGGATACCATGCCAAAGAATATCTATATCGCTTTTATTCATACTTCATAAATTCTTATGTTTTGGCTCAACATGTTGACTTTCATTAGTTTTTTTTTTTATTTCAAGGTCTTTAAATTTTACAGACATAACAAGATATAAAGATGACATAAAACGCTCGAATTGTTAAAAGTGAGAATAAAGTACGGCGTCCCAACAAAGATGTTAAATTAATACGATTCTCGGAAAAAAATGTGTTTGCTCAACTGTCGAAGAAGTAAATTAAATAATTTGAGCCTGTGCATGAGAAAACCAACACTTTGGGTTCCGACCAAGTCCGACACAAACCGGGCTGTAAAAAGTCACAGAAGCTGGCTAGAAAATTAAAATTTCGGATTTTAGGAAGAAGAGAAACCGTACTATCCATGTAGCGAAAACATTTAGGCGCTGATCAGCTTCGCAGTTACTGCGAAGCTGATCTGCGCCTTTGTTTTCGCCCAAGCATTTTGTCGTTTTCTGCATTTTTCTTATGCAGTGGCTCATTTGTTATTTTTTTCATGGGTCAATTTCCAGTTTCCTTATCATATTTCGTAAATGAGAGGCGATATATGTATTTTACAGGTTTTTGACCACCGTTGTTTTTGTCACGTGAAAATCTCGTTAGTCGTTATTTTAAACCCAAGGTTAAACCTCTAAAAATGCACGCAATATTATGTTTCAAAATATGACATCATAAAAAACAAAGACTGAATATATCAGGTTATTCAACTGTCGTTAACCCCAAAATCCTGGTAAATTTCAATGCCATTTGCATTTATGTAATACAACCATTTTGCACTATATGCCTCACTCCAAAGCTCTTCTAAATCGAGTTGTGGGGAGTTACATTTAAGTTTTTCATGTGACGAAAACAACTTGACTGACCGAAAAACAACTTGACTGTTGTGTCTGGTGTGGGTTCGAGCCCCACACGGGGCATATGTCACGACAAGCCAAGTTCTGATTGCAGGCATGCCAGGTAGTTTTTCTGGGGGTTCTCCCGTTTTCGCCCCACCTACTGATTTGCCCGTCTCATATGAGCTGAAATAATCTTGAAAGGGACGTTAAACTTCAAATAAAAAATAAAATAAAACTTCTTTCAAAGTCCTAGGGGGTGGCTATGCAGATTTTTCTTAAGTTGTAAAAATTGAAATATATTTTTCATATTTTGCTCAAAACAAAGATTTTGGGTACACATTGAAACCGCCTCGCCGAGGCGTTTCTAACAAGTATCCACAATCTTTGTTTTGGGTCAACAACTATGATAAAAGTGGGGTTTAGGGGGATATTCATTGCATGTTTTCCTGACGCACAGATCCAAGAAGTGCGTTTTGCGACCTCTTTCACAATCATCTTACTGACTCACCTAGTTGCAGTTGTGGTTATATTATGGAAAATCCTGAACATTATTTCTTTGAATGCGATAACTATGATTATCTTTAGAAATACACGCAATTATCACCCTCTGAGTCTAAATACAATTTTGTATGGAAAATCTACTCTAAATGATGACGATAATTCTTTTCTGTTTCAGGCTGTCCAACAGTGCATAAAGGATACAAAGCGCTTTGAGTAGTCACTGTATGACGAATAAGTCCCATACTTCGTCCAGTTTTGATTTCTCCAAACCGACATCTGACACTGAAACTACACCTCTCTCTCTCTCTCTCTCTCTCTCTCTCTCTCTCTCTCTCTCTCTCTCTCTCTCTCTCTCTCTCTCTCTCTCTCTGCTATAATATTTGAAAATAGGTATATGCATTGTATAACTTTTTGTTTATGTTTGCCATGTATGCTGTTGTTGTAAATATGTTGTAGGGGACGGGCTGTAATTAATGTTGTCAGAACTTGTAGCCCAACCCCTTTGAGTTTGACAATAAAATATGTTTAAACTAACTAAACTAACTAAACTAAGAAGTGCGTGTCAGTTAGTGGTGAAAGAATTGTGATTTGATACTGATAATTTGCTTCTGAGATGCTTCTCTAAGATTTTTGTGGCTACGATAAGTGACCGTCCCGACATCTTAGCTGTTTGACCGTGGTCGTAATTTGCATGATTATGATAAAACAAAATAGTGACATCACTTGCCCCATCAAAGCCCAATTTTATGCCGATGCTTATATTATATTCTCACCGGCAAAAGTTTAGTCAGTGAAAATACATGTAAAATCCCATAGGGACAGTTTAAATCGCTATAGCTTCAAAACCCCTCGATAGTTTGGGATTAAATTTACTAGTCATAAAACTATGAATAAAATCTAACATTTCCAAGAAAAATGATTGAAATACCATAAATGGTTTTGCCACAGTGTATACATCAATTTTTGTTCTTGTTTTAAATGAAAGGGAGGTAAACTAATAATAAGGAATATTTGACGTGTCATTTGTCGAGACTGTGGCTGAATTTTGAAAAGATTTTTTTCGGATTTTTTGTCACTGGCAACATTCTCTATCATGAAGCGCTATGAATCAAGGCGCCGCGTTGATCATTTATCGGGTAATTACAAAAATGGTGTTTTTTTTTTTTTTTTCGAAAAAGGCCAATAACTCTGTCAAAATTGACAACTGGTGGAATTTCTTCCAGTTTTAGCAAGATAATGATTTCGCAAATTAAATGAAAGGGAACATCTGAGGCAAGCGACTGGGCATTATAGTAATCGGGCTGGTCAAAGTAACTTTTCCTCTGAGTATATAAATGGGTGCCGAGGTATTGACAGTGCCATAATGCTAACACAGTGCTTATTAAAGAAACAAAGTGACAAATATTTTCATGACAAAACTTCATGAAGACAGAAACTGCCATGCATGATTTTAAAAAGCGATATCTTAAAGTGTTTTATACGGATTCAAATATTTATATTTTTTTTTTAAATCTCAAATTTCTTTTTCACCTACCTTTACTGCAGAATTATCTCAAACACTTAAGTAACAATGAAAATCTTCCCAAATATACAAGTATCAAAATATTTTGTTAACTAATATGTATTGAATGGATTGTTCGCTCTACTTATTATGACATTGGCATTTTATGTCTGTCAATAAAATATGTATTAAAGGGACATCTTTGTTGAATATCAAAGCAAGAAAACCGATCTTTTGAGTTTCCGATCAGGTCTGACACAAACCGGCCTGCGCAGCGACCGAAGATAACTAGAAGGTTGAAATTTCGAATCTAAGAAGAAGAGAACTGTATTATCCTTGTAGCGAAAACAAAGGCATTGATCAGCTGTACAACAACTGCATGGCTAATGATGCGGTTCAAGTGAGAAAGTTACCACTTTTTGTACAGGGATCGTTTGCTTATAATATTGCTGCTCATGTTGTTATCATGTATTGTATAACCTGAGCTAATGAATAAATTTGGAATTTGGAATTTGATGTGTCTGGTGGGTGATTTTTAAACCGAGATTTTTACCGTCTTCGTAGTTGTCTGTCAGCAAAACCCTAAGACGGTAGTTGTCTGATTTTATCCTTCCAAAATGATCTTACAAACACCCACCGTACCATTGACCTCCACATTAACCCATCATTAAGAAAATTTGCCCATGCAATATATATAGATTTTTTCAGCAGTAAAATTTGAAAATTTCACCCGAAATTTTTTGATCTTTTTAATATTTTTGCTCAAAACATAGATTGTGGTTACACGTTAGAACCGCCTCGGGGAGGCAGTTCTAACGAGTACCCACAATCTATGTTTTGGAGCAAAAATAAGAAAAATAGGTATACCCCTGCATATCCCAGTTTTACTATATGCAGGGGTATACCTATTTTTGCACGGACATGTTTTTTTGATGATTTTTGAAGATGGACTTGTCCATCATTACCACTTGGAGTGTCCTGATTTTTGAATCTTTAACTTTGCGGCGTCACATTTGGGGCTATGCTGTTTGCCTATATGTCACATAAAAAGGTCGCCAGGCTTATGAGTTAATACTTGATGAAAATACTGCTGTATTATTTTAATAATGGGCATGCAGGTTTGTGCAAGAAGCCAATATGTTGCTTGCTATTTAAAACTCCCGATTTTTTTACATCAGGAAAACATGTCCGTGTTATATATACCCCCTTGAACCCCACTTTTATATAGCAAAACTGGGGTTTGCAGGGGTATACCTATTTTTCTTATTTTTGCTCCAAAACATAGATTGTGGGTACTCGTTAGAACCGCCTCGGCGAGGCGGTTCTAACGTGTACCCACAATCTATGTTTTGAGCAAAAATAAGAAAAATATCCAAAATTTTCGACTGAAAAATTTCAAATTTTACACGGCTTTAAAAAAATCTTTATATTGCATGGGCATGTTTTCGTACTGTATCGGGAAGTGCGTTAAAATTCTGTCAATGGTTTACTTTTTTCGCATTTTAGTACTTATTAAATTTCACACAGTTGAGATTTAACACATTTTTTCAAGGAGTCAAAAGTTTAAAATATACATGAATGTGCTATAGCTGGGTGGATTGTTTTTATAATGTTTTCACAAGTTTATCATATTACATGATTTGCATTGGTAACGTGCGTTGAGAATTGTATTTACTATACTATTTAAACTATACTGAACAACGGAGAAAGCGCTACACATTATATTCTACCCTTATTTCATTTAATTAAAATTTGAAAGCACGGAAAAAAATGACCGACTCAGTAGCGTTTGTGAACGGACTCCTGGTGAAAATGCGCATTTATCAGCCGTGGTTTGTTCGATGTCGATGTCTTTATGCTAATTTCGAAGAGTTTAGTTACACGTGCTACTAAATCAGGCGACATGGTTGTTGTGTTAATGCCCCCTTTACTAGTTTAAATGCTTACGAGCATTTAAAACACCCGATTGGCACTTCAGAGAAACGCTCGTATGGCACTTCAGAGAAACACTCGTATGACACTTCAGAGAAACGCTCGTATGGCACTTCAGAGAAACGCTCGTATGGCACTTCAGAGAAACGCTCGTATGGCACTTCAGAGAAACGCTCGTATGGCACTTCAGAGAAACGCTCGTATGGCACTTCAGAGAAACGCTCGTATGGCACTTCAGAGAAACGCTCGTATGGCACTTCAGAGAAACGAACCATACATGTGTAATACAGGTTATTGCCAAAGACCGAAATTCTTATGTGGCTATGAAATGGTTTACAATAAATTAAAGCAGTAGAAAAAATTGAAGAATACATGTGTAGCGTTTTCACTTAATTTGTTCAGTACATATACCCGAGGATAAAAATTAAGCCATCCTTTAACATACACTTTTTTCGTTTCTCTGATATTACTTTCCAAGATGCAAAACATTCTATCACATAGTATAAGTAATTGTCAGAAATACAAGAGCCGCGTAATGAGAAAACCAACAATGTGGTTTTCGACCAGGTCCGACAAAAACGGAGCTATACAAGCACAAAAGATGGCTAGAAGGCTTGAAACTTTGAATTCAAAAAGTACAAGTAGAGGAATTGTAATATCGTGTAGAAAAAAAAAGAAAGGCGCTGATCAGCTGTGCAGTTACTGCCTTCGTTTTCGCATATGCAGAGTGTTGGTTTTCTTATATGGCGGCTCAAATAGTTTGTCGGACAGTTTGCACTCAATGGTTATATACATAGGGTTCCCTTGATTCTGCAAGTCTGCAAGACATGAACAAAAGGTGGAATGTAAGCAGTGATAGTTCTTCTACAGATCTATATCGACATTCTGGGTGTTGATCAACAGTATGTCCTGTGAACAAAATAAAGTTTTGATCCTTGACAATCTCATAATAAGCCTGGCGTCCTTTTTATGGGACATAGGCAAACAGTATAGCCCCAGATGGGACGCCGCAGCACGCTTATAGGAATTTCATTGAAAGAAGAATGGAATAAAAAATTCAATTTCACTCCTGGTGCCCCCAAAAAGGACAGTGGGCTCACTTAAACGATAATGATGGAAAAGTCCATTGTCAAAATGGGTTAAGTAGTATACATGACTATCTCCATCTATTCCTGGCCACCCGAGAATGTGCAGAGCCTGAAATGAGGTTTAAGTTTCTGTGATTTGTGATTGGCCTTTTTTAAATTCTGTGATTTGTGAAAAAAAGAAGAAAATGTTGTGTAGTATTTTGGTTAAAATTAATACACAGACTAGCAAAAATTTCAGAGGTGGGTCTGATCACAAATCAGAGATTTAAAATAGAAAATCACAAATCACCCAGTTTTAAAATGATCAAATCACAGACAATTGATTTCCATAATCACACAGAATTCAACAATTATACTTGTATCACTTATTCCTTGTAAATATGACAGTTTTGACCAAAGTACCACATAACAACTAGGGCTGTCTTTCCATGGTTGGCTTATTTTTTTTCTTTTTTATGCGGGGAGGAAGGAGTGGGGATATTGGTAATGGTAATGGTATATGAATACCTTTAGATTTTTATAATGAAAAGAAAACAATATAAATGATGTAATTTATTCTTGACTTTAGCACATTTCTATAAAGAACACCCTCTATTCCCTTGATGCAACCAAATTTAACATGAAGAAGTATGTGTGGTAACTGTAGGTTGTGCATTGCTGTGCTGTAGGCTGTTGCCAAATTGATCAAGCTTCCAATCATCTGTTGTGTGATGTTGCATCAAGCTGCCTAGGAAGAAATTTGGTTGCATCAATAGTATAAGCCGCCTTGTGGGAAAACCAACAATGTGGTTTCCGAAGGTCTGACACAAACAGAGCTGTACAAGCACAGAAGATGGCTAGAGGCTGGAAATTTTGGATTTATTAAGAAGAGGAAATGTAATATCTGAGTAGCTAAAACAAAGGCGCTGATCAGCTGTGCAGTTCTGCGCCTTTGCTTTTGGCATATTGTTGGTTTTCCAATGCGGCGGCTCATACAGGGTGAATATCATGTACACTAAATAATGAATTCTATAAAACTAAATCAATGTAAAACTTAACAAATCACAAGTTTTGTAGCACATAGATAGCATTTGCATTTTCGGGGTCCATCGATCAATGGGCTAAAAGATTCTAATGAGATCAAGTTGTTTTAACGTTTCAACGACATGAAATGTGTCCATACAACCTACAGAAGCAGGCTAGAGGCTTAAAATTTTGGCTTTAAGTAGAGGAGGAATTGTACTATCCGTGCAGCGAAAACAAAGGCGCTGATCAGCTGTGCAGTAACACTGCATAGCTGATCTGCGCCCATGTTTTCGCATATGCAAATATACAAATTTCTCATGTCGTGGCTCATTTCATTTCAACAAAGTTCACAGTTGACAGAATTTTGTCTAAATTAAAAACAACACAAAATATATGTCTAAAACACAATGTCTTATGGTCTCTTCACACATAAACGAAAGTCTCTCTGCTTAGACTTGCGTTTTATTGCAAAACTGAATTCTTGTTTCTTTGATTTATTGCTTTACATTCCTTTCAACAGCTAAAGCACAGACATGAAAACAGCTGTTGACTGGGACATAAAACAATAAATCAAACAAACAGAAACTATTTTTCACAATTAAATGCAAGTCTATGTCAATGCAAGTCTATGTCAATAATGCAAGTCTATGTCAATGCAAGTCTATGTCAATGCAAGTCTATGTCAATAATGCAAGTCTATGTCAATGCAAGTCTATGTCAATGCAAGTCTATGTCAATGCAAGTCTATGTCAATAATGCAAGTCTATGTCAATGCAAGTCTATGTCAATGCAAGTCTATGTCAATGCAAGTCTATGTCAATGCAAGTCTATGTCAATGCAAGTCTATGTCTATGTCAATGCAAGTCTATGTCAATGCAAGTCTATGTCAATGCAAGTCTATGTCAATGCAAGTCTATGTCAATAATGCAAGTCTATGTCAATGCAAGTCTATGTCAATGCAAGTCTATGTCGGGAGATTTTTGTGTCTGTGTGACGAGGCCTTCAGGGATGATTTTTTTTTTTTTTGAAAATTGACCTTTGTATCTGTTTAATTATACAGTAGTACAAATAAACTGTAGAATCAATTTAAGCTACAAATTAAAAAAAATAATGATAATTACAAGTTTCATTATAACAAGATGACCTCAAACCTGAGTTTTATATTATGTCTTTTGAAAAGAAAGTACCCCTAAAAATGACAATTTAACAAAACAAAAATTATAAATGAGCTGCCGCATAAGGAAATGAACAATCTGCTTATAAATGCAAAAACAAAGGTTTTTGCTACATGGACAGTACAATTCCTCTTTATCAAATCCAATATTTCAAGCTTCCAGCCTGCTTCTGTGACTGTACAGGCTGGTTTGTGTCGGACATGGTCGAAAACCAATATTGTTGGTTTTCTCATGCAAAGGCTCATATATCAAAAGCAGTAATATTCATTGTTGCATTGATCAATCATGGTAATAATTTATTATTGCATTGGTCATTCATGGTCATAATTTAGGACTATTCCAATAAAACAGATTAAGGGTGGGTGGGTGTGATCTTTGAAGGCAAAGCAGTAGATTTTCCTGGGCTTTTTTATTCTGTAGGTGGGGTATTGTGCATTGTAAATTTGTTGGTGGCTTCCGTTATAATAAAATCATTAAGTGGAGCATTGTGGCTGTAGTTGTTTCTAGAATAATATTCTCCTAATCATTGAAGCTAATCAGTGTTTTTACTTGGTCATTTTTAATAACTGTTTTTAATGCTGTGTGGTTGGGCTTGAAGAAATGCAGTTCTTTGGGTGGTGGGGTAGGTTGGGGTAAAATAAAAGTGCCTTCAAGGAACACTATTTCTTTTTTATTTTCTGAAATAGTCGCTATTCATTATTTGCATTGATTTCTATGTAAATTAATCTGTACAAATATTCTGTGTATAATCAAAATACAATGTACATACAGCATGTTAGAGCTGTACATACAGTATGTGCAGTATAATAATTGAGCCACCTCTTGGGAAAACCAACAATCTGCATAGGCGAAAACAAAGACGCAGATCAGCTTCGCGGTAACCGCGAAGCTGATCAGCGCCTTTGTTTTCGCTACTCGGATAGTACAATTCCTCTTCTACTTAAATCCGAAATGTCAAGCTTCTAGCCTGCTTCTGTAGCTGTACAGGCCTGTTTGTGTCAGACCTGTTCGGAAACCACATTGTTGGTTTTCCCACGAGGCGGCTCAATTAATGCTTTTCAATGAGCACAACAATAATTTCAGATGTTTAAAAACTAGGTTGTAGAATCACACAATGCTAAGCAAGCACCAACAACCGATGCTTTTGAACAATGTGAATATGAAAATATTAGTTTACTCCAGTGAACCCTGGTTTTACTATTGAAAATTGGGTTTTTAGGGCATGTAAATTGTTCAGACAAGTTTAAATGATGTATGAAATAAGAGTACAGACTTTTTTTTATTAAATGAGAGTTATTTACAAAATAAAGTCTAGGATTTCAAGGTTCATAGTGCAGTATAGCATGATGGTATATGAGCTGCATCGTGAGAAAGCCGGATTTTTGCCTGGGCAAAAACAAAGGCACAGATCAGCTTTGCAGTAACTGCGGAGCTGATCAGGGCCTTTGTTTTCACTGAACAGATAGTACAATTCCTCCTCATACCCCAAATTTCAAGCTTCTAGCCTGCTGCTGTGACTGTACAGGTAGGTTTGCGTCAGACCTGGTCGGAAACCCCAAAGACCGGTTTTCTCACGTCACTGTTCATATATTACATGAATTGTATTGTGACATGTGCATAAATTCATGAAATCGAGTAATGCAGACATCTGCAAAGTCTGATCAATTCATGAAATCAAGTAATGCAGGACATCTGCAAAGTCTGATCAAGATTTGCGGTCAAAAAGAACAATGGTGTAAGCGTCAGTTGAGCACAATATTGACCCTACTTATTTTCATGCTCAACTAAGCTGAGAATAGAATTTATCCTGCTGATTGATGTTAAAATGCAAACAATTATTGGCATTTTAACATTTATGACCAGAATAAATTACTCGCAATGGTTATCTATATCTCTAAAAATTTAATTAACTTTGTCTATTTCAGTACTTATGAGCAGCTTAAATTTCAATCTAAACTGAGTAGAGCATGAAAAATGTTTTATGTTCATATGATGCAGATTCAGAAAATGGGAAAGTTCCCAAGCTAAGCTGAGTCTTTTATGGCAACTTAAGTTATCACAGTGCATACTAAATATCACATAACATGAAAAATAGAAAAATAAGATGTACATACATAAACCTACTGTTTCTAGTTGATTTACAATGAGCAGTGAGACATAACTTTAACCCATATAAATTATGAAAAATGGACTCGCCCATCATTATCATTTGGGTGAGTCCACTATCATTTTTAGGGGCATCAGGGGTAATTTTAAAATTTTATTCAATTTTTTTATGAAATTCATCAAGCAAACAGAATAGCCCTAGATGGGACGCTGCGTTCTGCGGCATGATCCCATCTGGGGCTATACTGTTTGCCTATGTCCCATAAAAAGGATGGCAGGCTTATATGAGTTAATGATGACTAATGTTTTATTAATATGTGACTTTTTTCATCTAATATATTTGAGCCACCTCATGAGAAAATCAACAATCTGCATATGCCAAACCAAAGGCGCAGACCAGCTTCGCAGAAACTGCGAAGCTATCAGCGCCTTTGTTTTCCCTACATGGATAGTACAATTCATCTACTTTCTAAATCCAAAATTCCCAGCCTCTAAGCATCCCCAGTGCTTGTACAGCTCTGTTTGTGTTGGACCTGTTCTGAAACCACAGTGTTGGTTTTCCCACAAGGTGCCTCATTTTTCTTTGCATCAGATGTTGCATTATACAAGCACAAGTTCACAAATGCACCATGTGGTATGTTATTCAATACCAAATATAGAAATCTGGGCCATACTGTCTGACTTGTGTCTTCATAGACTTTTAAATTCATGGTAAATTATCATCTGGTAGTAACAATACTTTTCTTAACATAATTTGGTTACATTTCAACATGGTGTATCACATTCCAGGAAAAATATACAAACATTTTAACAACTAATTGAGCCTGAGTGTGAGAAAACCAACAATTTGGGTTCCGACCAGGTCTGACACAAACCGGGCTATACAGTCACAGAAGAAAGCTAGAATCTTGAAATTTTGGATAAAGCCAGAGGAGGTATTGTACTATCTGTGTAGAGAAAAAAATATAGCAAAAGTGAGCAAAGCTCACATACCCCCGGCAGTAGCCATCAGAGTTCATACCACTTTGAGACAAAAAGCAGATTACAGAAAAAGGTATACATCTAGTCATCAAATGAATACCCAGGTGTACTGTCCGCTTCTACAAAGATCATAATCTTGTTTTCAGTAATATAGTTGGTCATTCTGAACATGCATATAAAATTTGAAGTCTCTAACTCTTATACAGACTGAGCTGATATGATGGAAAAATTTCTCAGATAGAGAGAAAAATGGATAAATAAAGGGAATGATCAGTCAGAGATTGATGATTCTCAAATACACAATACAACTTGACATACCCAAGCTTTGTACCAAATTTTAAAATTCTAGGTTAAGTAGGTCCTGGGAAATCCTTGACACAAAAAGGTGCAGATTTGTATAGGAGTGACAGATGGGAAAAGAAACAAAGTAAAAAAAGAAGACAAAAGTTAACCACAGAATCATAATCTTGTTTTCAGTAATAGAGTTGGTCATTCTGAACATGCATATAAAATTTGAAGTCTCTAATACCCCGGGAGCTAATTTGACCTACCTTGCACCCCCCCCCCCCCCCCCCAGGACAATTTTTCATGGGTGCCGAATCATTCATTGGGACCCCAGAAATGCAAAGAATTTTTGTCCTCAAAGATAAACTCAATTGCACTATGAAAAAATGCATGGTTTCCATGGCAACCGTTAAAGCGATTATTGAGCATGGGGTGTACATAGAAAATTGACCATATCTCCATTGTTACTTATCCTAGACCACTGAAATTGGTCTCATTTTAAAGCTTAGATATAGCCCTTTCATCATATAGTGAGTAATGCAAATTTTTGAATTTGCATATTCATGAATTTTAATGAAAACATTAAAAATTACAGAAAAAGCGTTAAAATCCATAAATAAACTAATTTCAGGCCCAAACTGTCATTCTGACACTTTGTTATTGAACCAGTAATATTACATGACAAATTTATTGATGATCTGGGCCTATATGAAAATTATCTCATTTGCATATTCATGAATATTAATAAAAATGTCAAAAAATGAGGAAAAACAAGGGAAAACTATATCCATTGCAAGGATTTGGATAGGTTATAAGGTCTATCTTGCATCCATTTAACCAATTCCCATGGCTTCCAGTGTGGTCAGAGGGACCACCTAAATGGCATAAAATATTGTCCTCAATGATGAACACATTTGAAAGTAAAATGACATAGTCTGCGATTCTAAAGAATAGGAGGTACTTACAAAAATACTCACATCCCACCAATAGCATGCTCTAGGATACTATAACTGGTCTGATATTGATGCATGAACCTAACAATTTAACCTTGATACCTTATATTTATATCATAGAATTTGCTTATTCATGAAAATTAATAAAAAAAAAAACATTCTAAATTGGAGAAAAATCGCGGAAAAATAGGGGTATACATGCAAAATCGCTTGTATAAGTGCTATTTTAAAATAAACCCAGAATACTGAAAGAGGTTTCAAATGAAGGCTATTGCAATGTACTATGACCCTAAAGTATGATATAAGACTAATCTGAATTTCAATTTCATGAATTTTAATGAAAACTTAAGAAATTTGAGAGAAAAAGTTAAAAACTTATATGGGTAAACCTACAAAATGACTTGATTCTCAGCAATAAAAAGCCCTGTACTGCTGAAAATGGTATCAAATGGTGGCTATGGCAATATCATACCATCCTGGACTACAGTATTTAAAGTCATTTGATTTTTTGTTTGAAGTATATTAACAAAACCTTTTGAATTTAGTGAAAAAATACGGAAAAATAATGGGGGTATACGTAGAAAAATGGATATATCTTGGCTACTGAAAGACCTAGAGAGCTTTATTTGGTATCAAATGATTGCTAGAACAATGTTTTATAACCATCTAATCAGCAATATAAAACATCAATTATTGTTGTTGTATGTTTATTAAAGAGATTGTCATAGATTAGAGAAAAATCGACGAAAAATGAAGGGGTGCACCAACAAAATTGCTAATATCTCAACTGCCAATATCCTTAGAGTGCTAAAAATGGTACCAATAGATAGCTAGGAGAATGCACTACTGCCATGTGATCTGATAGTTTCACAAAATGTTATAAAATTTTCTGAATGTTACATAAAGTTTTGAAAAATTGTGAAAATAACAGAAAATTGCAGGTTGTGCTTAAACAAAATTTATTAAATCTTGCTTGCCAGCGAAGATGATTCATATATCTGAATACCTGGCAATAATACATTGTCCTAGCAATAAATTGATGCCATTTTGAGTTCTGTATGGCTATTGGTAAATGAGATATTAGCGATTTGGTTGGTGTACCCCGTCATTTTTCATTGATTTTTCTCTTATTTATGACGATCTCATTAATATCCATACAACAACAATAGTTGATGTTATATATTGCTGATTACACGGTCATAGAACATTGTCCTAGCAATCATTTGATACCAATTATAGCTCTCTAGGTCTTTCAGTAGCCAAGATATGTGCGTTTTTCTATGTATACACCCATTATTTTTCTGTATTTTTTCACTAAATTCAAAAAGTTTTGTTAATATTCTTCAAACAAAATATCAAATAACTTAAATATTGTAGTATAGGATGGTATAATATTGCCATAGCAACCATTTGATACCATTTTCAGCACTATAGGGCTTTTGACTGCTGAGATGCAAGTCATTTTGTAGGTTTACCCATTTAAGTTTTTAACTTTTTCCCTTAAATTTCTTTAGTTTTCATGAAAATTCATGAAACTGAAAATCAGATTATTCTTAAATCATACTTCAGGGTCATAGTACAATGCAATAGCATTCATTTGAAACCTCTTTCAGCATCTTGGGTTTAATAATAGCTCTGATAGAAGCGATTTTGTATGTATACCCCTATTTTTTCCACAATATTTCTCCATTTTTACTGCTTTTTTTTTATTAATTTTCATGAATAAGCAAATTCAATGATTGAAATATAAGGTATCAAGGTTAAATTGTTAGGTTCATGCATCACTATCAGACCAGCTATAGTATCCTAGAGCATGCTATTGTTGGGATGTGAGTATTTTTGTAAGTACCTCCTATTCTTTAGAATCGCACGAGGGGTGGGTGAAGACTATGTCATTTTACAACATGCAAATGTGTTCGTCATTGAGGACAATATTTTATGCCATTTAGGTGGTCCCTCTGATCACACTTGCAGCCATGGGAATTGGTTAAATGGATGCAAGATAGACCTTATAACCTATCCAAATCCTTGCAATGGATATAGTTTTCCCTTGTTTTTCCTCATTTTTTGACATTTTTATTAATATTCATGAATATGCAAATGAGATAATTTTCATATAGGCCCAGATCATCAATACATTTGTCATGTAATATTACTGGTTCAATAACAAAGTGTCAGAATGACAGTTTGGGCCTGAAATTAGTTTATTTATGGATTTTAACGCTTTTTCTGTCATTTTTAATGTTTTCATTAAAATTCATAAATATGCAAATTCAAAAATTTGCATTACTCACTATATGATGAAAGGGCTATATCTAAGCTTTAAAATGAGACCAATTTCAGTGGTCTAGGATAAGTAACAATGGAGATATGGTCAATTTTCTATGTACACCCCCTTGCTCAAGAACCGCTTTAACGGTTGCCATGGAAACCATGCATTTTTTCATAGTGCAATTGAGTTTATCTTTGAGGACAAAAATTCTTTGCATTTCTGGGGTCCCAATGAACGATTTGGCACCCATGAAAAATTGTCCTGGGGGGGGGGGTGCAAGGTAGGTCAAATTAGCTCCCGGGGTATAAGTCTTTCACAGACTGAGCTGATAAGATGAAAAAATTTCTCGGATAGAGAGAAAAATGGATAAATAAAGGGAATAAAGGGAATGATAAGCCGCAGATTGTTGATTCTCAAATACACAATACAACTTGACATACCCAAGCTTTTCTGAACATGCATATAAAATTTGAAGTCTATAACTCTTATACAGACTGAGCTGATATGATGGAAAAATTTCTCAGATAGAGAGAAAAATGGATAAATAAAGGGAATGATCAGTCAGAGATTGATGATTCTCAAATACACAATACAACTTGACATACCCAAGCTTTGTACCAAATTTTAAAATTCTAGGTTAAGTACATGTAGGTCCTGGGAAATCTTTGACACAAAAAGGTGCAGATTTGTATAGGAGTGACAGATGGGAAAAGAAACAAAGTAAAAAAAGAAGATAAAAGTTAACCACAGAATCATAATCTTGTTTTCAGTAATAGAGTTGGTCATTCTGAACATGCATATAAAATTTGAAGTCTCCAAGTCTTTCACAGACTGAGCTGATAAGATGGAAAAATTTCTCGGATAGAGAGAAAAATGGATAAATAAAGGGAATGATAAGCCGCAGATTGTTGATTCTCAAATACACAATACAACTTGACATACCCAAGCTTTGTACCAAATTTTAAAATTCTAGGTTAAGTAGTTCCTGAGAAAACTTTGACACAAAAAAAGTTTACAGACAGACAAACAGACAGACAGAAAAAGCAAAAACTATATACCCCCTAATACTTCGTATGCCGGGGGTATAAAAAGACGCTGATCAGCTTCGCAGTTACTGCAAAGCTGATCTGCGTCTTTGTTTTCGCATATGCAAATTGTTGGTTTTCTCATGCACAGGCTCAATTCCTTATTTATGGTTTTGCATTGCTAAGGCCTAAATGATATGCATTAAAGTATACTCTTTCAGGGTTTTCCCAGGTGCACAAAATTGTGCATTTTGACCCCTTTTGGCCTCCAATAACCCCAACACTATCCACAGAGAAGATAATGATGTCCCCTTAAATTCTAAAATATATGTTTCCTGAAGTATTCTCTACAATGTTGTCAAAATGTCCCTTAATAGTAGGCGCCAGTAATGTGAAAACTCCGGGGGAAAACCCTGCTCTTGATGATATGATAAGCAATGGTATTCTTATCACATGATCATTTTTTGCATTGTTATGGCGCTCTCAGTGTGTACTACAATAGATACACTGTGTCACATGACAGGAAATGGTTTACATGTATAAGTAAACTTCTTCTAAAATCTGAAATGAACATATTATAAATGAGACGCCACATGAGAAAACCAGCAATCTGCATATGCGAAATCAAAGGCGCAGATCTGATGTGCAGTAACTGCACAGTTGATCAGCACATTTGGTTTTGCCACTCGAACAGTACAAGTCCTCTTCTACTTAAATGCAAAATTTCAAGCTTCTATTCTGCTTCTGTGACTGTACAGGTTGGTTTATGTCGGAAGTGGCCGGAAACAAAATTGTTGGTTTTCTCATGCGAAGGCTCAAATTATAGATATACCAGTACTTACAAGAATTTTCTTCCTTCTCTGTATAAAAGGTGTAATTATTAGATTCACTTTGCATTGCTATTTGCTGTTAAAATGATATACTCGGGTCAAAAAATTAGTACATAAACCCTATTCAACATTAAAAATGTGTGTGTACATGTTCAATAAATGGCCGTTTTCTCAAAACACAATACATTACTAGTAAATATTGTTTGCATTGCTATGGCTAAAATGTGTACTAAAATATATACTCTGGATCAATTGACAAGACATGATATGTTAGAGATGTTAGTAGCCTACTTGTCAAACTGTACAAGATACATCACCAAAACAGGCCCATGTAATGTACAGATTTTTTTCAGTTGAAAATTTTGATATGTTTCTTATTTTTACTCAAAACATAGGTTGCGGGTAAAAACCATTTTTTGGAACAGAAATCAGAAATTATGTATAACCCCTGTAAACCTCAGTTTCACTATATGAGCCACCGCATGGGAAAACCAACAATCTGCATAGGTGAAAACAAAGGTGCAGATCAGCTTCGCAGTAACTGCGAAGCTGATCAGCGCTTTTGTTTTCGCTACACGGATAGTATAATTCCTCTACTTTCTAAATCCAAAATTTCCAGCCCTTAACCATCTTCTGTGACTGTACCACCCGGTTTGTGTCGGACCTGGTTGGAACGCAAATTGTTGGTTTTCTCACGCACAGGCTCAATTATAAAAGTGAGGTATAAGGAGGTAAATATTACAAGGGTATGATATCCTGATGCATTCCAGTAAAATGCTTGTTGAAAAGCATACATTAAATACATTCTCTTCATAATATAACAGACAATATTAAAACATGAAGTATTATATAACAAATGAATCTCTAGTGCCAATGAAAATGTGTTGTTGTCCTCGATGTGCGCTTATTAGAGCATTTGGGATGAATAGAATGAATATGGTAATGTGTCGTAAAAAATAAAAGCACTATTAGTGTAACAGCTTTGAAAGGGAAAGTTAACGAAGAAGACTGAGACAGAATAGTATATAAGACTTCGAAAAAAAAAATCACCCAAAAGGTTGTAAGAATTTCAGATTTGTAGGAAAACAAAATGAAATGCATGAGAGCCACGCCATGAGAAAATGGGATTATTGCCAATGCGAAAACAAAGGCGCAGATCAGCTGTGCAGTAACTTTACAGCTGATCAGCGCCTTTGTTTTCACTACACAGATAGTACAGTTCCTCTACTTTGTAAATCTTCTGTGCTTGTACAGCTCCTTTTGTGTCAGACCTGGTCGGAAACCTCGAAGACTGCTTTTCTCGCGTCGCGGCTCATATGATTACAGCCTAGATGCCTCTCAAGTTACCCTAAAATTCACTCGTTGGTTTAAACAACACATAAATCTGAAATACAGCCCCAAGGTTATATAACATTTTTATAGTTAATGCTGGGATTGAAATTTAAACTGTTCAAAAAAAAAAAAAAAAAAAAAAAAAATGGTAGAAATTTCGTGTTTATGTAGATTACTGAAACCAATAATTTGTCCTGCTTATAAATATTGAAATGCAAACAATTGGTGTCACTTTAACAGAACTTTATGAGCAGAATAAAGTTGTTGCTCAACTGAGATCAGCATGAACAACATTTTATAACCTGGACTGGAGGATTTAAAAAAGATTCACGCTCAACTCAGCTGAGCTTGAAATTTCAATTCCTCATAAACTCATAAATACTGAAATAGCCCAAATATATTTTAAATTGAAGGTTTTGAACTCCAAAGCCTGTAATTTATCCTGCTAATGAATGTTAAAATGCCAACAATTGTTGGCATTTTAACATTTATGAGCAGGATAAATTATAGTCTCAGCTGAGTTGGGCATGAAAAAGGTTTTATAACCTCGGGGCCTGGGATCCAGGACCTATCAAATTTCGCTATCCATCTTCTCTACTCAATTCTTCATTAGCTATAGTGAATTCATCGGCCCATAAATCTATCACTGGGTATTATTTGATGGAGCTACTCATCTTCTCGATTTAAATCCTCGTTAGCCATAGCAAATTCTTCATCGCCTTCATTACTATCACTATCCTCTTTTTCTATCTTATCTTTAGGTTCTAAGACTTCAATGAGGTAGTGAACTTTCTTGGCCCGCGCCCAACTGTATGAGTTGTCAAACCGCACAACATCTGAAAGTTATAGGAAAATATAATTTGAGCATGTGCGTGAGAAAACCAACAATTTGGGTTCTGATCAGGTCTGACACAAACCAGCCTTTACAGTCACAAAAGAAGGCTAGAAGCTTGAAATTTCTGATATAAGAAGAAGAGGGATTGTACTATCCATGTAGTGAAAACAATGGCGCTGATGAGCTTTGCGTTTACCATGAAGCTGGTCTGTGCCTTTGTTTTCGCATATGAGGATTGTTGGTTTTCCCATGCAGCAGCTCATTTCTGAACTGATTTACAGACCGGCTTTCTAAAAAGACCATTTTAGTTCTTGTAGTGGTCAGCCAACACAAGTTTGGGTTCTATGAGGTAGTGACTTTTCTTTGCTGATGACCAACTGTACAAGTTATCAAACTGCACAACATCTGAAAACCATCGTTCTTGTTGGTAAATCCCTTCTACCAATAAGTTGGTTAATCCCTCCCATCAATTTTAGAAATATTAAAATCAAATTTAAGAGGTCGCAAAAGTCTGGTTAAATAAATTTCATATGAAATGATCAGCCATATAAGATCCACTATCTATTGAGGAAGCCCTAATAGTGTAATGGTTAACAAACTCACTTGATTAGGTTGGTGGATTTCCCCGTGTTCTGTGGTTTCATCCAACTCATATGACCACATAATGCCAACATACACATCTTCAAGAACACATGAGTTTCATTAGTGTTTTTTTTTTTCTTTGTAATTAAAGTAAACCTAAAATGTTCGTTTTATCTATTGGAAAATAAAATCAAAATAATTATTGACAAAACTTACATGTTCCAGTTTCCTCACATTCCAGACAACCATCCTCTGGAACCAGTTGACTATTGGCTCGCTCTGTCTTTAATATCTCTTTCATTTCTGATGCTTTCTGGTGACAGTCCATTGTTCTCTTATATATACCAAAGCCTATATCATAGCCTTCTGTTTGAAACTCCCATCTATGAATACAGAAACATACATATATGAACTTCATGACATAAATGTTTCTTCTTACAGTTTGATTTCAAGCCTAACTTCATTTTTGATGCTGTATGACGATAGTTTGTTGTTCTTTGTGAACAGGACACATGTCAACAGTAAAAATAATTCCACAATGTCAAAACTCCCATAGAATAACATGAATTTTCATGTTTACATGAAGAATTTAATTTTCATGTGCCTCACGGACAACATATTCTTTTGCTTTTGGTGTCATCTGAAAGTTAAATGACCATGGCAATAAAACATTTATTTTCATTCAATTTATACATGCATTTTAATGCTGCACAATTTTGGCAAAAGTGAGGGGGTGTTTTTCCCATTTTTGGACTAGGTAACCATTGACATGGGAAAAAAGGCTGTTTTAAAATTTCCATAAACTTTAAACATTTATATTTGAAAAGTGTAATGTCAACACTTAATCAAAAATTTGCAGTTCATGCTTTCATTATTTACCTTTCAGACAATAACAGAAACCCTGCTTTTGGACATGAAACAACAAATTAATAAATCAACCATGGTCTGACCTTAATAAACTGTTTGGAATGTCTATTTGGTATTCTAAATGTAGTGTAGACCCTCTCTTGATGGAAGCTGCTGTCATCTTTATATCTGGTTCAGCCTGGTTATAATATTCTTTTGGAATCATACCACCTTGTTTTACCTGGTAATAAATGAGCCGCCTCATGAGAAAACCAACAATGTGTTTTTTAACAGGTCTGACACAAACCGACATGTAAAAGCAAAGAAACTGGCTAGCAGCTGGAAATTTTGGTTTTAGAAAGTACAGGAATTGAACTATCCGTGTAGCGAAAACAAAGGCGCTGATCAGCTTCGCGGTTACCGCGAAGCTGATCTGCGTCTTTGTTTTTGCATATGCAGATTCTTGGTTTTCTCGTGAGGTGGCTCAAATCATGGTCTATCAAAAATCCTTATTTTTGCATGAAGATAATGGATTGCAAATTGTTTGAATAGCATTTACAAATTCTAGGGTGCGCACTACAAGGTTGTAGTACTTAGCCAAGCAAAATGCCAGTGTGTCCAATTATACAAGTCTAGCCAGCTCAGAGCAGCTGGTAGTCTTGGTTTGCATTTGAACCTACCTTTGTTTTAGTTTCATAAATGGTACAATACCTCTTCTTCTTTAATCTAAAATTCAGGCTTCTAGTCTTCCTTTAAGACTGTGAAGTTTGGTTTTTTGTCAACCCTAGTTGAAAACTCCTAAGACAAGTTTTCCCATGATTGGTTTATATAAAGATTGCAGGTTTTATAACCAGGACTAGAACTTAAATTTAAAAATTTAATATTGATAAAAATTCTGGTAAACTACTTAGGACAAGCATGTCCTGTAAGATGTATCAGCTCAACATCACCAAAGCTGTATACTGCAAGCACTGACCAAGAAAGAAATCAAACAAGACAAACTCTTGTGTCTGTTTTGAATTACCGTATTTATACATTTAGGGTTCCCATCAGGGTCCGTGCGAGTACCACCATAATACATTGGTAGAACCTCAGGGTCTATGTGTTTTAGCAGGAACTCTTTATAATGACCTGAAAGTTGAGTAAATATACTGTAAAATAACTAATTTTCTCAAGAAATTTGTAATAGAGTCTTTATTCTTACTTTAACAAGGAGTAGAGATGAAATCTACAAAAAAAAAAGGTCCTGCTAGAACAATGTCAGCATGATTGTATAATATGATCTTAATGAGTACAAGGCAAACCATCAGGAAAACATGTCCGTGAAATATGTACCCCCTCAAACCCCACTTTTATATGGCAAAACTGGGGTACGCAGGGATGGTATCCTATTTTTCTTATTTTTGCTCTAAAACATAGATTGTGGGTACTCGTTAGAACCGCCTCCGCGAGGTGGTTCTAACATGTACCCATGATCAATGTTTTGAGCTTAATCAAGGGAAAAAAATATATAAAAAAATCAACTGATTTTTTTCAATTTTCATCACGAAAACATGTCCGTGTAATGTATACCCCCTTGAACCCCACTTTTATATAGCAAAACCGGGGTATGCAGGGGTATACCTATTTTTCTTATTTTTGCTCCAAATCATAGATTGTGGGTACTCGTTAGAACCGCCTCGCCGAGGCGGTTCTAATGTGTACCCACAATCTATGTTTTGAGCAAAAATAAGAAAAATATCAACATTTTTCAGCTAAAAATTTTCAATTTTTAAAGCTAAAAAATTCTCTGTATATTGCATGGGCATGTTTTCGTAATTTTTACAGCTTCAGAAAAATCTGTATATTGCATAGACATGTTTAAATAATGAAGAGGATCACTTACTTCCAAATATTCTGACTTTCTTCACTGTAGCTTCATGCAAGAGAGGCTTGACTAGAGACCAAATTACTGGCATAAATTTTGGAGCTGAAATTAAACATAGAATGGTATTACTTTGATTTTGTTCATCTGATTTGTTTTCTTTCTTTTTGTGGGTCAACATCTCAGTCAACAAGTTTTAAATCATGTGCAGGTCAAGCCAATGCTATGGGATGTTAATGTTTCTTGCTCAAGGATGAAACATGACACTAGTAAGAATCAAGCCCCCAACCTCTGGATACAGTCTGACATTCTAGCTACTAGGCAAGCATGCTCCCCTTTGAAATAGTATACTTTAAATTCTATACATCTTTATACATCTTTCACAAATACAGTAAAACTCAACTAGCAACCAAATTACTGGCATAAATTTTGGAACTGAAATTAAACTTCACACATTATGCATTAAAATAGAAGAGATACTGTTTAACTAATTGATATTTTATGCATACATGTGATACATTCTTAGGCCCAAATAGGGAGATTGGACATTTTTGGTAGGGAGATTTAGGTCTGAAATAGGGAGGTTTTTTCTCGACAAAATTATAGCCGATTTTACCCCGGATTGTCAAATGTTTGCACTTCAATATGCATTTTAATACAACTGATTCTCACAAATCTATAGATGATTACTTAAAATTAGAATTTTATTATAATTATTGAAAGTAATTTAATTCTGGTTGTAAGACATACTTGCTATGTACCAAATGGATAATGATAGCTTCCTTCAATAGTAGTTCATTGATAAAATAAGTAATTGTGAAATTAGTTAAATATTAAGTTTGTATAGGTTTGAAAAGGAAATTACATGTATTTAAAAAAAAAAGTAAATCTAAATTGTGCAGATAAGAAAAAGAGAAGTAAAATAATGCAAAAAAAAAAGAGGTTTGAATGTGAAAAGAGGATAAAAAAATCTTTTTTCAAAAAAAAAAAAAAAAAAAAAAAAAAAATTCGCTCCTGCGGAGATCCGAACTCACGATCTCCCGCGTGACAAGCCAACACCTTAACCACTGCACCACTTGGCCATGATGACGTCATAGCTCTCCAGTGTTTGACCAGACGTAAAAAGCACATGGTTTATGTTTACACAATAAACCAGAGGACCAATGGTCCTGTAAACGCTCACCTGAGATCTGCTGCATATACCAATAAACATGTTTGAATATTATGGTATTTAACTCCAGTGCAGGGGCAGATAAAGCCCTGGGGCCATTTTCTTTTTTTCCAGAATCTTCAATATTCCGTCCATTTGCCAATTTCCTGCTGGCTTTTCCCTTCAAATGTCATTTTAACAGTTTTCCCAATTCAAATGCAAAGGCAACCCATGTTGACCTTGCCATATTATATAAACTTGGTCCAGGTCATCACAGGGTCATGATTTATATATACATTGGAGCACTTTAGCCATCGATGCTTCATACCAAGTTTCCTTGAAATCAGTCTATCAGAGAAGAAGATTTTTGATGGGTTTTTACCATATATGGGCATGGCGGACATCTTGGTCATGTGACCTAAATTATTAATATACACATTGGTCCCCCTATACTATGGATGCGGCTTTAATTGGCCAAGCGGTTTCAGAGAAGACGATGTTTGAATATTTTGGTAATATACATGTATATTGCCCGGGGTGCGGCCATATAAGCCCTTGGGTCCAACTTTTTTAGAATCATTAATATTCAGTCCTACTACCCATTTCCTGCAAGATTTTAACCTCAAATGACTTTTTAAATTTTTTCCCAATTCAAATGCATAGGTGACCTATGTTGACCTTGTCATAAAATAGGTCAAGGTCACCACAGGGTAATGATTTATAAACACATTGTAGTACTTTAGCCATTGATGCTTCATGCGAAATTTCTTTGAAATCGGTCCACCAGTTCCAGAGTAGAAGATTTTTGAAGGGTTTTTACCGTATATGGACATGGCGGCCATCTTGGTCATGTGACCTAGATTATTTATATATACATTGATTCTCCCATTTTATAGATGCTTCACATAAAATTTGGCTTTGATTTACCAAGCGGTTTCAGAAAAGAAGACATTTGAATATTATGGAGATATACATGTATATTGCCCCGGGGTGGGGGCACATGAGCCCCTGGGGTCCAACTTTTTTCAGAATCATTAATTTTCAGTCCTACTGCCCATTTCCTGCAAGATTTTCACCTCAAATGACTTTTTAAAAGTTTCCCCATTCAAATGCATTGGCGACCTATGTTGACCCTGCCGTAAAATAGGTCACGGTCATCACAGGGTCATGATTTATATATACATTGGAGTGCTTTAGCCATTGATGCTTCATGCTAAGTTTCGTTGAAATCGATCCACCTGTTCTGGAGAAGAAGATTTTTGAACGTTTTTTACCGTATATGGGCATGGCGGCCATCTTGGTCATGTGACCTAGATTATTTATATACACATTGATTCTCCCATTTTATAGATGCTTCACATAAAATTTGGCTTTGATTTACCAAGCGGTTTCAGAGGAGAAGACGTTTGAATATTATGGAGATATACAGGTATATTGCCCCAGGGTGGGGGCACATGAGCCCCTGGGGTCCAATTTTTTTCAGAATCATTAATATTAAGTCCTACTGCCCATTTCCTGCAAGATTTTCACCTCAAATGACTTTTTAAAAGTTTTCCCCATTCAAATGCAAAATAGGTCAAGGTCATCACAGGGTCATGATTTATATATACATTGGAGTGCTTGAGACATTGGTGCTTCATGCCAATTTTCGTTGAAATCGATCCACCGGTTCTGGAGAAGAAGATTTTTGAAGGGTTTTTACCATATATAGGCATGGCGGCCATCTTGGTCATGTGACCTGGATTATTTACATATACATTGGTCACCCCTTCCTATTGATGCTTCACATAAAATTTGGCTTTGATTGGCCTAGCGGTTTCAGAGGAGAAGACTTTTGAATATTTTGGAGATAAACATGTATATTGCCCCTGGGGGTGGGAGCACATGAGTCCCTGGGGTCCAATTTTTTTCAGAATCATTAATATTCAGTCCTACTGCCCATTTCCTGCAAAACTTTCACTTTAAATGACATTTTAAAAGTTTTCCCCATTCAAATGCATTGGCGACCTATACTGACCTTGCCATAAAATAGGTCAAGGTCATCACAGGGTCATGATTTATATACACATTGTAGTGCTTGAGCCATTGATGCTTCATGCCAAGTTTCGTTGAAATCGGTCCACCGGTTCTGGAGAAGAAGATTTTTGAAGGGTTTTTACCATATATGGGCATGGCGGCCATCTTGGTCATGTGACCTGGATTTCTTATATACACATTGGTTCCCCCTTTCTATAGATGCTTCATATAAAATTTGGCTTTGATTGGCCAAGCGGATTCAGAGGAGAAGATCTTTGAAATTGTGGACGGACGGACGGACGGACGACGGCCGACGGACGGACGCCGGATCATGGCCATCCTATAAGCTCACCTTGTGAGCCTAACGGCTCAGGTGAGCTAATAATTGCATATATAAATGGAAAGCTGTGTATTGTCATTTGTTTACTTCGAGTCTTAGAACAAGTTATTGGAACATGTTGGAATAGTGTACTGTTTTGGAGTAATATTATTGGGATTATTGCTTTTTTGAAGGTAGGTGTATTTTTTGTCAAGCTCAAGACAAACCCCGATCAATCAGCTGATGATCCTTACGTAAGCTCCTCAAATCAAGTACGACAATTACCTAGAGCACATAATAGCGGTAATCCAATTACCTGAGGCCAATAATCACACCTGTCACTTCACACTACGAAGATTCGTCGAGTAGGCGCTGTAAACATTCTGCTAAACGATATTTTTGGGGAAAACTAAAAAAATGGTGGCTTGCCGAAAAACACCATAGGAATTTTTCTTCATCAGGTTTTAGGTTTTTATATCGTGAGAGCGTTGTAGGGACCAAAATATCGGGAGATTCACGATCAGTCGTTAGATATCACATGTATGATTTTATGGACCATTGGCACATTTGTGATTGTGTATTTGCCCACCGTAACCGAGTGCACTGGAGTGATCAATACGGTAAGTAATAAAGCAACTAGTGTTGGGCAATCGGTTTGAAACTGCTATCGATTATCGGTTTATAATCGGAAGGACTAAACCAACTAGCTATCGATTGTGCAATCGGTTCAACCAGCTGTATATTGTGCAATTGCCCATATGTTTATGAGCAGACTGAGGTGTCAAGGAGAGAGCACCCTTAAGTCTCTGTCAGTTGTGAATATCTATTTCAAACAATGCCACTTACATGAACATAAGATTAGAAAATTTAGAAAATTTTACCTACATATATACTGTTCTGATATTCTGAAGAAAATGAAAAAAAAAAAAGAAATTTCTCCAATGGAGCTATATATGCCAACTTAAGACTTCTAGAACATAGTGATGTGTGACATCTACCTCATACTTTGAAATTTTTAGCTAACCTAAAAATTGGCAAATATAAAATGCATAAAGTAAAATTTTCTACTTCCAGAGTACTGAAACCGATTACAATCGATTGCTGCATTTTACTATCGATTGTCTCTATCGGAAGCCCAAACCAACTGACTATCGATTATAATCGATCATCGGCCCATCACTAAAAGCAACACTGAAATTTTGTATTGAATTAATCTTACATGTATAAGCTTCCTCAGTTTACATGTTAAAAATTAATTTTTTGCTCATTTTTTTCCCAAGGTAACATGTATACTCACCATTAATAACAGCAATATATTTCAATGTTTCTGGATACCGCATTTCACACACTTTCACCAAGGTTAAATATACATCAACGGCTGAAAAAAAAAGAAAATAACTATCATTATATCATTTAAGAAAACCAAATTAATCAAAATTAGATACAATTAATCTCATCTATCTATTACTGGGTTCTCCCTGACATTTTGTGAATTTACATGTTTGTATATTTTTTTTTCTTCAGTTTACATGTTAAATCTTAAACAATCTTTTCATAATGGGCCCTTGTTAAAATTTTGCAGTCTGGATTATAATAAAGCAAAAATTTAAATTTAGAATACTGCATACCAATTTATTTTTTAATCTATTAAATTTAGTGATTCTGTTTTCAAGTATATTTTCGTGGTGATTTGTTTTCAAGTATGTCAGGACATGCCTATATAAGCATGATGTTAAGTTCATCAAAATGGAAATTTTCACATCAATTATGTTTTGCGAATTCATCTTTCTATCAAAAATTATGAAAATAAATTGCTGGCAACATTGATTTACAGCAGTCTAGATCAAAATAAAATGAAACAATGCTGACTATCTGTACCATTTATGAGCCGCATCGTGAGAAAACCGGAATTTTGCCTATGCGAAAACAAAGGCGCAAATCAGCTTCGCAGTAACTGCGAAGCTGATCAGCGCCTTTGTTTTCGCTACTCGGATAGTACAATTCCTCTTCTACTTATAGCCAAAATTTCAAGCCTCTAGCCTGCTTCTGTGACTGTACAGGCCGGTTTGTGTCGAACCTGTTCGGAAACCCCGAAGCCCGGTTTTCTCGCGTCGAGGCTCATATGATATAAAACTATTCACTACAAACCTGGCTTCCATAGATGCCGCATGCCAATTTTACTTAAGTCATAAACCACTCCAACCTCATTGATAACTTTATTTCTCTGGAAGAGATAGAAAGAAAAGGTTTTCTATGCATAGCCTTGCATTTTTGACAAAAGAAAATTTTGAAGACTTGAATTATTCACTGTCTGATCACAGTCTTTACTGTTTGCTTTATACAGGCAACTCTATTCAAAGCCAAATGAAAATTCAAACTGCCACCAAATATTGGTACGAAAATGAAATGTTTATTTCTTTTGTGGTTTAATGTCCCCAGCAACAATGTTTCCTGGGCATTAACCAGTACTTTGGGGAGTTCATATTAAGGTGTCCTACTCAAAGACACAAGCTGGGGCTCATGGGGGTCATCGGACCTCTTGATTGCGAGTCTGACACTTTTGACCAACAGTCAACTGCATTCCCTGAAATAGAAATGTGCTCATAAATTAACGAAGGTACACATTTTACGTAAAAATGATATTTTTAAACATGTTTTTTAGCCTTTTTTCTCATATTTACCTTGACACTTTCTTCTCGACACATTTGTAGCAATGTTTCCATAACTTCCACATACTTTCTCACTATATCTTGTTTCTTTACACAGTGGAGTAAACCTGTAGAGTGGGAGTGACAACAGGAATCAAGTCTATTTTCATTTTATGTTTCAACAAGATTTAACTGGCTTTTGAATTGAAATCTGTAGCAAAGAATTGAAGGTTAGCTTGTAAAAAATCTCGCAGATCTTATCATCTATATTCAAAACTCTGGTCTCCTGGACAGAAATCAAATTCTTTAACTAATGAGCTAAAAAAACTCCCTGACATAGTATGAGCAGCGTCATGAGAAAACCTGATTTTTGCCAATTCGAAACCAAAGATGCAGCGTCTTTGTTTTTCCTTCCTACATGATTAGTAGAGATCTCTTCTAATTATATCCAAAATTTCAAGCATCTAGCATTCTTCAGTAACTGTACAGGCCAGTTTGTATCAGACAGGGCCAGAATCCCCGAAGACAAGTTTTCTCGTGTTGCAGTTAATATGTCAGAGACTGTGCTCATTATAATTTGAATTGTTGTTGCATTATATAGAAGCTGTACATGATCTTCCCACCAGCCATTAGGCAAACAATCAAAAAGACGTCATTTTATTGCGCATAAAGTTCAGTTTAATTGATTTTGTTTGGTTTGTATTGACTTTTAACGTCCCAGTAAACAATTTTTCAGTCATGTTGGGATGGAGCCATCACTTCCATCGGTATTAACCATTAGGGAGTAAATGAGCCGCCTAATGGGAAAACCAACAATCTGCATATGCGAAAACAAAGACGCAGATCAGCTTCGCGGTAACCGCGAAGCTGATCAGCGCCTTTGTTTTCGCTACTCGGATAGTACAATTCCTCTTCTACTTAAATCCGAAATTTCAAGCTTCTAGCCTGCTTCTGTAGCTTGACAGGCCGGTTTGTGTCAGACCTGTTCGGAAACCACATTGTTGGTTTTCCCATGAGGCGGCTCAAATGTGTCTTGCTCAAGGACACAATCCAGTGATCCCAGTGGGGATCAATTCCAGAACCTCTCAATACAGAGCACACACTCCCCTGTCTGACTGAGGACCCATCTTCAATAAGAGCTGCTTTTTTATATTCTTTTTATTTTCCAGTTACACACCTGAAAACCCTTACCTTTTAAATCCACCAACCCATATGGGTCAATATAAACAGGACATCCCTCCTTGTCAAACCCTATAATTCCTCCTGTGCGGTATTTCTCAATTACATCAATGGGTTGATATTCTGACAGTATTTTATCTGCACCAATCTGTTGTCGCCATGCTAGAGCCTGCAAAGGAATCATTTGTCACAGTTTTTTTTTTTTCCAGATTACCGTAGGTTTGTTAAATTTTTGAGTCTATGCCATATACTGCCCTGTCTTACTACCCTTTGAGGTTATGACATTAATAAAGATAAATTATTGGAACACATTTGATAGAAAGCATAAATGAGGCCATCACACATACATGTATTTCAGAAACAATTTTCAGATGTTATAGGCCTCAAAGCATTTACACACAGTATGCACTTGGTTACAAGAATTTCTTTTTCCTCTGTTTTAAATCATTTCACTTATATTAGACAGACCAAATGGTAGGCGTGACAAAAAGGGAGAGCCTTGATGCATCTGCAAGCAGAACTTGGCTTCTCCCACATGTACCTGTGCAGGGCTCAAACCCACAGTAGACACAGCCATGAGATGATCCAATGATTAAGTACAGTACAATCAAATCAGCTATTATAAACCACTGGGCCATGGATCTACAATGATTATTTTAATTGCATTATCCCATATGTACAATCCCTCTCCTCTTAAATCCTAAATTTCAAGCTTCTAGCCATCTTCTGTAGCTGCACAGGCCGATTTGTGTCAGACCTGGTCGGAAACTACAAAGACCGGTTTTCTCATATGCGGCTTATATGTCCCAGGTTGTGCAAGACCTGTTTGGAATTCTGACACAGCTGATTTATCATCAGGAAAACATGTCCGTGAAATCTATACCCCATCATACCCCACTTTTATATAGTAAAACTGTGGTTTACAGGGGTATTCCTATTTTCTTATTGTGGGTACAAGATAGAACTGCCTCGCCGAGGCAGTTCTATCTTGTACCCACAATCAATGTTTTGAGCATATATATTAAGAAGATACAACTTTTTACAATGAAATTTTCTGTTTTTAAGCTGAAAGAAATCTCTGTAATTGCATACAGCAAGTTTTCGTAATGTAGACTTACATCTCTAAGCATTGACTCTGCTTTCTTTAAATCAAAGTCACGGGCTGAAAATAGAACATTCACATATTTACATCAAAACATTATATCACAACATCCATAGTGCCTTGATTTTGCTAATGGCAGAAAATTTGCATTTCAGTTTGCACGGGTTATTCTGGCTGAAATATCATGATAGAAAATTGCTAATTCAACCGAAATAGATGAGATTTTCCTCTTATTTGGTCTGACAACTCTAATGAGATTTTTGGCAAAAATATAAGCAAATCTCTCAAAATCTCCCCAGAAAATAAACCTTGAGTGTGTTTTTGCCATACCTGGTTTGTTTAAAAAGGACATGTAGAATGCAAAAATAAAATATTCTGTAATTCAATGTTTTCAAGTGATGGTGACCCTATTCCTAGTTTTCTACAGCTGTATGTGGGAAAGTAAATGAGCCTCGACGCGAGAAAACCGGTCTTCGGGGTTTCCGACCAGGTCCGACACAAACCGGCCTGTACAAGCTCAGAAAAGAGCTAGATGCTTGAAATTTTCGGATTTAAGTAGAAGAGGAATTGTACTATCCGAGTAGCGAAAACAAAGGCGCTGATCAGCTTCGCGGTTACCGCGAAGCTGATCTGCGTCTTTGTTTTCGCCTAAGCAAAAATCCGGTTTTCTCACGATGCGGCTCAAATACAAACAGTTCAAGTCTAATAGTTGTCAAAAGCCACAAAATATGTCCCCAAAACCTGGCTTTGGGGGTTTCCGAACAGGTATGAAACAAATTAGCCTGTACAGTTACAGAAAGACTAAAGGCTTGAAGTTGTGGATTTGGAGAGAAGCTAGGTTGTTCTATCAGAAAAATGAACTGTACAGCTGATCTGCATCTTTATTTTTACATATGAGCCGAGATGCGAGAAAACTGGTTTTCGGGGTTTCCGCCTAGGTCTAAACCGGACTGTGCATCTACAGAAGAGGTTGGAAGCTTAAAATTTCTGATTTAGGAATAAGAGGCATTGTACAACCTGTGAAGCGAAAACAAAGGCGCTGAGCAGCTGCTGCACAGCTGATCTGCACCTTTGTTTTTGAATAGACGAAAATCTGGTTTTCTAATGACGCTGCTCACATGTAAAGGCAGGTTTTCTGACTCCTTATTTGGTGGTTCTTAATTGTATGGGTCACTGATATGGGTTATCATCTGAAAACCTAGTTTAAACAAAGCGACCTAAATATACAAAGATAGTGATATATATTTATGATTTTGTATAAACAATGATTAGTTTAATCTTTTGTTGTTGTTTTTTGTTAAATTATCATGACTTGACAATTTGTCATTTTTCATCTTTGTTCAACTTATCTCGCAAGTTGTCACACTGGTTATTCGGAAACAACAAACAAGACTAAGTATGACTAAGATCTATAGATGAAATGGGACAAAAGAGTGTAAGTAACTGCCTGGTAACAACTTTCCACAGATCATTATGATCTGTTGTAAGTTGTTCCAATATCATTCTGATCTGTGGTAGGTTGTTCCCAGATAGGTATTGCATCCTTCCATGTAATATTTATAATATTTATATCATCTGCATTTTTTGTTCACAGTTGTGTTGTTTGTCTCTGGATAACAGGTGTGTTGATGATTTCTTGTACTTTTACCAGTTTTATTGCACAACAGTTACATCCGCTTCACTTACTTAAGCAGTGTCACAGCGGTTATATCTTAATCCTTTTGTCCATGCCATAAGAAACACTTCATGTGAAAAAAAGAGATTTTGTAAAGTAAAAATAGTGGTTGATCGATAGATTGGTTGAATTCATCTTTTACTCCCCACTCAAGAGCTAAGGACATATGAAACTGGGACCTTGGTTTAGTCTAACCAAAAAGACAGGATCCACACTGTAGTGTATTAGCAGCAATGTGGAACATGTGATTTATATAAAACTGTGTTCCCGACTGCCAAAAAAGGTGTTTTGGATTGCCAAAAAGCACGTTGATCGAGAATGTTCAATTTACATTACATTCTACATCATCATTTTGGCAATCCAATGCCTTTCTATGGCAATCTAGAACACTTTTTGTTTATCAAATTGTTTGTTCGTGATTGCCCCTAATATGGTGTGGCATCGAGCACATGCTCATTCTGCTTTGGTTGTTCTTAGTTGTGTTGGTCGTCTCCGGATAATAAGTGTGATGAGTTAATACATCATTATGAAAACAAGCCCATGCAATAGATAGACTTTTCTTACAGATGTAAAAATTGAAAATTTTCAGTTGAAAAGGTTTGCTATTTTTCTTGCTTTTGTTCAAAACATAGATTGATTGTGGATACACATTAGGACATTCTTGGTGTGGCAGTTCTAATGCGTACACACAATTGTCTTTCGACCTAAATTAAGAAAAATATTGAAAGTTTCAAATGTGAGAAATAATTTTATTTTTACATCTGTAAAAATCTCTTGGTATTACATGGGCTGTGTCGTCATAATAACTTACCTCTTAGCCATCTCAACAGGTAATGGTCATCATAGTCAGGTTTCATCACATCTTGCAAATTTTCTTTGAACTGAAAGAGGGAAAATTAATCTGAAATTGAATGCAGTTTCAAGTGTATCAAATTAATTAAGGCCATTTCTTCAACTGATTAAAGAAGTGTATTTGTCAGTAAGTGGTGATAGAAAATTAGAAATGTGCACCAAGTACGGGTAACCCATCTTTTGGAGGCTTGCCCAGGCCATACATGTGATATCTTCTTTGGCCAAAATAGGGAGATTTGTGTTTTGAAATAGGGAGATTGGGTCTGAAATAGGGAGATTTTAGCGCGGTTAAAAAGCGAAGATTTTTTGTCATTTTTGTGCAAAAGATGCATTACATTTGCCTTATGATCCCTTATATCTTCATGATTTTGCTAATGGGTGGTAATTTTATAACAAACTAATAATTCCATAATTAAATATAATCACAGCTGAGGCAATTTTAATTCTCAAATCGGTCTAGCTAAGTGATGACGTCATCATGGACAAACAACATGCATGTACAAAGCATATCTAAGAAGTCGCGAAAACTAATGACATTTATTATTTCAAACGTTATGTTCATTGTGTCAACGTCAATTCGAGAAAATTTAAATATTTCAATGTATTGAAATAAAACAGACAAAGAAAAAAGCAGAAAAACGTACAAATTTCTTTCAATTTTCCACAGAAGTTTTTGTAATTCCAATGTTTACTTTATTAGCTGGTACCCCGCATTTTTCTGGTTCGATTACGCAGTTGCTCCCCCTTATTATAACCGTTTCGTTCCAACAGTTTGTAGGTCGGAAAATTTACCCGACTTTTTGCCTTACGCTACGTTCGACGCAAGCGGCGTTTTCATGTGTATGAAATACCCGATCTTTCGGAACTATATTGCGTTTGTTTTAAACTTATATGTTAATCATTTGATGTCGCGCCGCCACCCAATTATCGCTGGTCACTATCTGTCTGGAGTTTAATATTAAATTTTGATTTTGGCTCCGAGCTCAAAATCAGAAAATAGTTACGCAGTGTTGAAACGACAGACGGACATTATTGCACAATGTCAAAGCGGCTTCGGTAGATTATTGAGAAGCTCCGCCCACGCGTTCGTTAGAATGGGCCAATCAGCAAGTGTTGCATGAATTACTGCGATGTTTACCCAACACATTAAAACCGCAAGGTTACCAGTCCTCACGTTTCAGTAACTTTCACACTTTTCCGCGAAAATTGTTTTGATAACTAGGCAATTAACAGGGGCAATTATCATGTTGACACGTGTGTAGTAGTGGTATATTGCGTCTGAAACTTGTGAATATTAGGACCGATCGAACTTTTTTCATGGAAATATCGGAAAAAATGTTTTTACTCGGACCGATAAAAATGCACAAAAATGAAAGATAAATCGGTCCCACGTGTTCAAAATGCCCGATAATCTTTAAAGGACAATCAGAATTAATTGTCCTATTACGATTATCGGCAATGTCTAATCCAAGCCCACCAAATTAAAGACGCATTAATCTTTCTAAAGATGAACTCTGATCAAATTAGCGGTTGACATTATACACTGATACCTGTAAGACTGACAATTTGTCGCATCATTAATCCCTTCTCACTTCGCCAATTACGCAATAAAGTGACATGTCATCTATTCTGCATTGTCTCCTAAATTACTCCAAGGTATTTATCGGGTCATTGATCAATAACACGTACCGTATATTACCGCAATATTAAAAATGGAACATTGCCGAAAAATTAGGATAGGCAAATACTGAAATCGGGAGATTTGGTGCCTACTGGGCTGGGCGGGGGACAATCGGGTTAGGAAGCCCAAAATCGGGAAAACCCAACGAGATCGGGAGATATCACATGTATGGCCCAGGCACAAGGTGGCTAGAATAACTAACTATTGTGATATGACCTAAGCAGTTAATACTGAAGTCAAGCACAAACTCAAAAAAACAAACAATAAAGCTCCCTACTGTGAAGTCAAATATAAACAAGGCAATGAGCCATCCGAGATGGTTAGCAGTGGTCGAAATTAGGATTTTTCCTCACTAGCCCGAACCCTTATATATTTAATTATTTGCCAAAATTTTCAACTAGCCCGACCTATATAGGTTATGGGTTTAACAGAGAAAAACTACTAGCCCGACAACCCTTTGGCTAGTGTCGGGCTATCAGGCTAGTGCTAAATTCGATCACTGGGTTAGATTGATTGGTTGGTTGACTCTGTGTTACATCCCCCTCAACAACATCAGAAAAACATGTCCATGAAATGTATACCCCTTTAAAAAGGTACAAGTAGGCAAGGATCAGGAAAAGGCACAATCAGAAAAAGATTCCCACTCCAAAAACCGAGATGGGAAAAAAACTAAATTAACAATCAGGTACTTATACCATGAAAACATATTGTAAGCCAAATGAGCAGCTATTTTCCCAATATATAGTAAAACTGGGGTTTGCAGGGGTATACCTAATTTTCTTATTTTTGACACAAAACATACATTGTGGGTACTAATGTGTACCCACAATGTATGTTTAAAGCGAGAGTATTAAAAAAATTCCAATGAAATTTTCAATTTCTGTATTGAAAAAAATCTTTGTATATTGCATGGGCAAGAACTGAGGTTTTCCTCTAATCTGCCTTATACCAATGTCCATTGCTCGACTAGTTTTTGACTTAAAATCAACTTTTATTAACATTGACTGGCAGCCCTTGGTGACTGACATTCAAATCACATCAAGGCAATTTGAATTAATTAGGCATTCCACAATTTTAAAACTAATTGGGCCAGCCAGTTTTCTCCTTCTTTTAACGATGTCAGTGACCAACCTCCCCATTTATGTATAAAAGCAATGGTGTAATGTAACAAGACTGTTACAAGTGTGATAAAAACAGGATACCAGACTAAACTAATATATTACGAATTTAGGTTCACACGAAATCATGGACCACGAACATAGCAACACCAATTAACAGCTGTAATTACTGATATGACAGAAAGTTTTGGCATAAAATATCCAATCAGGAACTTACTTTCTTTAATACTTCTTCTTGATGTGCACTTAGATCACCAACATAACCGCTCATGATTGAGAAAATCGAGAAAACATAAAAAATATTGTTGAGAAATTCTACAGGTTGACAGTTTACTTGACCTTTGACCTGTCACTTATGCCCATGACTTCGGCAATTATCGCCAGTTTCCGGGCGGAATCGACTCTGTTGGTTAATCGCCGGTATTACCGGAAGTATCACACATTACCACTTTTGTTGAAGAATGACCACCCTGTAAACAGAAAAATAATGGTGACATTGATGCTGAGCCAATCAGATTCTCATGCACTCATCATTTTTTACCATAGCCACCAAGGTCTAAAGGATTAGCAGGAACTGATGCAGTGGTTAGCATCACAATTTAGGACCGAGGGGTCAAATTTCCACAGCTCAGTTTGTATATCGGAATAAAAGCTTTGTTACTTGTTGGAAACGGAAGTGACTTTATTAAATAAAGATTATTATTACCATAACCTGATCGGTGGTGTTGGTGGTGGTATTCTTCTGCCAATATAACAGTGCCTGTATCTTCTAGGTACTTCAGCTTAAGATTTTGGCACTGGCTAGAGATACGGCCAAGTGGAGGAAATGGTTTAATATAACAGTTGCAATAAATAGGACAATCCATGATGCAATTTACCTGCGCTTCGTGCATATTCTTTCGTCTTTCAAGTCTAATCTTTTGTAAATGCATTTGCCCGTAACTACTCTTCTCCATTAATTCATTCAAAAATGGCTTATTTCTTTATGAAAAAATGTGATATACACATTGATTTTGAACAAAGTCAAATCTGCTTACATTATAGCAGACATGCTCATTAAGGGATCTCACAAACACTCATTACCATTTTGGAACACGTATGGTATCGATGTCCCTCCATGCTGCTACATAGCAGCATAAACGTATTGTAAAAGATTTGATCAAAAAGCAATGACAGCTTAGCCTGTGGGCTAGAGATACGGTACCGTATCTGTAGCCCATATATCGGAAATGGCTAAAGGTACCGTATAGATTAAAAATCGATAACATAATATTTTCAGGTGAGTTTTAAGTTGAATCATTACAAGTATCCTAAATGGCTAAAGGTACGGAGGACTAGACTTAAGAAAACAATGTTAATGTATAAAGTTGAAAGATTTCAATTATATTTCTAACGAAATTTTCAATTGTTATATTTGGGTGTGTGTGTTTGTGCAATATCATCATTATCTACAATTATTTGACGGCATCAAAGGATATAAAGCCAACTTGCAGTATGAAAGTTTCTAACGATGCGTGAAGATAATAACAAGATAATATTGCTTAAACATCAATACGATGTCCGCCCCTCAATGTGCGAACAACAAACAAAACAGTAATGAAGTGTTGATTTATTTTGTCCTACACTTGTTGTAGCCATAGCGGATCTGAAGACGATCCGGATCAAAATAATTTTCAAAAGAATTTTACAAAAATATATAACAAGAATTTTTAAAACGAACTTGGCCACTTGACTCTTGATTCAAACATGGTTCATTCCATCGCTCAACGATCGTGGATAATGACGTCAACATCTTGTTCACGTCAATGGTTCCCGGCTCATATACAGAAAAAGCTTTCTTTTACACACGGTTATCAAAGGCGGTTCGCCGAATTTTCCGAAAAACAAAAGGTACCCTGTAAGTTATCTTTCGATATTGGTTGCTAATATTTTATCCAATCTTTTTCTGTTATTTTGGCAAAGTTTCAGTCCTAAAGTCGAATATTGCGACATATTTAATTAGAAACTTTGAAACGGTGCCATTGTAGCTACTCCGAATCACGTTTAACCGCATACTGTTATTTTATGCTCTCAAAGGACTTGGATTGTCTGATGTTTGGTACTAAAGGTATATTTTTACATTCTGGGTGTTCATGTAATAAAATTAAGTGTAAACAGTGAAATAATCTGCGTTTTTAACAAACATCATATGATATTCCGACGTTATTCAAATGACCCATGGAACATTGTGTGTTCGGTGGGGGTGGTGTTGAGCAAACATGGCTATGGGGAAATGCCGCCGAAAAAGGCATATGTTTTGGTCCTCGGAATATTTGATAAGGTTCACTGTATGGCTACATGCAAAGAATTTGAAGGATAAATCCATCGGTGGTGATATATAGACCATGATTCGGATTACCTCCAATTGATTCGCTTCGACTTCAATTATGCATAGACTTTCACGCTCCAGCGGTCACAGTCGCGTGCTTGATCAAAAATGAAAACCATTACAGTTGATGAGGAACAAAATTGGCTTCAAGATAAGACTAAGTTTATAATACTCAAATCATTCATATGCGCATGCGCAGCAATTTTCATGAACTTGATCCGGAATGGGTTGAATGGTTGTACCGCTAAACCACTGAAGTAAGACATTGGCATTGTTTAATTTGCCAATTATTATTCGGCGAATGCTTTTAACTTTTGTTATGGTTAAGTAAGTAACTGCAATATAAAACAATTAATCGCCGTACAATTTTAAAAATGCATGCAAATCTTGATTCATACCGTCAGAATGGCTCGTATACTTCACATCGGGCAAAAAGTTGAAAACTTTCAAGCATTTGAAAGTGCCATGCTTGAAAGTGCTATTGAGCGCTATCAGAATGCCGAAAGCGTTCAGTTCTATATTAAAAAGAGATAGAAGTGTAGAAAAGGCGCAAGTGCGTATTTCGTATATTAAGTTGATCGAAAGACTAAAATACTATGAGGTTACATTCAGGTGTATTCACGGCGGCAAGAACTTCAAGTCTCGAGGAACAGGAGTGAGAGAATCTATCTATCTATCTATCTATCTATCTATCTATCTATCTATCTATCTATCTATCTATCTATCTATCTATCTATCTATCTATCTATCTATCTATCTATCTATCTATCTGTCTGTCTGTCTGTCTGTCTGTCTGTCTGTCTGTCTGTCTGTCTGTCTGCCTGCCCTGCCCTGCCCTGGCCCGGCCCGGCCCGGCCCGATCCGGGCCTGCCTGCCTGCCCGCCCGCCCGCCCGCCGGTCTGCCTGGGTTTACATGTGAAGCAGGTATTTACCGGTCCCGATAGCGTTATGGTTAGAGCGTCCGCTTCGGAAGCGGGAGGCGCGGGTTCGAACCCGGGCCGCGTCATACCAAAGACGTTAAAAATGGTACCAGTGGCTACCTTGCTTGGCGCTCAGCATTCATAAGGCAAGCACTGGCTTCTCTTCTCTCAAAGAGATAACTTCAATGATGGGAATACAGTAAATATGTTAAGGTGATGGTTGGTGGCGGGCAGTGTAGTTCTATCATTGGAGTCTGGTGATGGTAATTAATACCCTTACTCGGGGTTAAAACGAGGTGCGCCGATAAGTCAACGGCGGAACACTACGAACATACATACATACATACAAAGCGCATATAAAGACACGGCGAAAATTTGAATTGCGGCTATCCACGTCAGTGCATTTACTTGAAAATTTGAAACAAAGTAATTTGACATTTTCTAAGCTTGGTTTACATGTTTTCTTGTTCTCGTTTTTGTTCTTTATGATCCTTTATGCGATTATTTTATCATGTTGTGATACTTTGGCAATTACTGTGTAACTTAAGATGTCGATCGTTTTTTTCTCTTTTTGCGTCGAAATGATTGAGATACATGTATGTTCCTTTATCTGAGGAGCTTTTTTTATTTAAAAGTTTACACGCGATTTTCCATTAAAATCAAGTAATAAATTGCCTAAAATGCAATCGAAATATAACATTTTTGACCAAGACTAGCCAAACTGATACTCCAAAAATATGTTTGAATAACATGCAAACCGCCTTTGTCTCGTACGTTTTTAGTTGTTATACAATTAACGCTACTACTGTTAAGATTATTGTGCATGTGTAGAGCTTGCACAACCATGAAACTGTGAGAAAAGTAAGACATCCGTAAATGTTTATTTTTATGATTCATTAGGAAACTTGCAATGCTTCAACTTAAAACTCACCTGAAAAGATTATATTATCGATTTTTGATCTATACCGTATCTTTAGCCATTTCCGACATATAGGCTACCGATACGGTACCGTATCTCTAGCCGCCAGGCTAGGGATACGGTACCGTATCCCTAGCCCACAGGCTAAAGATACGGTACCGTATCCCTATCCACTGCCTTGATAAAACACTCACCTAATGAACCTTTGGCCCAGTTGAGCTAATAATGTGACTCACTATAATGGGGACTTCAATACAACAGGGTTACATCATGGAAGTAGTAGTAAAGTACAGGCTTTTAACGTCATCCTGGGCCAAACGGACTTAATCAAGGACGTGGGTTACATCATGGATCCCGAACTGATAATTTTACTCATTATACGAGGGGGGTTCAAAAAGTTCGAGGAAAAGTGCTGCCAATTTTGTAATTGTCATGAGAAATTTGCATTCTCTGTGCATGTTGTAAATTAACATATAGTTAACATATGCACAGAATTTGAAAATCAGATGAAAATTAGACATTAAATCACGTGCGATTCTAAGGTAACAACAGTAAAACCGGCTCAACGTCATAACAACGTCATGCTATACGCATTCATGCCGCTGTTGGCTAGCTCTTAAGCATTTTTGGAATCTACCTGGCATACGGGCGTCTAATTGTCAGTTGTGTGTGTATAATGCGGTGAATTGCGCCGAAACTACAATTCGATATGTTGTGTATTTCACGAAGTCAACTCTTTTCTATCACAACGATAATTTTCGACAGTATGACGTTACGCTGCGCGAGTCGACATGGACGCTTTTCTAATCGTGTAGAAAGCATGCATACAACTTGTTGATTGCCGTTTTCTTAATTTCCTTGTTGCCATATGCGCTTTCTGCTCTTAGCAGTGTTTCTTTCTTTTATAGTCCAAACACACAATTTATCGAATACGGTTGTTTCCTTCGCATTTTAGGCATACCCACTAAACAATATGGCCGCTTAACGCTCAAATGACGTCACACACTTATATGACGTCATGTGCTCACCGCAAACATTGAACTTTGCTCATACAAAGTTTGGTGAAAAAAGCATGGTAAACTATCAAATGCAATGTCATCATTAAACATTGACTTTTTGCAAAAATGAACAAAAGTGGGCCGGTAATCGTGATGTACGGTTTCCATAGCAACCACTGTTAACATTTTATTTATGCCAGAGCAGCAAACTTTGCTGTATAAGTACAAATCATGTTTGTCTTTATAACTGTAATAGTTTAATTCAGCTGATTTACAAAATAAGAATATGATGGCACTTTTCCGTGAACTTTTTGAACGCCCTTCGTACATGTTATAACATGGTTTCACCTATAACATAGTTCTGCGATTAACTATCTATCTTCTGATACTGCCTCTAATGACCCAAAGACAGTGTTACGGATAAACCACCAAATAAATTAAATTTGTGGGTGTAGTAAACATTCTAGGCCAAATTTATATGGAATAAGGGCCTATATGGAATAATAGATATTGAAAAAATCAAATGCTCCTAAAAGCTTCTGTCCTTGGGAAAGTAAGGGATTTGAATAAATAGCAAGGCAGATTGGACGTCAAAGCATAATCTTTTATTTAAATGTTGCAACATTTGCAAAGATATCCCCACATGTATAAAAATCAAAATATAACTATATCAACAACAAAACTTAACATGGCATGTATAAAAGGCACAGATTTAATCCCATCAAATGCTTACACTCCAATGTATGGATAATCTAGACCCCAACCCCCCTTCAACCATACATTCATTACACAACGCAGTCATCAAACTCTATTGCCCTACATTTTTGTGAAGAAGTAAGAAGCAATAATGCCCTTAAAATCCCAATTTCACTATACAAATGTGCAGGCCAGTTCGAGAATTGAAATTTGACATTTATATGGACATTTTAACATTGTGTGTAATTGTGGTAGTTAAATAATCATGCCTAAAATGTGTTTAAAACTCATTCCTATCATCTGTTACTGTCCAACATGTAATACATGTACCTAGAAAATATTGTTTCTCAAAGCACTCTAGTGTTTAGACAGAAATAGGTTCTAGTATTAACAGGAATAGTACATAATACCCTACTATGCAATATTGATTATTTTAAAGCATACACTAACTTTAAAAACAAAATGAATGACTATGTCATAAGATTTATCATGAAACTGTAAATGTATATACATGGATGAAAACTTAAGCTTTAGGTTTTTAGTCAGATTATTGATTGGGGTGCAGTTAAATTAAAAAAGAGGTTTTTCAGACAATTTCACATTAACAATATTTTATAAGATAATTTCATATCTATGATTAGGAAGTCAATGTTTAAATCCATAACTACTAAAATGTTCAGATCATACAACTATTATGACATATTAACAGAGAATATCTTGAGTACAACTAACATATGGATCCCATAAAGTCAAAAATCCCAATTTAAATACTGATTAGAAATTTTCTATTTACTAGCAGTTTCTGGAGCTTAAAAGCAATAACCAATGCAGTCCTTATCAAGAACTTTGAATTTTCAAGGCAATGTTTGTGAATATTAGTGAAAATTAAAATCTCCCAGATACATGTTTCTTACATACCTCTTTCATAAAGATAGAAAAAATCCGGTATTTTAGCGGTGGTAGACAAATCTATCTTACACTGCTCGCTTGGTTGCTCATACAAGATAAGAAAAGCACGCGACTAGATTCGATCGTTTCTATCCCAAAGCAGCTGCTTCCAGCAATATTGTTCAACAAAACTAGACTACATTGGTGTGAATTCATAGGGTATATTCTTGATTCACACTCGTTTTCAACGAAAAACAAATCAAAACTGCATCTCTTTTCAATTTGACAACGATTTATTTACATCTGACGTCATATCCGCAACAAACACAACGTCATCAGACTGAGTTAATTAAAGCACGGTACCAGGTGACGTTACCGGTAAAATGACTTTAGGCTTAATCGGGGTATGTAAGAAAAAGAATCGATCATGGGTGGTCAGCGGAGAAAGGAAAATCCCAACCCTCGGGTCCACCGTTCCGGTGGGAAACTCGGCGAGCCTCGTTTCCCACTGGAACGGGTGGACCCTCGGGTTGGGATTTTCCTATCTCCACTGACCACCCATGATGGATTCTATTTATCTAATTCAGTGCAGAATTGGAAATTTAAAGGTGAAAACATCATAATTTTTCCCTATTTACTCAACATATAAATTTTGTTTTAATGCTATATGTTCTAGCAAACTCCTAATGAGACCTTCCTAGCAATGCACTTATCAAGTAATTATATGAATGTTACATGTTTTTCAAATAAAGTACACTTTATTTGAAAAGCATGCCAAAACGTACATGAACACTTTGAATATGATTTTGTCAACAGAATTTATCCTTATGGAAACTTCTCCATGATTACTTGGGAATCTCTTTTATTTACATATTCAATATCTATTTGTTATCTTAATTTTAATTTCATAAACATTTACCTTGCCTATCATAAAACAATGGTTTATTATATTGATTTTTGTTAGAATTTAGCATTCTTTACTTTCAAATTACATAATTACATCAATTATTGATTTTTTCTCTTGACCCCTTCAAACCTCAATTTTACTAAATAATATAAGTATAGGTTTGAAGGGGTTAAGTTCCACACGGAGATGTTTCCATGATGTATACAAAAGTGAAAAGTAAGCAATGACCTGATTTCAAATTTCTGTTTTTTATACATAATATAATATAATACAGCAGAAAATACAAATATGAGCCTGCTCTTGCATTGCTGTTATCTCTATTGCAACATGCATGTACATACATCTCAGTTACAATATAACATGTAGCCTAATTCAGACCAAAAACCAATGAACCATATTTTCACTGAACAGTTGATATAAGTCATATATCATTTCAATATGAGCCGCATCGTGAGAAAACCGGATTTTTGCCTATGCGAAAACAAAGGCGCAGATCAGCTTCGCGGTAACCGCGAAGCTGATCAGCGCCTTTGTTTTCGCTACACGGATAGTACATTTCCTCTTCTTCTTATATCCGAAATTTCAAGCTTCTAGCCATTTTCTGAGACTGCATAGACCGGTTTATGTCGGACCTGGTCGGAAACCCCGAAGACCGGTTTTCTCGCGTCACGGCTCATGTGTAACAAGCAGAATAAGCTTAAACTTTTAACAATCAGTCTAAAACATATAACAACTTTGTATAATATATGGTAAAATCTAAAATATATATATAAATAAATTAGCACTACAGAATGCATTATAAAACTTAGCACTATTTGCTTGTATATCCTAAAATCATAATCTAGCACTCTGGAATTCATAACTGTCAACCTAGCTCCTTACAAAATCAGGCAAAGTGATACATAGTCACCCTCTCTACATTAAGAACCATGCTGGCATAGTGGTAGAGCATCCTTTCAACTTTCTTTCAACTCATGAGGCTGGGGCATAAAACCCCAATGGAGTATATAATAAAATGCAAGTACTTGTTAAAAAAAAATATACTTGTTATGTTCTGAACAAAGTGTTGATTATTAGCTACATGTTTTGGCCTGCAGTTAATCTGCATGTTTACTTAAATCAAATGCAAAAAAGCCCTCAGGTCACAGTCAACAATTTTCAGTCACATTGATTGTACTGTGTTGCTCAAGAACATAAATCAGCTCATTTATTTGTTGTTTCAAATGAAAAAAAAAAAATACATGAAAAGTTTTTGGCATCACATTTTGCATTGGTGATGAAGACAAAACTTCTTTGCATATAAATACAAACAAACACAATGATAAAACTGTACTAAATGTAGTATACACATGAAAATCATAATATACATGATGTAAGAAACTGGTTAACTTATGAAAATTATAGGCAGTGGCTATTTTACCGGACCCGGCAAAATAGCTCCTAGGGGCTATTTTGCCGGACCCGGCAAAATAAGGCAAAATAGTCTGTAGGCTATTTTGCCGGACCCGGCAAAATAGCTATAATATACATATAGGCTATTTTGCCGGACTAAAAACTTAGTAAATTTTTTTTATTTTAAATTTTTAATTTTTTTTATCTACATTTTTTTTTTTAAATTTTATTTACCTATTTATTTGAGTTAATTGTATTCTTAAGATAAGAATACACATGTATACTGAAAATGTTGATAAAAAGACTTTATTCAGGGAGAATGGCTGGCATTATGGGACACTTTAAAAGAGAATCCCTTAAAAAAAGAAGAAAAATTATTAGGAAAAGGTCTGAAGATTAAAGCCAGAATACACACAGATGATCCCCAAGAATATATACAGTCTAGAAATCAACACACATTGGCATTGCAGATATGTTTAGCTGGCAAAGAAGCTTACAAAAGCAGTTTCTTTCCACAGACTATCAGGGATGGGAATTTTTCACCCATCAGACTAACATACTCCTTTGTGTGCCTGTCAGAAATTTTACTATCCCAGTTGTCTCAAAATGTCATTCATTTTCTGTATTTACCAATACGGCACTTCATAGCAAAATAAATGATATATAAAACATACCGTAATGCATTTGCAGTACTTCCTACAATGCATACAAGTGATTGGAATCGTGTAAATATTTCCATGTTCTTTTGTTTTATTATTTATTGTTCCCATTTTAAGACATCTTTCAAAAATCAAAGAATGCTATAAGATAGTTAATTTATCTAGCATCTTTCACCTTCAGCTGATCTGCTAAAACATACCCTGTGGCACAATTTGTATGATTCATTTTATTTCATTCATTTTTGGCTAAAAATCTTGTTAAAAGAGGACCCAAAATCAAATCTGCTTTTGTACTACTTTATGTGTCTCCAGTAGGGGAATGGCTGTACCAGGTACATGTAATCCAGGGTAGCGGGGTCGGCGCTCAAGTTTCCTGGAACTAGCCATGATCAGCCATAAGTCTATTTAAAATTTCAAAACTCTATCATTCACCATTCAAAGTTTCAAAAAAGTGACCAACAGACCCATCCAGCCAGCCAGACCTCTGCACACCCCATCCCCCCTACTGGCATACACCCCAACCAGCAAACACCCACCCCAATCCACCCACCCACACAGAGAAAGACAAGCCAAAGGCAACACGCCCTTTAAACTTTACCAAAGTTGGGGGCATAAAAAAGGCACAAAAAGCAACCCATTGATTGAGAAATATCTCAAATAAATAAATAGATAAACAAAACAAAAATTTAGATTAGAATACCTTACAAAATGTAAAATAAATTTTTTAATAAGTATTTGGTCCGGCAAAATAGCCTACAAGTCCAATATAGCTATTTTACCGGGTCCGGCAAAATAGCCACTGCCAAAATTATACTTTGTTTAACTTAGATTGTAGCTTATCATCCCAGTCAACAGCTATGGTAATGTGGCACTGCTTCCAATTTATGGAGCTTTTGCCCAATATTGGCATATCATTTCAAGTGAAATGTGTTTCAAAATATAACCATCCAAGTGAATAACTAGGGTTTATATCATCTAGTTATATGTATTGTATGGATAAATTGACTTAACCACTTTTCATGGGCAAGCTCAGACATTCCAAGCTTTTAATCAGTAATCAGATGGCCAGTCAGTTGCAAATACTTTTGATTTCACTTTTACAGATCTATGTTTACAAAGTAAGTTCCCAACATTTTCTTTCCAAAAATATCAGAAACACATATAATTCTTTTCTTGGCCTAGCTATCACATAACATATATTATGGCAATTCAGATCATTTTGATATAGAAAACTCAGTTTTTGATGTCATTTTCTCCCATTCTTCATAATTGCAAAATCTTAGTCATAAATTCTGAGTCCGACTAAAACTAATGAGGGGATCGCTCTCCTGATTTCTTGCCTTTGTCCATGACATAAAAAACCCTGAGCGTGACCTTGACCTATATCTTGACCTTGAGTTGATAGTTCCCTGATCGATCTCTTCATAGCCAGAAGATCTTGTTATTTTGTGCCAGGCAGCTGGGGGCCAGCCCCATAACACCATGATGAGGAGAAGAACTTCACATGGGTTGAATACAGACTGAAAAACAAAATAAGAAATATAACATGAAATTTTGATCAAAAATGAAATTTTGCAAAAGACCAACAAGTGTATCAATTCCGAGCTAGACCTTGTCAAAGTTTTTAAGCATATAAGATTTCTGTCAATTCATTCTTATATGTTGGCTTTTCCAACATGTAAAATTAAGGACAATTTTAATATAGTGGTTTCATTTGGTATTTACTGGTTATACCAGTCTACAATTTTTCAGTCATGTCAGGACAAAGCGACTGCTTCCTGGACATTGACCATTATTAAGGGGAGCTTAACGTGTCTTGTACAAGGACACTACACACTCTACCACTGGGTTACCATGCTCGTCACAAGAGCTTATTATGGGTTGGTTTTTTTGATTTTGTTAAGATTACAGCCATTTTCAGGCATCCAATGGATGTCCCTTACCTCTAATACCAACATAACCAGAACAACAGCACCAGATTTTTGGTCAAGAATGTTGATAAATATAGCATTTAATAGATTTGGTGTCCAGCTGAAAAATATATAAGCCTGATATAAGCCTACTTAAAAGTTGAACATTAATTCAACTTAATTGTGTTCGTTGGGTGTTGGTGGTGGTTTAAAAATCTCAGTCAACAATTTTTCAGTCTTGTCACTGACTGAATTTTACCAATGTCTATGCATAGCTTAAAAAGTTTTGCTAAAGGAGGGGACAGAGGTATAGGGCAGAGGTATGTATCAAACCAAGGACCTCTTGCTCTAGAGTCCTACACACTACCACTAGGCTGCCACCATATTTTGTAAGAGTATTCTGTTAGAAAATGTAATTTAAACAGGTTCTCAATGTAATCATGAACATTGTATTTGCCAGGTAACTGATTCGCTTAATTCTCACGAACATTTCTGTGCTTTAATTAGGAAATTAAAAGTATTATTTGAGCCGCCTCATGGGAAAACCAACAATCTGCATATGCGAAAACAAAGACGCAGATCAGCTTCGCGGTAACCGCGAAGCTGATCAGCGCCTTTGTTTTCGCTACTCGGATAGTACAATTCTTCTACTTAAATCCGAAATCTCAGGCTTCTGGCTCTTTTCTGTGCTTGTACAGGTCGGTTTGTGTAGGACCTGTTCGGAAACCACATTGTTGGTTTTCCCACGAGGCGGCTCATTTTTTCTTTACCATAGTTATAGTGATTATCAAGGGAAGTCGGAAGCCAGCTCACATGCTTTGATTCACAGACTGTACAGCTGTTGCAAATGTCCAACAAAATAAATAATTCACAGTAAAAAAAAATATTACTGTAAATTCGGAAATTTTTGCCTGACTTTTTTTTCGCAAATTTCGATTTCCGAATTATTAGCGAGTTTTTGAATTCGCGAATGGGTACTTGTACATTCTATAAAGCTTATTGTAATCCTTTATTAGCGAGAACTTTATTTTTGCAATGCAACGTATTCGCGAATATTAGCGAAAATTAAGTTCTCACGAAAATTTCAGGATTTACAGGACTTCCATTCTAAGATGACTAATAAAGAAATCTTTACATTCTTTGTTCAGCAGACATAAATGCTTACGTACTATGTTAATTTGCACACCACGATGTTACCTTTAGGTTCAATGGCAAAAATGTTAATGTATACAAGAATACAGAATATTGACTCCTGTGAAAATCCTAAATGACTCTCACCTTAAAAAATAAGTGATAGAAAACAGTATAAACTTCAGCTGTATGCCATCAACAATTTTTCTCTCTTCAGTTGAAAACCTTCCGAAATGAATAATCAGAGATCTTTTCACTGGAAAAAAAAAATAAAGAACAACAACATGAACCAGGTGAATATAAATCAACTACACCATAGCACATATAGTTCAGATGTACAAATACATGTATCTAATATGAGCCGCCAAATAAGAGAACCAACTATCTGCATATGCAAAACCAAAGGTCCAGATCAGCTGTGCAGTACCTGCACAACTGATCAGTGCCTTTTTTTCGCTACATGGCTAGTAGAATCCACCTTCTTCTTACATCTAAAATTTCAAGCATCAAGACTCTATAGGCCGGTTTATACCCGACCTGGTCGGAAACCCAAATTGTTGTTTTTCTCATGCACAGGCTCATATGCACATTGGGATGCTGACAATTAAACAAGTGAGTTTTAACACATTTTATATTTGTCTACAAATAATAATGAGATGGAAATAAAATTAGTCATGATATTCTTTTGCATAAAATATTTGCAAACTCGAGGAATATTGATTTTTGCCATTACCTGAAGAGGATGCCTTATAGAATATCACAATATTTAGTAGAAATATGACAACCACTGGCACTAATATCAGGATGTAGAGAACTCCCATCAGAACAGGGTCCTGGGCACCGCAGTCGCTGAATCTGGGATGGTACGTTATGTATGAACCAAGTGAGGTGAAAACAGCAGGAAAAATCCAACCAACGAAGTGCAGGATCCATCTGGAACTGAAAAGCCACAAAGCACATTACAGCCAAATTTGCATACTGTATTAAAACAGAATAAGAATGAAGTACAAGTATAGTCAAACTCATGTTGTACTCGGAGCACTTTGTACTGGTATATACAGTCAAATTACTATCTTAATTAAAGTCTCTTTTAAAATGAAGCTCTAACTTATTACTTAAATTAGGATGTAACAAAATACTGATCAGTGTGGTCAGATTTCAAATTTCTTCTGAATTCTTTTATATGTATGTGAGCTATGTCATAAGAAAACCTAATTTTTGCACATGCCAAATTAAAAACTCATGTCAGCTATGCAATTAAGCCTTTAGCCATCTTCTACAGTTATAAAGCTTTGCATGTTTTTGAACCGGTTAGATACACAAAAGACAGCATTTCTCAGAAATGAGAATACAATCTTATTCGCAGCCTTACCATGTTGTTCCATGACTGATCATATAAGCCTCCAGGCCGTAACTTAAATGCCAGAAAACATCAGCCAGGAAAAAATACTGCACCCATATCTAGAAAAAAGCAAACAGATGTTCTATTATTTGCGTGTGTTTTTGTTGATTTTTTCCAACAGAAAGTCAGACAAAATAAATCTCAGATCAGGCTGTGCTCTGTCAATGTATAGTCTTTTTTTTTTCTTTTTTTTTTTTATACAGCTGGTGTAATGGATAGCGTGTTCGCTTAGCAATAAAGGGGTAATGCGGGTTCGAAAACCGGCTGTTACATATGTCTGTCATGTTGGTGACAAATGTTCATCCTGACATAATAAAGGCAGACTGCCCATAGGGTGTAACACTGTCTTTTTTTCCAAGTTTTTTTTCAGGCATTGATTATTCCTTGTTTTATGGGCATCTCTCATATTTCTCTGTTAGCCACTAAGATGCATTGCTATACCTAGTATTAACACTACTGCAAAGGATTGTAATTTCATTGAATGTTACCATGTGATGTCACCAGGCCAACCTTAAAAATATTCATGTTTCCCCTTTCCCGACCCTATTTTTCAGGTAAGGGTCGGTCGGTCGGAAAATTATTTTTTTTTTTGTGATTTTTCAAATTTCATACCATCGAGTGATTCTAGTAAATAAACCTGGTGTAAGGCAATAAAAAGAGCCACACACTATTCTGAACTTATAATTTATAATAATTTATTCAAGATAACACTGATAACATTGGCCAATTAATTCTACTAAATAATGAAATTTTGCAGTTATATTAAATATCAATTAATTTCTAATTTCCAAATATAAAAGCAAAATGGCATTAAATATATAGAAGAATTAATTGACCAAAGACATCATAAAAATTAAACAAACAAATCAAAACTATTAAACAGTTTAAAAATGGGATGTTCCCGTTTCGTTTAAATTCTGCCCAACTTTAAACTCTGCAAATAACTGTGTCCATAATGATTAAAACTGTGACAATAACACATTTACAAGTACTTGAACAGTGTCTGAATAGACAGTACAGTCAAACCTCTATAAAAGCGCCACCTTTGGGAGTGAGCTAAGCTGGCTGTTATACACAGGTGGCTGTCTTATCAAGGTTCAGTCAGAGCAGTTGTCATGTAGAAAATATTCTTACTGTCACAAGAAAAATCCTTTCTAAGGAAGGACTACCTGTATGTGTTTCATAAGTTGACATCATTTCATGCTTCATTACACAAAAAAATATACAAAGCCTCTTGGGTATTACCTTAATTGATTTTTTCTGCTAATTAACTGTTTTAAATACAATAATGAATAATAATTGTCCAATTAACAGCTTGTAAATGGGAAATATGACTTTAGGCAAGTATGATGTGGCTGTCTTATAGAGAGTTATAAGCATTTTGGGATTGATTTTACTGGCTGCTGGTTGTCTTGTGGAGGTGGCTGTCTTATGCAGAGATAAAATATAGTGAAAATGATTGGGAATGTTTCAGACTGGCTCTCTTATGCAGGTGGAGCTCTTATAAAGGTGGCTGATTCAGCAGTTTCAACTGTACACTTGCTTTGAATAATCCAAGCACTTAAACATGCTTTTTAAATTTTAAACTGAAAGTCCAGCATAATTTGATGCAATATCATCCTGAGAAAACCAGCATTTGCATATATGCAAAAACAAAGTTGCAGATCAGCTGCACAGTAACTGCACAGCTGATCAGTGCCTTTGTTTGTGCTACATAGATAGTGCAATCCTTCTACTTCATTTATCTAAAATTTCAAGCCTCTAGTCATCTTCTATGGTAGCTGTGTCATGATACCTGGTCAGAAACTCGAAAGACTGGTTTTCTTTCATTACAGCTATGACAATAACACATTCTACCATCTTGCAAAATCAAAATTGCATGAATGCAAAGCAGATCAAAGCATGTAGATGTAAGTTGAATACATCGTTGTTAAGAAATGGGATTCCTGTGCGGGATTTCTTTCTTCTTTGTGACACATTCCAGACAGACAGGCAGGACGAATTTGAACCGCTGGCTGAGGATTGCAGTTCGATGTCATCACCGATCACCTCATTACAAATATCTTCAGGTGTTAATTTTTCACTGAACCACAAGGGTTTTGTGGGATGAAGCACCCACCCAACACCTGAGATGATGATCAGAAATTGATTGACTCAGTATATGAAGATAGATAGAAGCATCTTTACCAGGGATCTCACTAGGATTTTGAAAACAGGAGTCCAGGACTCCTAGATCAGCTGGCTAACCTGCACTCCGATACACTTCGTGACCTCGCTCCTCTCCCGTGACAGCTTAGCATTAGTTGCCTTTAAACTATGGTCGAACAAATTATGGATTTCGTAAGAAGCTTATAGCTGCTTTATTTGGTGATAAGTGTTGGAATTTTTGTTATGTTTTGTTAGAAAATGCATAAATCTTTTAATAAACTTCTGATTAGCCTGCATAATTTCAATAAACTTGAAAAAAGCAATCGATTTTCTACTTTGTTTTCCATATTTTACAGTAGTCTCCCCTTATCTATTTATAGACGTGTGTGATATTATCCACATAAAACACGAAGTATTTTATGAATCTGCGTACTTTTTCATAAGGAATATTCATAAATTAAGTCCTATCAGTCAGAAAAGATATAACGTAACATAATATTCAATTTCTTTGCAGTCTTCATTAATTTTTCATTTTCGACCAAGGCCTCAATAGAAGCCATTTCCGTCGGTATGGAGAGGTTTAACGGAATACCGATGGAAACATTCCGTCTACAGGACTCCTAGAAAAGAAAAAGTAGGAGTCATAGACAAAATATTTAGTAGGAGTCCCACTATAGAAACTCTATTACATTAGTAACAAGCCCAATTTTTTCAACTGAAAAATCATAAATTTGTTACTCTATTTGAAAACAGGGTTTTGGGCTCTTTTTAGTTTGGGGTCAATAAGGGGTGACCCCTTCAAAGGAGGAAAATTTTTTTTCTATTTGGCAAGTCATTGGATTGACTTGCAGTCTTCATTACTACCAGTAGAACATTGATAGTAAACCTTTTTTGAACACTTTCAATAAAGTTTTACCAACCATTTATGATTTAGAGGCAGAAACCACGATTTTTTTTCAAGTCACGAAAACTAATGACATTTCAAAAATCGCTCCAGAAGAGTAAAATATTTGCTTCTTTCAATTGATTAGGTAATTCAATTGATTTTTTAATGAAAATCGCTAGGTTTTCAAAAGATTTTATGACTGATCAAGAGGTAAATTGTTTCATTGTAGTTGACCAATCAAGCGGTAACTTAAATTGTTTACACAAGCTGACCATTGTGAAAACACATTGCCGGAAGGTGTGGAAATTTATGGCATGTCATTGGGACAACATCTTAATTTGAGTAATCCATTTCTTGATTAGAGATAATTGATTCATGGGACTAATAAACAACAAAGTAAAGGTATTTTCAAACTGATTTTTTGGTGTATCACGGCAAAAAAATCTTGCGTCCGAGAACCATCTATTAGCAGACGCTTGACTTCAATGCGAAATCAGCTTAATAGGTTTCCAAGCGTCGGAAAAAACGAGATCGAAAAAATACGACATCGCGGATCTAGCTACTTTGTTTACGGGCTAGAAAATCTACTAAAACCCGGTACTTTTTGGCGGATCTAGTGTTTTCGATTTCGGGCAAAAAAGAAAAAAAAAATTCTAAATTGAAAATTGAAATAAAATTTTTTCGGTCGGGGCTTTTTTTCACGGTCGGTCGGGAAAGGGGAAACAAAAGTAATTTTATTTTTGGCCCCAGTTTTTTTCTACATACGCTTGTGTTTCAGACACTGCCGAAGCTTTCAGGCTCAGCAATTACCAATTTAACTTTATTTAAAACATCAATCATTTTTATTCAGTCTTATCATGATTAAATGAGCCGTGACGCGAGAAAACTGGTCTTCGGGGTTTCCGACCAGGTCCGACACAAACCGGCCTGTTCAAGCTCAGAAAAGAGCTAGAAGCTTGCAATTTCGGATATAAGAAGAAGAGGAAATATACTATCCGTGTAGCGAAAACAAAGGCGCTGATCAGCTTCGCGGTTACCGCGAAGCTGATCTGCGCCTTTGTTTTCGCATAGGCAATAATCCGGTTTTCTCACGATGCGGCTCAAATATAGCAGGTCTACGAATGCTTGATGTTCTTTGAATCATCTCTAATGCTTTAGAAAAACACTTTAAGCATGCTCTAAGAATTTGTATGTGTAAGAATTATGCAGACCTGTTAAAAAGTGTAAAGATATTCAGATAACTTACAGATGTAATAACACAAAAGACATGTTTAAAATCCCCACAGGAGTTGTCATTTGGTCCTGGGAATGCACCATGTAACCAAAGTCCCGATCTCACTATAATGCCTGCAAAAAAAAATATTCATGCAATCTTATACTATAAATAAAGAAGGAAATGTAAAATAAATTTCTAAAATGGTTTGAACTTTGACTTTATTTAAATTTTAGAGTGAACATCTCAGCATGTGTTATTTTGTTTGAATGTTTCACTGCTTTCACCACTTTATTTCTTTTTAATTAATGTTTCCTGCTTTCAAAGGAACGCATGTATTTTTAATATTTTTCTTCCCTAAATTATAAGTGACATGAATCAAAATCTAATGAGTACATCCTTTTCTTTTGTTTGAATATCAAAATATTTAACATAAAGTTTGTCAAAGATTTTCTAGTTTCTGTCAAAATCTTCAAACTGATATTGCAAGATCTCAAGAGACATGATTTTCTGTAAAATTCTTCAGCTACAAAAACTGTAACCTTTTCCAAGCTTATAATTTATAATATCTGTGGACAAATGTTCAGCATTAAGAGATCCATGTAAATTACTAAAAACTGATCCATGTAAAAATTATCACCAAAATATCTACCTAGTGCCCGCCTTACAATGTGATGTACTTGAAACATGCATAATATTTTAAGCCTGAAAATGAGCCACATCATGAGAAAACCTTTTTGTTACATATGTGAAAATAATAGACTCAATTAAAACACAGCTGATCATTGCCTTTGTTTTCACTTCTTGGATAATCCTGTTCCTCTTAAATCCGAAATTTCTATTTCTTCTGTGATGAAATTTCAAGCTTCTAGCCTTCTTCTGCAACTGTACAGGCAAGTTTTGTGTAGGACCGGATTGGCAGCATGTGAACATGTTTACTTGTCACACAGCCCTGACGCTTCCCCAAGTATTACCTATATTTCCCAAAACAGCAGCTGTGATGATGCAGTATACTACATGGTTGAGATTGGGTCCCTGTAGATGTTGAGAAAGCCTGAGTGGTGATCTGTGCCTCGCACAATGCCATGGATACAGGATAACAAATAATCCAAGAAGACTTAAAACTGCAAAAGTCAAGCTTGTTCCACTCACTGCCTTTTCTTGTAAAAAGATGTGATTGGGTGGAAAGTCATTGTCAATGAGAATTGACTGGTTACCAAGGCAACAAGCAGCGATAAATCCTGGGCTTGCCATTATTTAAATGTTGTTTTGATGTTTATCGCAATTCACATATTAATTTCATTTGCCTTTGATAATTGCCCAAACAATCATGGTGGACTTTTATCCTAATTTTCTCTACCAAAGTGTATCATAAACATGAATTCGCATGACAGTGTTGTAAGACCTCCTAGGATTGCAGAAAGTGAAACATGAGCTTTTCTTGAAATCCAATACTTGTAGGCAATATAAATGCTGCAGCAATTTCCCGCGGCAATGACACGCTCAATTTTTAATATTATCTGTTGAATAGCGTGTAGATAAAACTGACTGCACGACTGTTTTATGCGATCACGACGTGAAATGTGTATTTCAGTCAAATATATGGTTTAATTTCCTTTTCAGTTTTCCATGTTGACCGAGCTGAAGTTGGCACACTTTCCACAGCCGCCAGAATACAGCAGCCGTCAAAGGTAGAGTATAAATGCAACACCAACTATACTGCGTGATGGTGACATGCGTTAATCCGCATCATATTTATCATTATTATTATTATAACATGTATTTTTATTATTATTATTATTATTATTATTATTATTATTATTATTATTATTATTATTTTTATTATTATTATTAAGTGATATAGCCGAGTTGTTAGCGCACTGGCTTCTTGTGCTCGAACTCCGCCTGCGGCGAGGAAAATTTGTTGGTCCGAACTGGCTTCCCTTCGTATCACTTGCAGGTATGACATGATACAGTGCGCCGTCCTTCGGTTCGGGACGTTAACTGGAGGCCCCATGTGCAGGGACTGTTATCCCCTGTGCAGGTTAAAGATCCCTACACAGGTTCTTTCCTTATGTATGTAGGCCATTCCTGCAAACACACCGGAGTGTATACAATGTAAACTTCCCAAGAATAATCAGAAATCGATTGACGGGAGTAACAAGAAAACATAAAAATATTATTATTCTTTCCACCGACGCTGATTAGCTGTGACTTGGTTCAGCCTGTGTAACTTTTGATGGCAGCGGTGGGATTTATAATGACAACTGCCAGACCGGAGTTGTCTTACCCATGTATACTAAAGGAATTTGAAAACGCATCACTATACATGTAAATAAGGAAATACGGCCTATGTTAACACGATAAACAATAATATATTCATAAAGATTTGTTTGATGAATTGTTGGCTAATACAGTTTCCTTGATACGTTAAGTATTTGTTCTTCACTTTTAAAAAGCCAAACGTACGTAATTGACCTCACGGTTGTTTTTTTTTTTTTTTTTTTTTTTTTTTTTTTTTTTTTTTTCTCACGGGAATGTATTTTGATGTCCTACATATGAAAATCAAAAAGAAATCGATGCCGTTCCGAGCTTGTTTTCGCGATATCGACCTTTAAAATCGTAATATTTTAGAGCGACAATACAATGACGTCAACTTAATTAAATGCGATTTTACAATGCAAATGAGGGGGGTGGCTTGAAGAACGGCGTCCCTTACTTACGAATGAGATTGTCGACGCTTGCCACGAGTGTCAGTCGAAGACCAGAAGACAAGTTTCGACCAGTCGATAACCCGCAGGATTTATAATTTGGCCAGCCGCCATAGCACTTCCGGTTTTTTGCATGCAGAACGCAAATTAGCCCATTTGTCTGCATAAACGACCACCCATACCACGAAATGGAATCCGCAAGCTTAGCTTGCACATCAGAACGTGGCACAAAGATGTGGACAAGAGCATGCAATTTATCAGTACCCCGCAGGTTTTCTTGTTTGGTCACAAAAATCACCCATGGGCTTTTTTCAATGCAAATGGGATAAGTGGGCTTGAAGAACGGCGTCCCTTTCTTACTTATGGGATTCTCGGCGCTTGATAACAGGAGAACAAATTTTTACCAGTTGATATCCTGCAGGTTTTTCTGTTTGGCTAGCCGCCATAGAACTTCCGGTTTACATACCAGTGCAGAACACAAAATAGCCAATCGGTCTGCATAAACGGCCTCCCATACCTCGAAATGGAATCCTCAAGCTCAGCTTGCGCATCAGAAAGTACCACAAAGATGTGGACAAGAGCATGCAACCTACCAGTGCACCGCAGGTCTTCTTGTTTGGCCACAAAAGCACCCAAGCCTGTTTCAAGGGCTTTTTTCAATGCAAATGAGGGGGTGGGCTTGAAGAACGGCGTACCATACTTACAAATGGGATTGTCGACGCTTGCCTAGCGTGTCAGTCGACGACCAGAAGACAAGAGAACAGGATTAAACCAGTCGATACCCATTAGGTTTTCTTTTTTATCCACAAAACGCACATAAGCCTGTTTTAGGGTTTTTTGCATTTGCAAATGGGATAGATGGGCTTCAAGAACGGCATCGGCATCCCATTCATACAAGTGGGATTGTCGACGACCAGAAGACAAGAGAACACGATTTAACCAGTCGATACACCGCAGGTTGTTTAGTTTGGCTAGCTGCCATAGCACTTCCGGCTTACAAACCAGTGCAGAATACAAAATAGTCGATCGGTCTTCATAAACGGCCTCCCACACCTAGAAATGGAATCCGCATCGGAAAGAGCCACAAAGATATGGACAAGAGCATGCAACCTACCAGTGCCCCGCAGGTTTTGTTTGGCTACAAAAAGCACCCAAGCCTGCTTCAAGGGTTTTTTTCAATGCAAATGAGGGGATGGGCTTGAAGAACGGCGTCCCATACTTACAAATGGGATTGGCGACGCTTGCCACGCATGTCAGACGACGACCAGAAGACAAGTGAACAAGTTTTTACCAGTCGATATCCAGCAGGTTTTCTTGTTAACCCACAAAACGCACCCAAGCCTGCGCCAGGGGCTTTTTTCAATGCAAATGAGAGGGGTGCGCTTGAAGAACGGCGTCCCATACTAACAAATGGGATTGTCGACGCTTGTCTCGCATATCAGTCGACGGCCAGAAGAAAAGAGAACAAGTTTTACCCAGTCATTACCCCGCAGGTTTTTTAGTTTTGCTAGCCGCCATAGCACTTCCGGTTTACATACCAGTGCAGAACACAAAATAGCCAATCGGTCTGCATAAACGGCCTCCCATACCTAGAAATGGAATCCTCAAGCTCAGCTTGCGCATCAGAAAGTGCCACAAAGATATGAACAAGAGCAGGCAACCTACCAGTGCACCGCAGGTCTTCTTGTTTGGTCACAAAAAGCATCCAAGCCTGCTTCAAGGGCTTTTTTCAATGCAAATGAGGGGGTTGGCTTGAAGAACGGCGTCCCATACTTACAAATGGGATTGCCGACGCTTGCCACGCGTGTCAGTCGACGACCAGAAGACAAGTGAACAAGTTTTTACCAGTCGATACCCCGCAGGTTTTGTTGTTTAGCCACAAAACGCACCCAAGCCTGCTTCAGGGGCTTTTTTCAATGCAAATGAGAGGGGTGCGCTTTAAGAACGGCGTCCCATACTAACAAATGGGATTGTCGACGCTTGTCTCGCGTGTCAGTCGACGGCCAGAAGAACAGAGAACAAGTTTTACCCAGTCGATACCCCGCAGGTTTTTTAGTTTGGCTAGCCGCCATATCACTTCCGGTTTACATACCAGTGCAGAACACAAACTAGACAATCAGTCTGCATAAACGGCCTCCCATACCTCGAAATGGAATCCTCAAGCTCAGCTTGCGCACCAGAAAGTGCCACAAAGATGTGGACGAGAGCATGCAACCTACCAGTGCCCCGCAGGTCTTCTTGTTTGGTCACAAAAAGCATCCAAGCCTGCTTCAAGGGCTTTTTTCAATGCAAATGAGGGGGTGGGCTTGAAGAACGGCGTCCCATACTTACAAATGGGATTGCCGACGCTTGCCACGCGTGTCAGTCGACGACCAGAAGACAAGTGAACAAGTTTTTACCAGTCGATACCCCGCAGGTTTTGTTGTTTAGCCACAAAACGCACCAAGCCTGCGTCAGGGGCTTTTTTCAATGCAAATGAGAGGGGTGCGCTTGAAGAACGGCGTCCCATACTAACAAATAGGATTGTCGACGCTTGTCTCGCGTGTCAGTCGACGGCCACAAGAACAGAGAACAAGTTTTACCCCGTCATTACCCCGCAGGTTATTTTGTTTGGCTAGCCGCCATAGCACTTCCGGTTTACATACCAGAGCAGAAAACAAACTAGACAATCAGTCTGCAAAAACGGCCTCCCATACCTCGAAATGGAATCCTCAAGCTCAGCTAGCGCATCAGAAAGTGCCACAAAGATGTGGACAAGAGCATGCAACCTACCAGTGCCCCGCAGGTTTTCTTGTTTGGCCACAAAAAGCACCCAAGCCTGCTTCAAGGGCGTTTTTCAATGCAAATGAGGGGGTGGGCTTGAAGAACGGCGTCCCATACTTACAAATGGGATTGCCGACGCTTGCCACGCGTGTCAGTCGACGACCAGAAGACAAGTGAACAAGTTTTTACCAGTCGATACCCCGCAGGTTTTCTTGTTTAGCCACAAAAGGCGCCCAAGCCTGCTTCAGGGGCTTTTTTCAATGCCTATGAGAGGGGTGCGCTTGAAGAACGGCGTCCCATACTAACAAATGGGATTGTTGACGCTTGTCTCGCATGTCAGTCGACGGCCAGAAGAACAGAGAACAAGTTTTACCCAGTCGATACCCCGCAGGTTTTTTAGTTTGGCTAGCCGCCATAGCACTTCCGGTTTACATACCAGTGCAGAACACAAAATAGCCAATCGGTCTTCATAAACGGCCTCCCATACCTAGAAATGGAATCCTCAAGCTCAGCTTGCGCATCAGAAAGTGCCACAAAGATATGGACAAGAGCATGCAACCTAACAGTGCACCGCAGGTCTTCTTGTTTGGTCACAAAAAGCACCCAAGCCTGCTTCAAGGGCGTTTTTCAATGCAAATGAGGGGGTTGGCTTGAAGAACGGCGTCCCATACTTACAAATGGGATTGCCGACGCTTGCCACGCGTGTCAGTCGACGACCAGAAGACAAGAGAACAAGTTTTTACCAGTCGATATCCCGCAGGTTTTCTTGTTTAGCCACAAAACGCACCAAAGCCTGCTTCAGGGGCTTTTTTCAATGCAAATGAGAGGGGTGCGCTTTAAGAACGACGTCCCATACTAACAAATGGGATTGTCGACGCTTGTCTCGCGTGTCAGTCGACGGCCAGAAGAACAGAGAACAAGTTTTACCCAGTCATTACCCCGCAGGTTTTTTAGTTTGGCTAGCCGCCATAGCACTTCCGGTTTACATACCAGTGCAGAACACAAAATAGCCAATCGGTCTTCATAAACGGCCTCCCATACCTAGAAATGGAATCCTCAAGCTCAGCTTGCGCATCAGAAAGTGCCACAAAGATATGGACAAGAGCATGCAACCTAACAGTGCACCGCAGGTCTTCTTGTTTGGTCACAAAAAGCACCCAAGCCTGCTTCAAGGGCGTTTTTCAATGCAAATGAGGGGGTTGGCTTGAAGAACGGCGTCCCATACTTACAAATGGGATTGCCGACGCTTGCCACGCGTGTCAGTCGACGACCAGAAGACAAGTAAACAAGTTTTTACCAGTCGATATCCCGCAGGTTTTCTTGTTTAGCCACAAAACGCACCCAAGCCTGCTTCAGGGGCTTTTTTCAATGCCTATGAGAGGGGTGCGCCTGAAGAACGGCGTCCCATACTAACAAATGGGATTGTTGACGCTTGTCTCGCATGTCAGTCGACGGCCAGAAGAACAGAGAACAAGTTTTACCCAGTCGATACCCCGCAGGTTTTTTAGTTTGGCTAGCCGCCATAGCACTTCCGGTTTACATACCAGTGCAGAACACAAAATAGCCAATCGGTCTTCATAAACGGCCTCCCATACCTAGAAATGGAATCCTCAAGCTCAGCTTGCGCATCAGAAAGTGCCACAAAGATATGGACGAGAGCATGCAACCTAACAGTGCACCGCAGGTCTTCTTGTTTGGTCACAAAAAGCACCCAAGCCTGCTTCAAGGGCGTTTTTCAATGCAAATGAGGGGGTTGGCTTGAAGAACGGCGTCCCATACTTACAAATGGGATTGCCGACGCTTGCCACGCGTGTCAGTCGACGACCAGAAGACAAGTGAACAAGTTTTTACCAGTCGATATCCCGCAGGTTTTCTTGTTTAGCCACAAAACGCACCAAAGCCTGCTTCAGGGGCTTTTTTCAATGCAAATGAGAGGGATGCGCTTTAAGAACGACGTCCCATACTAACAAATGGGATTGTCGACGCTTGTCTCGCGTGTCAGTCGACGGCAAGAAGAACAGAGAACAAGTTTTACCCAGTCATTACCCCGCAGGTTTTTTAGTTTGGCTAGCCGCCATAGCACTTCCGGTTTACATACCAGTGCAGAACACAAACTAGACAATCAGTCTGCATAAACGGCCTCCCATACCTCGAAATGGAATCCTCAAGCTCAGCTTGCGCTTCAGAAAGTGCCACAAAGATGTGGACAAGAGCATGCAACCTAACAGTGCCCCGCAGGTCTTCTTGTTTGGTCACAAAAAGCATCCAAGCCTGCTTCAAGGGCTTTTTTCAATGCAAATGAGGGGGTGGGCTTGAAGAACGGCGTCCCATACTTACAAATGGGATTTCCGACGCTTGCCACGCGTGTCAGTCGACGACCAGATGACAAGTGAACAAGTTTTTACCAGTCGATATCCCGCAGGTTTTCTTGTTTAGCCACAAAACGCACCCAAGCATGCTTCAGGGGCTTTTTTCAATGCAAATGAGAGGGGTGCGCTTGAAGAACGGCGTCCCATACTAAAAAATGGGATTGTCGACGCTTGTCTCGCATGTCAGTCGACGGCCAGAAGAACAGAGAACAAGTTTTACCCAGTCGATACCCCGCAGGTTTTTTAGTTTGGCTAGCCGCCATAGCACTTCCGGTTTACATACCAGTGCAGAATACAAAATAGCCAATCGGTCTTCATAAACGGCCTCCCATACCTAGAAATGGAATCCTCAAGTTCAGCTTGCGCATCAGAAAGTGGCACAAAGATATGAACAAGAGCATGCAACCTACCAGTGCACCGCATGTCTTCTTGTTTGGCCACAAAAAGAACCCAAGCCTGCTTCAAGGGCTTTTTTCAATGCAAATGAGGGGATGGGCTTGAAGAACGGCGTCCCATACTTACAAATGGGATTGGCGACGCTTGCCACGCATGTCAGTCGACGACCAGAATACACGTGAACAAGTTTTTACCAGTCGATATCCCGCAGGTTTTCTTGTTAACCCACAAAACGCACCCAAGCCTGCGTCAGGGGCTTTTTTCAATGCAAATGAGAGGGGTGCGCTTGAAGAACGGCGTCCCATACTATCAAATGGGATTGTCGACGCTTGTCTCGCATGTCAGTCGACGGCCAGAAGAACAGAGAACAAGTTTTACCCAGTCATTACCCCGCAGGTTTTTTAGTTTGGCTAGCCGCCATAGCACTTCCGGTTTACATACCAGTGCAGAACACAAAATAGCCAATCGGTCTGCATAAACGGCCTCCCATATCTCGAAATGGATTCCTCAAGCTTAGCTTGCGCATCAGAAAGTGCCACCACAAAGATATGGACAAGAGCATGCAATCTACCAGTGCACCGCATAGCTTCTTGTTTGGCCACAAAAAGAACCCAAGCCTGCTTCAAGGGCTTTTTTCAATGCAAATGAGGGGGTGGGCTTGAAGAACGTTGTACCATACTTTCAAATGGGACTGCCCACGCTTGCCACGCATGTCAGTCGACGACCAGAAGACAAGAAAACAAGATTTAACAAGTCGATATCCCGCAGGTTGTTTAGTTTGGCTAGCCGCCATAGCACTTTCGGTTTACAAACCAGCAAAGAACACAAAATAGCCAATCGGTCTGCATAAACGGCCTCCCATAACTCAAAATGGAATACTGAAGCTAAGCTTGCGTTTCAGAACGTGGCACAATGATGTAGACAAGAGCATGCAGACTACCAGTGCCCCCCAGGTTTTCTTGTTTGGCCACAAAGCGCACCCAAGCCTGCTTCAGGTTTTTTCCATTGCAAATGAGAGGGGATGGCTTTAAGAATGACGTTCCATACTTACAAATGGGATTGTCGACGCTTGCCTAGCGTGTAAGTCAGCGGACAGAAGACCAGAGAACATGTTTTAACCAGTCGATACCCCGAAGGTTGTTTAGTTTGGCGAGCCGCCACAGCAATTTCGATTTTTTGAATGCAGAACGCAAATTAGCCCATCCTTCTGCATAAACGGCCTCCAATACCACACCATGGAATCCACAAGCTAAGCTTGCACATCAGAATGTGGCACAAAGATGTGGAAAAGAGCATGCAGCCTTCCAGTGCCCCGAAGGTTATCTTGTTTGGCCAAAAAGCTCACCGAAGCCTGCTTCAGGGGCTTTCTTTCAATGCAAATGAGAGGGGTGCGTTTGAAGAACGGCGTCCCATACTAACAAATGGGATTGTCGACGCTTGTCTCGCGTGTCAGTCGACGGCCAGAAGAACAGAGAACAAGTTTTACCCAGTCATTACCACGCAGGTTTTTTAGTTTGGCTAGCCGCCATAGCAGTTCCGGTTTACATACCAGTGCAGAACACAAACTAGACAATCAGTCTGAAAAACGGCCTCCCATACCTCGAAATGGAATCCTCAAGCTCAGCTAGCGCATCAAAAAGTGCCACAAAGATATGGACAAGAGCATGCAACTTACCAGTGCCCCGCAGGTTTTCTTGTTTGGCCACAAAAAGCACCCAAGCCTGCTTCAAGGGCGTTTTTCAATGCAAATGAGGGGGTGGGCTTGAAGAACGGCGTCCCATACTTACAAGTGGGATTGCCGTCGCTTGTCAGTCAACGACCAGAAGACAAGAGAACAAGATTTAACCAGTCGATACCCCGCAGGTTGTTTAGTTTGGTTAGCTGCCATAGCACTTCCGGCTTACAAACCAGTGCATAACACAAAATAGCAAATCGGTCTTCATAAACGGCCTCCCATACCTAGAAATGGAATCCTCAAGCTAAGCTTGCGCATTAGAAAGAGCCACAAAGATATGGACAAGAGCATGCAACCTACCAGTGCCCCGCAGGTTTTGTTTGGCTACAAAAAGCACCCAAGCCTGCTTCAAGGGCTTTTTTCAATGCAAATGAGGGGATGGGCTTGAAGAACGGCGTCCTATACTTACAAATGGGATTGGCGACGCTTGCCACGCATGTCAGACGACGACCAGAAGACAAGTGAACAAGTTTTACCAGTCGATATCCCGCAGGTTTTCTTGTTAACCCACAAAACGCACCCAAGCCTGCGCCAGGGGCTTTTTTCAATGCAAATGAGAGGGGTGCGCTTGAAGAACGGCGTCCCATACTAACAAATGGGATTGTCGACGCTTGTCTCGCATATCAGTCGACGGCCAGAAGAAAAGAGAACAAGTTTTACCCAGTCATTACCCCGCAGGCTTTTTAGTTTTGTTAGCCGCCATAGCACTTCCGGTTTACATACCAGTGCAGAACACAAAATAGCCAATCGGTCTGCATAAACGGCCTCCCATACCTAGAAATGGAATCCTCAAACTCAGCTTGCGCATCAGAAAGTGCCACAAAGATATGAACAAGAGCAGGCAACCTAACAGTGCACCGCATGTCTTCTTGTTTGGTCACAAAAAGCATCCAAGCCTGCTTCAAGGGCTTTTTTCAATGCAAATGAGGGGGTTGGCTTGAAGAACGGCGTCCCATACTTACAAATGGGATTGCCGACGCTTGCCACGCGTGTCAGTCGACGACCAGAAGACAAGTGAACAAGTTTTTACCAGGCGATACCCCGCAGGTTTTCTTGTTTAGCCACAAAACGCACCCAAGCCTGCTTCAGGGGCTTTTTTCAATGCAAATGAGAGGGGTGCGCTTTAAGAACGGCGTCCCATACTAACAAATGGGATTGTCGACGCTTGTCTCGCGTGTCAGTCGACGGCCAGAAGAACAGAGAACAAGTTTTACCCCGTCATTACCCCGCAGGTTTGTTTGTTTGGCTAGCCGCCATAGCACTTCCGGTTTACATACCAGAGCAGAAAACAAACTAGACAATCAGTCTGCAAAAACGGCCTCCCATACCTCGAAATGGAATCCTCAAGCTCAGCTAGCGCATCAGAAAGTGCCACAAAGATGTGGACAAGAGCATGCAACCTACCAGTGCCCCGCAGGTTTTCTTGTTTGGCCACAAAAAGCACCCAAGCCTGCTTCAAGGGCGTTTTTCAATGCAAATGAGGGGTGGGCTTGAAGAACGGCGTCCCATACTTACAAATGGGATTGCCGACGCTTGCCACGCGTGTCAGTCGACGACCAGAAGACAAGTGAACAAGTTTTTACCAGTCGATACCCCGCAGGTTTTCTTGTTTAGCCACAAAACGCACCCAAGCCTGCTTCAGGGGCTTTTTTCAATGCCTATGAGAGGGGTGCGCTTGAAGAACGGCGTCCCATACTAACAAATGGGATTGTTGACGCTTGTCTCGCATGTCAGTCGACGGCCAGAAGAACAGAGAACAAGTTTTACCCAGTCGATACCCCGCAGGTTTTTTAGTTTGGCTAGCCGCCATAGCACTTCCGGTTTACATACCAGTGCAGAACACAAAATAGCCAATCGGTCTTCATAAACGGCCTCCCATACCTAGAAATGGAATCCTCAAGCTCAGCTTGCGCATCAGAAAGTGCCACAAAGATATAGACAAGAGCATGCAACCTAACAGTGCACCGCAGGTCTTCTTGTTTGGTCACAAAAAGCACCCAAGCCTGCTTCAAGGGCTTTTTTCAATGCAAATGAGGGGGTTGGCTTGAAGAACGGCGTCCCATACTTACAAATGGGATTGCCGACGCTTGCCACGCGTGTCAGTCGACGACCAGAAGACAAGTAAACAAGTTTTTACCAGTCGATATCCCGCAGGTTTTCTTGTTTAGCCACAAAACGCACCAAAGCCTGCTTCAGGGGCTTTTTTCAATGCAAATGAGAGGGGTGCGCTTTAAGAACGGCGTCCCATACTAACAAATGGGATTGTCGACGCTTGTCTCGCGTGTCAGTCGACGGCCAGAAGAACAGAGAACAAGTTTTACCCAGTCATTACCCCGCAGGTTTTTTAGTTTGGCTAGCCGCCATAGCACTTCCGGTTTACATACCAGTGCAGAACACAAACTAGACAATCAGTCTGCATAAACGGCCTCCCATACCTCGAAATGGAATCCTCAAGCTCAGCTTGCGCATCAGAAAGTGCCACAAAGATGTGGACAAGAGCATGCAACCTACCAGTGCCCCGCAGGTCTTCTTGTTTGGTCACAAAAAGCATCCAAGCCTGCTTCAAGGGCTTTTTTCAATGCAAATGAGGGGGTGGGCTTGAAGAACGGCGTCCCATACTTACAAATGGGATTGTCGACGCTTGCCACGCGTGTCAGTCGACGACCAGAAGACAAGTGAACAAGTTTTTACCAGTCGATACCCCGCAGGTTTTCTTGTTTAGCCACAAAACGCACCCAAGCCTGCTTCAGGGGCTTTTTTCAATGCAAATGAGAGGGGTGTGCTTGAAGAACGGCGTCCCATACTAACAAATGGGATTGTCGACGCTTGTCTCGCATGTCAGTCGACGGCCAGAAGAACAGAGAACAAGTTTTACCCAGTCGATACCCCGCAGGTTTTTTAGTTTGGCTAACCGCCATAGCACTTCCGGTTTACATACCAGTGCAGAACACAAAATAGCCAATCGGTCTTCATAAACGGCCTCCCATACCTAGAAATGGAATCTTCAAGCTCAGCTAGCGCATCAGAAAGTGCCACAAAGATATGGACAAGAGCATGCAACCTACCAGTGCACCGCAGGTTTTCTTGTTTGGCCACAAAAAGCACCCAAGCCTGCTTCAAGGGCGTTTTTTTAATGCAAATGATGGGGTGGGCTTGAAAAACTGCGTCCCATACTTACAAATGGGATTGCCGACGCTTGCCACGCGTGTCAGTCGACGACCAGAAGACAAGTGAACAAGTTTTTACCAGTCGATATCCCGCAGGTTTTCTTGTTTAGCCACAAAACGCACCCAAGCCTGCTTCAGGGGCTTTTTTTCAATGCAAATGAGAGGGTGCGCTTGAAGAACGGCGTCCCATACTAACAAATGGGATTGTCGACGCTTGTCTCGCATGTCAGTCGACGGCCAGAAGAACAGAGAACAAGTTTTACCTCGTCATTACCCCGCAGGTTTTTTAGTTTTGCTAGCCGCAATAGCACTTCCGGTTTACATACCAGTGCAGAACACAAAATAGCCAATCGGTCTGCATAAACGGCCTCCCATACCTAGAAATGGAATCCTCAAGCTCAGCTTGCGCATCAGAAAGTGCCACAAAGATATGAACAAGAGCAGGCAACCTAACAGTGCACCGCATGTCTTCTTGTTTGGTCACAAAAAGCATCCAAGCCTGCTTCAAGGGCTTTTTTCAATGCAAATGAGGGGGTTGGCTTGAAGAACGGCGTCCCATACTTACAAATGGGATTGCCGACGCTTGCCACGCATGTCAGTCGACGACCAGAAGACAAGTGAACAAGTTTTTACCAGTCGATACCCCGCAGGTTTTCTTGTTTAGCCACAAAACGCACCCAAGCCTGCTTCAGGGGCTTTTTTCAATGCAAATGAGAGGGGTGCGCTTTAAGAACGGCGTCCCATACTAACAAATGGGATTGTCGACGCTTGTCTCGCGTGTCAGTCGACGGCCAGAAGAACAGAGAACAAGTTTTACCCAGTCGATACCCCGCAGGTTTTTTAGTTTGGCTAGCCGCCATAGCACTTCCGGTTTACATACCAGTGCAGAACACAAACTAGACAATCAGTCTGCATAAACGGCCTCCCATACCTCGAAATGGAATCCTCAAGCTCAGCTTGCGCACCAGAAAGTGCCACAAAGATGTGGACGAGAGCATGCAACCTACCAGTGCCCCGCAGGTCTTCTTGTTTGGTCACAAAAAGCATCCAAGCCTGCTTCAAGGGCTTTTTTCAATGCAAATGAGGGGGTGGGATTGAAGAACGGCGTCCCATACTTACAAATGGGATTGCCGACGCTTGCCACGCGTGTCAGTCGACGACCAGAAGACAAGTGAACAAGTTTTTACCAGTCGATACCCCGCAGGTTTTCTTGTTTAGCCACAAAACGCACCCAAGCCTGCTTCAGGGGCTTTTTTCAATGCCTATGAGAGGGGTGCGCTTGAAGAACGGCGTCCCATACTAACAAATGGGATTGTTGACGCTTGTCTCGCATGTCAGTCGACGGCCAGAATAACAGAGAACAAGTTTTACCCAGTCGATACCCCGCAGGTTTTTTAGTTTAGCTAGCCGCCATAGCACTTCCGGTTTACATACCAGTGCAGAACACAAAATAGCCAATCGGTCTTCATAAACGGCCTCCCATACCTAGAAATGGAATCCTCAAGCTCAGCTTGCGCATCAGAAAGTGCCACAAAGATATGGACAAGAGCATGCAACCTAACAGTGCACCGCAGGTCTTCTTGTTTGGTCACAAAAAGCACCCAAGCCTGCTTCAAGGGCTTTTTTCAATGCAAATGAGGGGGTTGGCTTGAAGAACGGCGTCCCATACTTACAAATGGGATTGCCGACGCTTGCCACGCGTGTCAGTCGACGACCAGAAGACAAGTAAACAAGTTTTTACCAGTCGATATCCCGCAGGTTTTCTTGTTTAGCCACAAAACGCACCAAAGCCTGCTTCAGGGGCTTTTTTCAATGCAAATGAGAGGGGTGCGCTTTAAGAACGGCGTCCCATACTAACAAATGGGATTGTCGACGCTTGTCTCGCGTGTCAGTCGACGGCCAGAAGAACAGAGAACAAGTTTTACCCAGTCATTACCCCGCAGGTTTTTTAGTTTGGCTAGCCGCCATAGCACTTCCGGTTTACATACCAGTGCAGAACACAAACTAGACAATCAGTCTGCATAAACGGCCTCCCATACCTCGAAATGGAATCCTCAAGCTCAGCTTGCGCATCAGAAAGTGCCACAAAGATGTGGACAAGAGCATGCAACCTACCAGTGCCCCGCAGGTCTTCTTGTTTGGTCACAAAAAGCATCCAAGCCTGCTTCAAGGGCTTTTTTCAATGCAAATGAGGGGGTGGGCTTGAAGAACGGCGTCCCATACTTACAAATGGGATTGCCGACGCTTGCCACGCGTGTCAGTCGACGACCAGAAGACAAGTGAACAAGTTTTTACCAGTCGATACCCCGCAGGTTTTCTTGTTTAGCCACAAAACGCACCCAAGCCCGCTTCAGGGGCTTTTTTCAATGCAAATGAGAGGGGTGCGCTTGAAGAACGGCGTCCCATACTAACAAATGGGATTGTCGACGCTTGTCTCGCGTGTCAGTCGACGGCCAGAAGAACAGAGAACAAGTTTTACCCCGTCATTACCCCGCAGGTTTGTTTGTTTGGCTAGCCGCCATAGCACTTCCGGTTTACATACCAGAGCAGAACACAAACTAGACAATCAGTCTGCAAAAACGGCCTCCCATACCTCGAAATGGAATCCTCAAGCTCAGCTAGCGCATCAGAAAGTGCCACAAAGATGTGGACAAGAGCATGCAACCTACCAGTGCCCCGCAGGTTTTCTTGTTTGGCCACAAAAAGCACCCAAGCCTGCTTCAAGGGCGTTTTTCAATGCAAATGAGGGGGTGGGCTTGAAGAACGGCGTCCCATACTTACAAATGGGATTGCCGACGCTTGCCACGCGTGTCAGTCGACGACCAAAAGACAATTGAACAAGTTTTTACCAGTCGATATCCCGCAGGTTTTCTTGTTTAGCCACAAAACGCACCCAAGCCTGCTTCAGGGGCTTTTTTTCAATGCAAATGAGAGGGTGCGCTTGAAGAACGGCGTCCCATACTAACAAATGGGATTGTCGACGCTTGTCTCGCATGTCAGTCGACGGCCAGAAGAACAGAGAACAAGTTTTACCCCGTCATTACCCCGCAGGTTTTTTAGTTTTGCTAGCCGCAATAGCACTTCCGGTTTACATACCAGTGCAGAACACAAAATAGCCAATCGGTCTGCATAAACGGCCTCCCATACCTAGAAATGGAATCCTCAAGCTCAGCTTGCGCATCATAAAGTGCCACAAAGATATGAACAAGAGCAGGCAACCTAACAGTGCACCGCATGTCTTCTTGTTTGGTCACAAAAAGCATCCAAGCCTGCTTCAAGGGCTTTTTTTCAATGCAAATGAGGGGGTTGGCTTGAAGAACGGCGTCCCATACTTACAAATGGGATTGCCGACGCTTGCCACGCATGTCAGTCGACGACCAGAAGACAAGTGAACAAGTTTTTACCAGTCGATACCCCGCAGGTTTTCTTGTTTAGCCACAAAACGCACCCAAGCCTGCTTCAGGGGCTTTTTTCAATGCAAATGAGAGGGGTGCGCTTTAAGAACGGCGTCCCATACTAACAAATGGGATTGTCGACGCTTGTCTCGCGTGTCAGTCGACGGCCAGAAGAACAGAGAACAAGTTTTACCCAGTCGATACCCCGCAGGTTTTTTAGTTTGGCTAGCCGCCATAGCACTTCCGGTTTACATACCAGTGCAGAACACAAACTAGACAATCAGTCTGCATAAACGGCCTCCCATACCTCGAAATGGAATCCTCAAGCTCAGCTTGCGCACCAGAAAGTGCCACAAAGATGTGGACGAGAGCATGCAACCTACCAGTGCCCCGCAGGTCTTCTTGTTTGGTCACAAAAAGCATCCAAGCCTGCTTCAAGGGCTTTTTTCAATGCAAATGAGGGGGTGGGATTGAAGAACGGCGTCCCATACTTACAAATGGGATTGCCGACGCTTGCCACGCGTGTCAGTCGACGACCAGAAGACAAGTGAACAAGTTTTTACCAGTCGATACCTCGCAGGTTTTCTTGTTTAGCCACAAAACGCACCCAAGCCTGCTTCAGGGGCTTTTTTCAATGCCTATGAGAGGGGTGCGCTTGAAGAACGGCGTCCCATACTAACAAATGGGATTGTTGACGCTTGTCTCGCATGTCAGTCGACGGCCAGAATAACAGAGAACAAGTTTTACCCACTCGATACCCCGCAGGTTTTTTAGTTTGGCTAGCCGCCATAGCACTTCCGGTTTACATACCAGTGCAGAACACAAAATAGCCAATCGGTCTTCATAAACGGCCTCCCATACCTAGAAATGGAATCCTCAAGCTCAGCTTGCGCATCAGAAAGTGCCACAAAGATATGGACAAGAGCATGCAACCTAACAGTGCACCGCAGGTCTTCTTGTTTGGTCACAAAAAGCACCCAAGCCTGCTTCAAGGGCTTTTTTCAATGCAAATGAGGGGGTTGGCTTGAAGAACGGCGTCCCATACTTACAAATGGGATTGCCGACGCTTGCCACGCGTGTCAGTCGACGACCAGAAGACAAGTAAACAAGTTTTTACCAGTCGATATCCCGCAGGTTTTCTTGTTTAGCCACAAAACGCACCAAAGCCTGCTTCAGGGGCTTTTTTCAATGCAAATGAGAGGGGTGCGCTTTAAGAACGGCGTCCCATACTAACAAATGGGATTGTCGACGCTTGTCTCGCGTGTCAGTCGACGGCCAGAAGAACAGAGAACAAGTTTTACCCAGTCATTACCCCGCAGGTTTTTTAGTTTGGCTAGCCGCCATAGCACTTCCGGTTTACATACCAGTGCAGAACACAAACTAGACAATCAGTCTGCATAAACGGCCTCCCATACCTCGAAATGGAATCCTCAAGCTCAGCTTGCGCATCAGAAAGTGCCACAAAGATGTGGACAAGAGCATGCAACCTACCAGTGCCCCGCAGGTCTTCTTGTTTGGTCACAAAAAGCATCCAAGCCTGCTTCAAGGGCTTTTTTCAATGCAAATGAGGGGGTGGGCTTGAAGAACGGCGTCCCATACTTACAAATGGGATTGCCGACGCTTGCCACGCGTGTCAGTCGACGACCAGAAGACAAGTGAACAAGTTTTTACCAGTCGATACCCCGCAGGTTTTCTTGTTTAGCCACAAAACGCACCCAAGCCCGCTTCAGGGGCTTTTTTCAATGCAAATGAGAGGGGTGCGCTTGAAGAACGGCGTCCCATACTAACAAATGGGATTGTCGACGCTTGTCTCGCGTGTCAGTCGACGGCCAGAAGAACAGAGAACAAGTTTTACCCCGTCATTACCCCGCAGGTTTGTTTGTTTGGCTAGCCGCCATAGCACTTCCGGTTTACATACCAGAGCAGAACACAAACTAGACAATCAGTCTGCAAAAACGGCCTCCCATACCTCGAAATGGAATCCTCAAGCTCAGCTAGCGCATCAGAAAGTGCCACAAAGATGTGGACAAGAGCATGCAACCTACCAGTGCCCCGCAGGTTTTCTTGTTTGGCCACAAAAAGCACCCAAGCCTGCTTCAAGGGCGTTTTTCAATGCAAATGAGGGGGTGGGCTTGAAGAACGGCGTCCCATACTTACAAATGGGATTGCCGACGCTTGCCACGCGTGTCAGTCGACGACCAGAAGACAAGTGAACAAGTTTTTACCAGTCGATATCCCGCAGGTTTTCTTGTTTAGCCACAAAACGCACCCAAGCCTGCTTCAGGGGCTTTTTTTCAATGCAAATGAGAGGGTGCGCTTGAAGAACGGCGTCCCATACTAACAAATGGGATTGTCGACGCTTGTCTCGCATGTCAGTCGACGGCCAGAAGAACAGAGAACAAGTTTTACCCCGTCATTACCCCGCAGGTTTTTTAGTTTTGCTAGCCGCAATAGCACTTCCGGTTTACATACCAGTGCAGAACACAAAATAGCCAATCGGTCTGCATAAACGGCCTCCCATACCTAGAAATGGAATCCTCAAGCTCAGCTTGCGCATCAGAAAGTGCCACAAAGATATGAACAAGAGCAGGCAACCTAACAGTGCACCGCATGTCTTCTTGTTTGGTCACAAAAAGCATCCAAGCCTGCTTCAAGGGCTTTTTTCAATGCAAATGAGGGGGTTGGCTTGAAGAACGGCGTCCCATACTTACAAATGGGATTGCCGACGCTTGCCACGCATGTCAGTCGACGACCAGAAGACAAGTGAACAAGTTTTTACCAGTCGATACCCCGCAGGTTTTCTTGTTTAGCCACAAAACGCACCCAAGCCTGCTTCAGGGGCTTTTTTCAATGCAAATGAGAGGGGTGCGCTTTAAGAACGGCGTCCCATACTAACAAATGGGATTGTCGACGCTTGTCTCGCGTGTCAGTCGACGGCCAGAAGAACAGAGAACAAGTTTTACCCAGTCGATACCCCGCAGGTTTTTTAGTTTGGCTAGCCGCCATAGCACTTCCGGTTTACATACCAGTGCAGAACACAAACTAGACAATCAGTCTGCATAAACGGCCTCCCATACCTCGAAATGGAATCCTCAAGCTCAGCTTGCGCACCAGAAAGTGCCACAAAGATGTGGACGAGAGCATGCAACCTACCAGTGCCCCGCAGGTCTTCTTGTTTGGTCACAAAAAGCATCCAAGCCTGCTTCAAGGGCTTTTTTCAATGCAAATGAGGGGGTGGGATTGAAGAACGGCGTCCCATACTTACAAATGGGATTGCCGACGCTTGCCACGCGTGTCAGTCGACGACCAGAAGACAAGTGAACAAGTTTTTACCAGTCGATACCCCGCAGGTTTTCTTGTTTAGCCACAAAACGCACCCAAGCCTGCTTCAGGGGCTTTTTTCAATGCCTATGAGAGGGGTGCGCTTGAAGAACGGCGTCCCATACTAACAAATGGGATTGTTGACGCTTGTCTCGCATGTCAGTCGACGGCCAGAATAACAGAGAACAAGTTTTACCCAGTCGATACCCCGCAGGTTTTTTAGTTTGGCTAGCCGCCATAGCACTTCCGGTTTACATACCAGTGCAGAACACAAAATAGCCAATCGGTCTTCATAAACGGCCTCCCATACCTAGAAATGGAATCCTCAAGCTCAGCTTGCGCATCAGAAAGTGCCACAAAGATATGGACAAGAGCATGCAACCTAACAGTGCACCGCAGGTCTTCTTGTTTGGTCACAAAAAGCACCCAAGCCTGCTTCAAGGGCTTTTTTCAATGCAAATGAGGGGGTTGGCTTGAAGAACGGCGTCCCATACTTACAAATGGGATTGCCGACGCTTGCCACGCGTGTCAGTCGACGACCAGAAGACAAGTGAACAAGTTTTTACCAGTCGATATCCCGCAGGTTTTCTTGTTTAGCCACAAAACGCACCAAAGCCTGCTTCAGGGGCTTTTTTCAATGCAAATGAGAGGGGTGCACTTTAAGAACGGCGTCCCATACTAACAAATGGGATTGTCGACGCTTGTCTCGCGTGTCAGTCGACGGCCAGAAGAACAGAGAACAAGTTTTACCCAGTCATTACCCCGCAGGTTTTTTAGTTTGGCTAGCCGCCATAGCACTTCCGGTTTACATACCAGTGCAGAACACAAACTAGACAATCAGTCTGCATAAACGGCCTCCCATACCTCGAAATGGAATCCTCAAGCTCAGCTTCGCATCAGAAAGTGCCACAAAGATGTGGACAAAAGCATGCAACCTACCAGTGCCCCGCAGGTCTTCTTGTTTGGTCACAAAAAGCATCCAAGCCTGCTTCAAGGGCTTTTTTCAATGCAAATGAGGGGGTGGGCTTGAAGAACGGCGTCCCATACTTACAAATGGGATTGCCGACGCTTGCCACGCGTGTCAGTCGACGACCAGAAGACAAGTGAACAAGTTTTTACCAGTCGATACCCCGCAGGTTTTCTTGTTTAGCCACAAAACGCACCCACGCCCGCTTCAGGGGCTTTTTTCAATGCAAATGAGAGGGGTGCGCTTGAAGAACGGCGTCCCATACTAACAAATGGGATTGTCGACGCTTGTCTCGCGTGTCAGTCGACGGCCAGAAGAACAGAGAACAAGTTTTACCCCGTCATTACCCCGCAGGTTTGTTTGTTTGGCTAGCCGCCATAGCACTTCCGGTTTACATACCAGAGCAGAACACAAACTAGACAATCAGTCTGCAAAAACGGCCTCCCATACCTCGAAATGGAATCCTCAAGCTCAGCTAGCGCATCAGAAAGTGCCACAAAGATGTGGACAAGAGCATGCAACCTACCAGTGCCCCGCAGGTTTTCTTGTTTGGCCACAAAAAGCACCCAAGCCTGCTTCAAGGGCGTTTTTCAATGCAAATGAGGGGGTGGGCTTGAAGAACGGCGTCCCATACTTACAAATGGGATTGCCGACGCTTGCCACGCGTGTCAGTCGACGACCAGAAGACAAGTGAACAAGTTTTTACCAATCAATACCCCGCAGGTTTTGTTGTTTAGCCACAAAACGCACCCAAGCCTGCTTCAGGGGCTTTTTTCAATGCCTATGAGAGGGGTGCGCTTGAAGAACGGCGTCCCATACTAACAAATGGGATTGTTGACGCTTGTCTCGCATGTCAGTCGACGGCCAGAAGAACAGAGAACAAGTTTTACCCAGTCGATACCCCGCAGGTTTTTTAGTTTGGCTAGCCGCCATAGCACTTCCGGTTTACATACCAGTGCAGAACACAAAATAGCCAATCGGTCTTCATAAACGGCCTCCCATACCTAGAAATGGAATCCTCAAGCTCAGCTTGCGCATCAGAAAGTGCCACAAAGATATGGACAAGAGCATGCAACCTAACAGTGCACCGCAGGTCTTCTGGTTTGGTCACAAAAAGCACCCAAGCCTGCTTCAAGGGCGTTTTTCAATACAAATGAGGGGGTTGGCTTGAAGAACGGCGTCCCATACTTACAAATGGGATTGCCGACGCTTGCCACGCGTGTCAGTCGACGACCAGAAGACAAGTAAACAAGTTTTTACCAGTCGATATCCCGCAGGTTTTCTTGTTTAGCCACAAAACGCACCAAAGCCTGCTTCAGGGGCTTTTTTCAATGCAAATGAGAGGGGTGCGCTTTAAGAACGGCGTCCCATACTAACAAATGGGATTGTCGACGCTTGTCTCGCGTGTCAGTCGACGGCCAGAAGAACAGAGAACAAGTTTTACCCAGTCGATACCCCGCAGGTTTTTTAGTTTGGCTAGCCGCCATAGCACTTCCGGTTTACATACCAGTGCAGAACACAAACTAGACAATCAGTCTGCATAAACGGCCTCCCATACCTCGAAATGGAATCCTCAAGCTCAGCTTGCGCATCAGAAAGTGCCACAAAGATGTGGACAAGAGCATGCAACCTACCAGTGCCCCGCAGGTCTTCTTGTTTGGTCACAAAAAGCATAAAGCCTGCTTCAAGGGCTTTTTTCAATGCAAATGAGGGGGTGGGCTTGAAGAACGGTGTCCCATACTTACAAATGGGATTGCCGACGCTTGCCACGCGTGTCAGTCGACGACCAGAAGACAAGTGAACAAGTTTTTACCAGTCGATACCCCGCAGGTTTTCTTGTTTAGCCACAAAACGCACCCAAGCCTGCTTCAGGGGCTTTTTTCAATGTATATGAGAGGGGTGCGCTTGAAGAACGGCGTCCCATACTAACAAATGGGATTGTCGACGCTTGTCTCGCATGTCAGTCGACGGCCAGAAGAACAGAGAACAAGTTTTACCCAGTCGATACCCCGCAGGTTTTTTAGTTTGGCTAACCGCCATAGCACTTCCGGTTTACATACCAGTGCAGAACACAAAATAGCCAATCGGTCTTCATAAACGGCCTCCCATACCTAGAAATGGAATCCTCAAGCTCAGCTAGCGCATCAGAAAGTGCCACAAAGATATGGACAAGAGCATGCAACCTACCAGTGCACCGCAGGTTTTCTTGTTTGGCCACAAAAAGCACCCAAGCCTGCTTCAAGGGCGTTTTTTAATGCAAATGATGGGGTGGGCTTGAAAAACGGCGTCCCATACTTACAAATGGGATTGCCGACGCTTGCCACGCGTGTCAGTCGACGACCAGAAGACAAGTGAACAAGTTTTTACCAGTCGATATCCCGCAGGTTTTCTTGTTTAGCAATAAAACGCACCCAAGCCTGCTTCAGGGGCTTTTTTTCAATGCAAATGAGAGGGTGCGCTTGAAGAACGGCGTCCCATACTAACAAATGGGATTGTCGACGCTTGTCTCGCATGTCAGTCGACGGCCAGAAGAACAGAGAACAAGTTTAACCCCGTCATTACCCCGCAGGTTTTTTAGTTTTGTTAGCCGCAATAGCACTTCCGGTTTACATACCAGTGCAGAACACAAAATAGCCAATCGGTCTGCATAAACGGCCTCCCATACCTAGAAATGGAATCCTCAAGCTCAGCTTGCGCATCAGAAAGTGCCACAAAGATATGAACAAGAGCAGGCAACCTAACAGTGCACCGCATGTCTTCTTGTTTGGTCACAAAAAGCATCCAAGCCTGCTTCAAGGGCTTTTTTCAATGCAAATGAGGGGGTGGGCTTGAAGAACGGCGTCCCATACTTACAAATGGGATTGCCGACGCTTGCCACGCATGTCAGTCGACGACCAGAAGACAAGTGAACAAGTTTTTACCAGTCGATACCCCGCAGGTTTTCTTGTTTAGCCACAAAACGCACCCAAGCCTGCTTCAGGGGCTTTTTTCAATGCAAATGAGAGGGGTGCGCTTTAAGAACGGCGTCCCATACTAACAAATGGGATTGTCGACGCTTGTCTCGCGTGTCAGTCGACGGCCAGAAGAACAGAGAACAAGTTTTACCCAGTCGATACCCCGCAGGTTTTTTAGTTTGGCTAGCCGCCATAGCACTTCCGGTTTACATACCAGTGCAGAACACAAACTAGACAATCAGTCTGCATAAACGGCCTCCCATACCTCGAAATGGAATCCTCAAGCTCAGCTTGCGCACCAGAAAGTGCCACAAAGATGTGGACGAGAGCATGCAACCTACCAGTGCCCCGCAGGTCTTCTTGTTTGGTCACAAAAAGCATCCAAGCCTGCTTCAAGGGCTTTTTTCAATGCAAATGAGGGGGTGGGCTTGAAGAACGGCGTCCCATACTTACAAATGGGATTGCCGACGCTTGCCACGCATGTCAGTCGACGACCAGAAGACAAGTGAACAAGTTTTTACCAGTCGATACCCCGCAGGTTTTCTTGTTTAGCCACAAAACGCACCCAAGCCTGCTTCAGGGGCTTTTTTCAATGCAAATGAGAGGGGTGCGCTTGAAGAACGGCGTCCCATACTAACAAATGGGATTGTCGACGCTTGTCTCGCGTGTCAGTCGACGGCCAGAAGAACAGAGAACAAGTTCTACCCCGTCATTACCCCGCAGGTTTTTTTGTTTGGCTAGCCGCCATAGCACTTCCGGTTTACATACCAGAGCAGAAAACAAACTAGACAATCAGTCTGCAAAAACGGCCTCCCATACCTCGAAATGGAATCCTCAAGCTCAGCTAGCGCATCAGAAAGTGCCACAAAGATGTGGACAAGAGCATGCAACCTACCAGTGCCCCGCAGGTTTTCTTGTTTGGCCACAAAAAGCACCCAAGCCTGCTTCAAGGGCGTTTTTCAATGCAAATGAGGGGGTGGGCTTGAAGAACGGCGTCCCATACTTACAAATGGGATTGCCGACGCTTGCCACGCATGTCAGTCGACGACCAGAAGACAAGTGAACAAGTTTTTACCAATCAATACCCCGCAGGTTTTGTTGTTTAGCCACAAAACGCACCCAAGCCTGCTTCAGGGGCTTTTTTCAATGCCTATGAGAGGGGTGCGCTTGAAGAACGGCGTCCCATACTAACAAATGGGATTGTTGACGCTTGTCTCGCATGTCAGTCGACGGCCAGAAGAACAGAGAACAAGTTTTACCCAGTCGATACCCCGCAGGTTTTTTAGTTTGGCTAGCCGCCATAGCACTTCCGGTTTACATACCAGTGCAGAACACAAAATAGCCAATCGGTCTTCATAAACGGCCTCCCATACCTAGAAATGGAATCCTCAAGCTCAGCTTGCGCATCAGAAAGTGCCACAAAGATATGGACAAGAGCATGCAACCTAACAGTGCACCGCAGGTCTTCTGGTTTGGTCACAAAAAGCACCCAAGCCTGCTTCAAGGGCTTTTTTCAATGCAAATGAGGGGGTTGGCTTGAAGAACGGCGTCCCATACTTACAAATGGGATTGCCGACGCTTGCCACGCATGTCAGTCGACGACCAGAAGACAAGTGAACAAGTTTTTACCAGTCGATACCCCGCAGGTTTTCTTGTTTAGCCACAAAACGCACCCAAGCCTGCTTCAGGGGCTTTTTTCAATGCAAATGAGAGGGGTGCGCTTTAAGAACGGCGTCCCATACTAACAAATGGGATTGTCGACGCTTGTCTCGCGTGTCAGTCGACGGCCAGAAGAACAGAGAACAAGTTTTACCCAGTCGATACCCCGCAGGTTTTTTAGTTTGGCTAGCCGCCATAGCACTTCCGGTTTACATACCAGTGCAGAACACAAACTAGACAATCAGTCTGCATAAACGGCCTCCCATACCTCGAAATGGAATCCTCAAGCTCAGCTTGCGCATCAGAAAGTGCCACAAAGATGTGGACAAGAGCATGCAAACTACCAGTGCCCCGCAGGTCTTCTTGTTTGGTCACAAAAAGCATAAAGCCTGCTTCAAGGGCTTTTTTCAATGCAAATGAGGGGGTGGGCTTGAAGAACGGTGTCCCATACTTACAAATGGGATTGCCGACGCTTGCCACGCGTGTCAGTCGACGACCAGAAGACAAGTGAACAAGTTTTTACCAGTCGATACCCCGCAGGTTTTCTTGTTTAGCCACAAAACGCACCCAAGCCTGCTTCAGGGGCTTTTTTCAATGTATATGAGAGGGGTGCGCTTGAAGAACGGCGTCCCATACTAACAAATGGGATTGTCGACGCTTGTCTCGCATGTCAGTCGACGGCCAGAAGAACAGAGAACAAGTTTTACCCAGTCGATACCCCGCAGGTTTTTTAGTTTGGCTAACCGCCATAGCACTTCCGGTTTACATACCAGTGCAGAACACAAAATAGCCAATCGGTCTTCATAAACGGCCTCCCATACCTAGAAATGGAATCCTCAAGCTCAGCTAGCGCATCAGAAAGTGCCACAAAGATATGGACAAGAGCATGCAACCTACCAGTGCACCGCAGGTTTTCTTGTTTGGCCACAAAAAGCACCCAAGCCTGCTTCAAGGGCGTTTTTCAATGCAAATGATGGGGTGGGCTTGAAAAACGGCGTCCCATACTTACAAATGGGATTGCCGACGCTTGCCACGCGTGTCAGTCGACGACCAGAAGACAAGTGAACAAGTTTTTACCAGTCGATATCCCGCAGGTTTTCTTGTTTAGCAATAAAACGCACCCAAGCCTGCTTCAGGGGCTTTTTTTCAATGCAAATGAGAGGGTGCGCTTGAAGAACGGCGTCCCATACTAACAAATGGGATTGTCGACGCTTGTCTCGCATGTCAGTCGACGGCCAGAAGAACAGAGAACAAGTTTAACCCCGTCATTACCCCGCAGGTTTTTTAGTTTTGTTAGCCGCAATAGCACTTCCGGTTTACATACCAGTGCAGAACACAAAATAGCCAATCGGTCTGCATAAACGGCCTCCCATACCTAGAAATGGAATCCTCAAGCTCAGCTTGCGCATCAGAAAGTGCCACAAAGATATGAACAAGAGCAGGCAACCTAACAGTGCACCGCATGTCTTCTTGTTTGGTCACAAAAAGCATCCAAGCCTGCTTCAAGGGCTTTTTTCAATGCAAATGAGGGGGTGGGCTTGAAGAACGGCGTCCCATACTTACAAATGGGATTGCCGACGCTTGCCACGCATGTCAGTCGACGACCAGAAGACAAGTGAACAAGTTTTTACCAGTCGATACCCCGCAGGTTTTCTTGTTTAGCCACAAAACGCACCCAAGCCTGCTTCAGGGGCTTTTTTCAATGCAAATGAGAGGGGTGCGCTTTAAGAACGGCGTCCCATACTAACAAATGGGATTGTCGACGCTTGTCTCGCGTGTCAGTCGACGGCCAGAAGAACAGAGAACAAGTTTTACCCAGTCGATACCCCGCAGGTTTTTTAGTTTGGCTAGCCGCCATAGCACTTCCGGTTTACATACCAGTGCAGAACACAAACTAGACAATCAGTCTGCATAAGGTTGCATTTCACCATTAGGTTTTCCATGGGTGACAATGTTAACGTTTTGTCACCTAGCTCGAAAACTAGACATACAAATTTCACAAGACTGGTCTCATTTTAAACGTTCATCATAGCCCATTAATTTAAATGAAAATTAATAGCATGTTTACCTACTCAATTCAAAGCTATGTCCCGTTAAACGGAAGCACCCTCAGAAACCATGTTTCGTAATGCGGTTGGGTCTTCAGAGGGGTTCATGCAGAAAAGTCCGTCCCGTTCCCATCCGATACCGGGATTTATCGACTAAAACATGGCATTCGAAACGGCGCATGTTTCAAGTTTTAAAACAAACACTTCACAGCGGAAATCAATCAACGATTATTGACAGGTGACGTCATTTTTGTCTCTAATACAAAGTAAATGCTCTCCCCGAAAAAGGCGGGGCGAGTACTCATGAATATTTAGTAGTGTGTACCCTAAATTGATTCCTTAATTTGCTGTATTCTATCAAAGGAACGTATTTTGTGCAAACTTACTATACGTGTAGCATTTATGCAAAGTTTGAGTGAGATCGGTTAACTGGTTTTTCGATTATGTTCAATTAAGCATGCCCACCCACCTCATTTTTACCAAGTGGCTTGAATTTGCGATTTTGAGAAATACTGATAAGAAAATCGACCCTAATTTGTATTGTATTCCATTTATGCATCATGTTATTCTTCAACATGTTGCATAAATATGTGTACAACACAAAACATCAGATAAAATGTTCAAAAAACGCATGTGCACAATAATTAGCATACATTTTCTAGGTATACCCCCAATTTATCGAAGAAAATTGGAAATACGAATTTTCCATAGCAACCATGCGTTATGACAGGTAAAACGATCCACATAACTGTCTAAATGCGTAAAACACACATGATTCCTTGTAAAACAGCACATACACTCCTTACAATACAAATCATTTACTCGCAAACATGCTCAACCACCTCATTTTAGCGTATTTGTTCTAATTTGCGATTTTGAGAAATAATGATGAGTAAATCTAACCTAATTTGCATTGTATTATATTAATGTATCATTTTATTCTTCAAAATGTTACACGAATATTTAGACAATGCAAAATGTCAGATGAAATGTTCCAGCCACGTATTTTTGGTATTACAGACATACTTTTTCTAGGTATACCCCCATTTTATTGTGGAAAATTGTAAAACAACGAATTTTCCATAGCAACCATGCATTATAAGGGGTAAATGAGCCATGTGACTGTGAAAATGCGTAAAACTCACATGAATCATAGTAAAACAGCGAACCCAAGCTTTACGAGACAAATGATTTACTGGCAATATGACATTCTATGTATAAGTAGGCCACGAATAAGCCTGTTCTCAGTAGATGCTTGATTCTGCTTGAAGCCGAGTTTCGACATCAAATTAGTTTCTACGTTACCAAGTCGCATTTTGTTACAGCCACATGACACTGCTCTCGTTCCAGGAAAACTTGGCTGTTACATAGTATCAACAACAAGAGCCACTTTGCCATTTCTTTATCCCCACCCCTACCCCAACGTGAAAGACTGTAGGACCACAAAACGAGTGCTTGGACCCCATTACAAAAATGACACTAAAATCAATGAATTTTTTCGCTTTCTCATGGACTCTGTGTATGGATTTCATTCAGAAGAGAGTGTTTTCCAGAAAAGAAGAGATACATACCGGCTGTAGTCAGTAGTTTTCGCAAGAGAGAGGAAAAGCCAAGCAATAGTCTGTCTCGCCAATCTCCCTTTAGGTTGCATTTCACCATTAGGTTTTCCATGGGTGACAATGTTAACGTTTTGTCACCTAGCTCGAAAACTAGACATACAAATTTCACAAGACTGGTCTCATTTTAAACGTTCATCATAGCCCATTAATTTAAATGAAAATTAATAGCATGTTTACCTACTCAATTCAAAGCTATGTCCCGTTAAACGGAAGCACCCTCAGAAACCATGTTTCGTAATGCGGTTGGGTCTTCAGAGGGGTTCATGCAGAAAAGTCCGTCCCGTTCCCATCCGATACCGGGATTTATCGACTAAAACATGGCATTCGAAACGGCGCATGTTTCAAGTTTTAAAACAAACACTTCACAGCGGAAATCAATCAACGATTATTGACAGGTGACGTCATTTTTGTCTCTAATACAAAGTAAATGCTCTCCCCGAAAAAGGCGGGGCGAGTACTCATGAATATTTAGTAGTGTGTACCCATAAACGGCCTCCCATACCTCGAAATGGAATCCTCAAGCTCAGCTTGCGCACCAGAAAGTGCCACAAAGATGTGGACGAGAGCATGCAACCTACCAGTGCCCCGCAGGTCTTCTTGTTTGGTCACAAAAAGCATCCAAGCCTGCTTCAAGGGCTTTTTTCAATGCAAATGAGGGGGTGGGCTTGAAGAACGGCGTCCCATACTTACAAATGGGATTGCCGACGCTTGCCACGCATGTCAGTCGACGACCAGAAGACAAGTGAACAAGTTTTTACCAGTCGATACCCCGCAGGTTTTCTTGTTTAGCCACAAAACGCACCCAAGCCTGCTTCAGGGGCTTTTTTCAATGCAAATGAAAGGGGTGCGCTTGAAGAACGGCGTCCCATACTAACAAATGGGATTGTCGACGCTTGTCTCGCGTGTCAGTCGACGGCCAGAAGAACAGAGAACAAGTTCTACCCCGTCATTACCCCGCAGGTTTTTTTGTTTGGCTAGCCGCCATAGCACTTCCGGTTTACATACCAGAGCAGAAAACAAACTAGACAATCAGTCTGCAAAAACGGCCTCCCATACCTCGAAATGGAATCCTCAAGCTCAGCTAGCGCATCAGAAAGTGCCACAAAGATGTGGACAAGAGCATGCAACCTACCAGTGCCCCGCAGGTTTTCTTGTTTGGCCACAAAAAGCACCCAAGCCTGCTTCAAGGGCGTTTTTCAATGCAAATGAGGGGGTGGGCTTGAAGAACGGCGTCCCATACTTACAAATGGGATTGCCGACGCTTGCCACGCATGTCAGTCGACGACCAGAAGAGAAGTGAACAAGTTTTTACCAATCAATACCCCGCAGGTTTTGTTGTTTAGCCACAAAACGCACCCAAGCCTGCTTCAGGGGCTTTTTTCAATGCCTATGAGAGGGGTGCGCTTGAAGAACGGCGTCCCATACTAACAAATGGGATTGTTGACGCTTGTCTCGCATGTCAGTCGACGGCCAGAAGAACAGAGAACAAGTTTTACCCAGTCGATACCCCGCAGGTTTTTTAGTTTGGCTAGCCGCCATAGCACTTCCGGTTTACATACCAGTGCAGAACACAAAATAGCCAATCGGTCTTCATAAACGGCCTCCCATACCTAGAAATGGAATCCTCAAGCTCAGCTTGCGCATCAGAAAGTGCCACAAAGATATGGACAAGAGCATGCAACCTAACAGTGCACCGCAGGTCTTCTGGTTTGGTCACAAAAAGCACCCAAGCCTGCTTCAAGGGCTTTTTTCAATGCAAATGAGGGGGTTGGCTTGAAGAACGGCGTCCCATACTTACAAATGGGATTGCCGACGCTTGCCACGCATGTCAGTCGACGACCAGAAGACAAGTGAACAAGTTTTTACCAGTCGATACCCCGCAGGTTTTCTTGTTTAGCCACAAAACGCACCCAAGCCTGCTTCAGGGGCTTTTTTCAATGCAAATGAGAGGGGTGCGCTTTAAGAACGGCGTCCCATACTAACAAATGGGATTGTCGACGCTTGTCTCGCGTGTCAGTCGACGGCCAGAAGAACAGAGAACAAGTTTTACCCAGTCGATACCCCGCAGGTTTTTTAGTTTGGCTAGCCGCCATAGCACTTCCGGTTTACATACCAGTGCAGAACACAAACTAGACAATCAGTCTGCATAAACGGCCTCCCATACCTCGAAATGGAATCCTCAAGCTCAGCTTGCGCACCAGAAAGTGCCACAAAGATGTGGACGAGAGCATGCAACCTACCAGTGCCCCGCAGGTCTTCTTGTTTGGTCACAAAAAGCATCCAAGCCTGCTTCAAGGGCTTTTTTCAATGCAAATGAGGGGGTGGGATTGAAGAACGGCGTCCCATACTTACAAATGGGATTGCCGACGCTTGCCACGCGTGTCAGTCGACGACCAGAAGACAAGTGAACAAGTTTTTACCAGTCGATACCCCGCAGGTTTTCTTGTTTAGCCACAAAACGCACCCAAGCCTGCTTCAGGGGCTTTTTTCAATGCCTATGAGAGGGGTGCGCTTGAAGAACGGCGTCCCATACTAACAAATGGGATTGTTGACGCTTGTCTCGCATGTCAGTCGACGGCCAGAATAACAGAGAACAAGTTTTACCCAGTCGATACCCCGCAGGTTTTTTAGTTTGGCTTGCCGCCATAGCACTTCCGGTTTACATACCAGTGCAGAACACAAAATAGCCAATCGGTCTTCATAAACGGCCTCCCATACCTAGAAATGGAATCCTCAAGCTCAGCTTGCGCATCAGAAAGTGCCACAAAGATATGGACAAGAGCATGCAACCTAACAGTGCACCGCAGGTCTTCTTGTTTGGTCACAAAAAGCACCCAAGCCTGCTTCAAGGGCTTTTTTCAATGCAAATGAGGGGGTTGGCTTGAAGAACGGCGTCCCATACTTACAAATGGGATTGCCGACGCTTGCCACGCGTGTCAGTCGACGACCAGAAGACAAGTAAACAAGTTTTTACCAGTCGATATCCCGCAGGTTTTCTTGTTTAGCCACAAAACGCACCAAAGCCTGCTTCAGGGGCTTTTTTCAATGCAAATGAGAGGGGTGCGCTTTAAGAACGGCGTCCCATACTAACAAATGGGATTGTCGACGCTTGTCTCGCGTGTCAGTCGACGGCCAGAAGAACAGAGAACAAGTTTTACCCAGTCATTACCCCGCAGGTTTTTTAGTTTGGCTAGCCGCCATAGCACTTCCGGTTTACATACCAGTGCAGAACACAAACTAGACAATCAGTCTGCATAAACGGCCTCCCATACCTCGAAATGGAATCCTCAAGCTCAGTTTGCACATCAGAAAGTGCCACAAAGATGTGGACAAGAGCATGCAACCTACCAGTGCCCCGCAGGTCTTCTTGTTTGGTCACAAAAAGCATCCAAGCCTGCTTCAAGGGCTTTTTTCAATGCAAATGAGGGGGTGGGCTTGAAGAACGGCGTCCCATACTTACAAATGGGATTGCCGACGCTTGCCACGCGTGTCAGTCGACGACCAGAAGACAAGTGAACAAGTTTTTACCAGTCGATACCCCGCAGGTTTTCTTGTTTAGCCACAAAACGCACCCAAGCCCGCTTCAGGGGCTTTTTTCAATGCAAATGAGAGGGGTGCGCTTGAAGAACGGCGTCCCATACTAACAAATGGGATTGTCGACGCTTGTCTCGCGTGTCAGTCGACGGCCAGAAGAACAGAGAACAAGTTTTACCCCGTCATTACCCCGCAGGTTTGTTTGTTTGGCTAGCCGCCATAGCACTTCCGCTTTACATACCAGAGCAGAACACAAACTAGACAATCAGTCTGCAAAAACGGCCTCCCATACCTCGAAATGGAATCCTCAAGCTCAGCTAGCGCATCAGAAAGTGCCACAAAGATGTGGACAAGAGCATGCAACCTACCAGTGCCCCGCAGGTTTTCTTGTTTGGCCACAAAAAGCACCCAAGCCTGCTTCAAGGGCGTTTTTCAATGCAAATGAGGGGGTGGGCTTGAAGAACGGCGTCCCATACTTACAAATGGGATTGCCGACGCTTGCCACGCGTGTCAGTCGACGACCAGAAGACAAGTGAACAAGATTTTACCAATCAATACCCCGCAGGTTTTGTTGTTTAGCCACAAAACGCACCCAAGCCTGCTTCAGGGGCTTTTTTCAATGCCTATGAGAGGGGTGCGCTTGAAGAACGGCGTCCCATACTAACAAATGGGATTGTTGACGCTTGTCTCGCATGTCAGTCGACGGCCAGAAGAACAGAGAACAAGTTTTACCCAGTCGATACCCCGCAGGTTTTTTAGTTTGGCTAGCCGCCATAGCACTTCCGGTTTACATACCAGTGCAGAACACAAAATAGCCAATCGGTCTTCATAAACGGCCTCCCATACCTAGAAATGGAATCCTCAAGCTCAGCTTGCGCATCAGAAAGTGCCACAAAGATATGGACAAGAGCATGCAACCTAACAGTGCACCGCAGGTCTTCTGGTTTGGTCACAAAAAGCACCCAAGCCTGCTTCAAGGGCGTTTTTCAATGCAAATGAGGGGGTTGGCTTGAAGAACGGCGTCCCATACTTACAAATGGGATTGCCGACGCTTGCCACGCGTGTCAGTCGACGACCAGAAGACAAGTAAACAAGTTTTTACCAGTCGATATCCCGCAGGTTTTCTTGTTTAGCCACAAAACGCACCAAAGCCTGCTTCAGGGGCTTTTTTCAATGCAAATGAGAGGGGTGCGCTTTAAGAACGGCGTCCCATACTAACAAATGGGATTGTCGACGCTTGTCTCGCGTGTCAGTCGACGGCCAGAAGAACAGAGAACAAGTTTCACCCAGTCGATACCCCGCAGGTTTTTTAGTTTGGCTAGCCGCCATAGCACTTCCGGTTTACATACCAGTGCAGAACACAAACTAGACAATCAGTCTGCATAAACGGCCTCCCATACCTCGAAATGGAATCCTCAAGCTCAGCTTGCGCATCAGAAAGTGCCACAAAGATGTGGACAAGAGCATGCAACCTACCAGTGCCCCGCAGGTCTTCTTGTTTGGTCACAAAAAGCATAAAGCCTGCTTCAAGGGCTTTTTTCAATGCAAATGAGGGGGTGGGCTTGAAGAACGGCGTCCCATACTTACAAATGGGATTGCCGACGCTTGCCACGCGTGTCAGTCGACGACCAGAAGACAAGTGAACAAGTTTTTACCAGTCGATACCCCGCAGGTTTTCTTGTTTAGCCACAAAACGCACCCAAGCCTGCTTCAGGGGCTTTTTTCAATGCATATGAGAGGGGTGCGCTTGAAGAACGGCGTCCCATACTAACAAATGGGATTGTCGACGCTTGTCTCGCATGTCAGTCGACGGCCAGAAGAACAGAGAACAAGTTTTACCCAGTCGATACCCCGCAGGTTTTTTAGTTTGGCTAGCCGCCATAGCACTTCCGGTTTACATACCAGTGCAGAACACAAAATAGCCAATCGGTCTTCATAAACGGCCTCCCATACCTAGAAATGGAATCCTCAAGCTCAGCTAGCGCATCAGAAAGTGCCACAAAGATATGGACAAGAGCATGCAACCTACCAGTGCACCGCAGGTTTTCTTGTTTGGCCACAAAAAGCACCCAAGCCTGCTTCAAGGGCGTTTTTTAATGCAAATGATGGGGTGGGCTTGAAAAACGGCGTCCCATACTTACAAATGGGATTGCCGACGCTTGCCACGCGTGTCAGTCGACGACCAGAAGACAAGTGAACAAGTTTTTACCAGTCGATATCCCGCAGGTTTTCTTGTTTAGCAATAAAACGCACCCAAGCCTGCTTCAGGGGCTTTTTTTCAATGCAAATGAGAGGGTGCGCTTGAAGAACGGCGTCCCATACTAACAAATGGGATTGTCGACGCTTGTCTCGCATGTCAGTCGACGGCCAGAAGAACAGAGAACAAGTTTTACCCCGTCATTACCCCGCAGGTTTTTTTAGTTTTGTTAGCCGCAATAGCACTTCCGGTTTACATACCAGTGCAGAACACAAAATAGCCAATCGGTCTGCATAAACGGCCTCCCATACCTAGAAATGGAATCCTCAAGCTCAGCTTGCGCATCAGAAAGTGCCACAAAGATATGAACAAGAGCAGGCAACCTAACAGTGCACCGCATGTCTTCTTGTTTGGTCACAAAAAGCATCCAAGCCTGCTTCAAGGGCTTTTTTCAATGCAAATGAGGGGGTTGGCTTGAAGAACGGCGTCCCATACTTACAAATGGGATTGCCGACGCTTGCCACGCATGTCAGTCGACGACCAGAAGACAAGTGAACAAGTTTTTACCAGTCGATACCCCGCAGGTTTTCTTGTTTAGCCACAAAACGCACCCAAGCCTGCTTCAGGGGCTTTTTCAATGCAAATGAGAGGGGTGCGCTTTAAGAACGGCGTCCCATACTAACAAATGGGATTGTCGACGCTTGTCTCGCGTGTCAGTCGACGGCCAGAAGAACAGAGAACAAGTTTTACCCAGTCGATACCCCGCAGGGTTTTTAGTTTGGCTAGCCGCCATAGCACTTCCGGTTTACATACCAGTGCAGAACACAAACTAGACAATCAGTCTGCATAAACGGCCTCCCATACCTCGAAATGGAATCCTCAAGCTCAGCTTGCGCACCAGAAAGTGCCACAAAGATGTGGACGAGAGCATGCAACCTACCAGTGCCCCGCAGGTCTTCTTGTTTGGTCACAAAAAGCATCCAAGCCTGCTTCAAGGGCTTTTTTCAATGCAAATGAGGGGGTGGGCTTGAAGAACGGCGTCCCATACTTACAAATGGGATTGCAGACGCTTGCCACGCATGTCAGTCGACGACCAGAAGACAAGTGAACAAGTTTTTACCAGTCGATACCCCGCAGGTTTTCTTGTTTAGCCACAAAACGCACCCAAGCCTGCTTCAGGGGCTTTTTTCAATGCAAATGAGAGGGGTGCGCTTGAAGAACGGCGTCCCATACTAACAAATGGGATTGTCGACGCTTGTCTCGCGTGTCAGTCGACGGCCAGAAGAACAGAGAACAAGTTTTACCCCGTCATTACCCCGCAGGTTTTTTTGTTTGGCTAGCCGCCATAGCACTTCCGGTTTACATACCAGAGCAGAAAACAAACTAGACAATCAGTCTGCAAAAACGGCCTCCCATACCTCGAAATGGAATCCTCAAGCTCAGCTAGCGCATCAGAAAGTGCCACAAAGATGTGGACAAGAGCATGCAACCTACCAGTGCCCCGCAGGTTTTCTTGTTTGGCCACAAAAAGCACCCAAGCCTGCTTCAAGGGCGTTTTTCAATGCAAATGAGGGGGTGGGCTTGAAGAACGGCGTCCCATACTTACAAATGGGATTGCCGACGCTTGCCACGCATGTCAGTCGACGACCAGAAGACAAGTGAACAAGTTTTTACCAATCAATACCCCGCAGGTTTTGTTGTTTAGCCACAAAACGCACCCAAGCCTGCTTCAGGGGCTTTTTTCAATGCCTATGAGAGGGGTGCGCTTGAAGAACGGCGTCCCATACTAACAAATGGGATTGTTGACGCTTGTCTCGCATGTCAGTCGACGGCCAGAAGAACAGAGAACAAGTTTTACCCAGTCGATACCCCGCAGGTTTTTTAGTTTGGCTAGCCGCCATAGCACTTCCGGTTTACATACCAGTGCAGAACACAAAATAGCCAATCGGTCTTCATAAACGGCCTCCCATACCTAGAAATGGAATCCTCAAGCTCAGCTTGCGCATCAGAAAGTGCCACAAAGATATGGACAAGAGCATGCAACCTAACAGTGCACCGCAGGTCTTCTGGTTTGGTCACAAAAAGCACCCAAGCCTGCTTCAAGGGCGTTTTTCAATGCAAATGAGGGGGTTGGCTTGAAGAACGGCGTCCCATACTTACAAATGGCATTGCCGACGCTTGCCACGCGTGTCAGTCGACGACCAGAAGACAAGTAAACAAGTTTTTACCAGTCGATATCCCGCAGGTTTTCTTGTTTAGCCACAAAACGCACCAAAGCCTGCTTCAGGGGCTTTTTTTCAATGCAAATGAGAGGGGTGCGCTTTAAGAACGGCGTCCCATACTAACAAATGGGATTGTCGACGCTTGTCTCGCGTGTCAGTCGACGGCCAGAAGAACAGAGAACAAGTTTTACCCAGTCGATACCCCGCAGGTTTTTTAGTTTGGCTAGCCGCCATAGCACTTCCGGTTTACATACCAGTGCAGAACACAAACTAGACAATCAGTCTGCATAAACGGCCTCCCATACCTCGAAATGGAATCCTCAAGCTCAGCTTGCGCATCAGAAAGTGCCACAAAGATGTGGACAAGAGCATGCAAACTACCAGTGCCCCGCAGGTCTTCTTGTTTGGTCACAAAAAGCATCCAAGCCTGCTTCAAGGGCTTTTTTCAATGCAAATGAGGGGGTGGGCTTGAAGAACGGCGTCCCATACTTACAAATGAGATTGCCGACGCTTGTCACGCATGTCAGTCGACGACCAGAAGACAAGTGAACAAGTTTTTACCAGTCGATACCCCGCAGGTTTTCTTGTTTAGCCACAAAACGCACCCAAGCCTGCTTCAGGGGCTTTTTTCAATGCAAATGAGAGGGGTGCGCTTGAAGAACGGCGTCCCATACTAACAAATGGGATTGTCGACGCTTGTCTCGTATGTCAGTCGACGGCCAGAAGAACAGAGAACAAGTTTTACCCCGTCATTACCCCGCAGGTTTTTTTGTTTGGCTAGCCGCCATAGCACTTCCGGTTTACATACCAGAGCAGAACACAAACTAGACAATCAGTCTGCAAAAACGGCCTCCCATACCTCGAAATGGAATCCTCAAGCTCAGCTAGCGCATCAGAAAGTGCCACAAAGATGTGGACAAGAGCATGCAACCTACCAGTGCCCCGCAGGTTTTCTTGTTTGGCCACAAAAAGCACCCAAGCCTGCTTCAAGGGCGTTTTTTAATGCAAATGAGGGGGTGGGCTTGAAGAACGGCGTCCCATACTTACAAATGGGATTGCCGACGCTTGCCACGCGTGTCAGTCGACGACCAGAAGACAAGTGAACAAGTTTTTACCAGTCGATACCCCGCAGGTTTTCTTGTTTAGCCACAAAACGCACCCAAGCCTGCTTCAGGGGCTTTTTTCAATGCCTATGAGAGGGGTGCGCTTGAAGAACGGCGTCCCATACTTAGAAATGGGATTGTCGACGCTTGTCTCGCGTGTCAGTCGACGGCCAGAAGAACAGAGAACAAGTTTTACCCAGTCGATACCCCGCAGGTTTTTTAGTTTGGCTAGCCGCCATAGCACTTCCGGTTTACATACCAGTGCAGAACACATAATAGCCAATCGGTCTGCATAAACGGCCTCCCATACCTAGAATTGGAATCCTCAAGCTAAGCTTGCGCATCAGAAAGAGCCACAAAGATATGGACAAGAGCATGCAACCTACCAGTGCCCCGCAGGTTTTCTTGTTTGGCTGCAAAAAGCACCCAAGCCTGCTTCAAGGGCTTTTTTCAATGCAAATGAGGGGGTGGGCTTGAAGAATTGCGTCCCATTCTTACAAATGGGATTGCCGACGCTTGCCACGCGTGTCAGTCGACGATCAGAAGACAAGTGAACAAGTTTTTACCAGTCGATACCCCGCAGGTTTTCTTGTTTAGCCACAAAACGCACCCAAGCCTGCTTCAGGGGCTTTTTTCAATGCAAATGAGAGGGGTGCGCTTGAAGAACGGCGTCCCATACTAACAAATGGGATTGTCGACGCTTGTCTCGCGTGTCAGTCGACGGCCAGAAGAACAGAGAACAAGTTTTACCCAGTCGATACACTGCAGGTTTTTTAGTTTGGCTTGCCGCCATAGCACTTCCGGTTTACATACCAGTGCAGAACACAAAATAGCCAATCGGTCTGCATCAACGGCCTCCAATACCTAGAAATGGAATCCTCAAGCTCAGCTTGCACATCAAAAAGTGCAACAAAGATATGGACAAGAGCATGCAACCTACCAGTGCACCGCAGGTCTTCTTGTTTGGCCACAAAAAGCATCCAAGCCTGCTTCAAGGGCGTTTTTCAATGCAAATGAGGGGGTGGGCTTGAAGAACGGCGTACCATACTTACAAATGGGATTGCCGACGCTTGCCACGTATGTCAGTCGACGACCAAAAGAAAAGAAAACAAGAATTAACCAGTCGATACCCCGCAGGTTGTTTAGTTTGGCTAGCCGCCATAGCACTTCCGGTTAACAAACCAGTGCAGAACACAAAATAGCCAATCGGTCTGCATAAACGGCCTCCCATAACACAAAATGGAATACTGAAGCTAAGCTTGCGCTTCAGAACGTGGCACAATGATGTGGACAAGAGCATGCAGACTACCAGTGCCCCGCAGGTTTACTTGTTTGGCCACAAAGCGCACCCATGCCTGCTTCAGGTTTTTTTTTTCATTGCAAATGAGAGGGGGTGGCTTTAAGAACGGCGTTCCATACTTACAAATGGGATTGTCGACGCTTGCCTAGCGTGTAAGTCAGCGGACAGAAGACCAGAGAACATGTTTTAACCAGTCGATACCCCGCAGGTTCTTTAGTTTGGCGAGCCGCCACAGCGGTTTCGATCTTTTGAATGCAGAACGCAAATTAGCCCATCCTTCTGCATAAACGGCCTCCATTACCACACCATGGAATCCTCAAGCTAAGCTTGCACATCAGAATGTGGCACAAAGATGTGGAAAAGAGCATGCAGCCTTCCAGTGCCCCGCAGGTTATCTTGCTTGGCCACAAAACGCACCCAAGCCTGCTTCAGGTGTTTTTTCAATGCAAATGAGAGGGGTTCGCTTGAAGAACGGCGTCCCATACTTACAAATGAGATTGTCGACGCTTGCCTAGCGTGTCAGTCGACGACCAGAAGACAAGAGAACAGGATTAAACCTGTCGATACCCATCAGGTTTTCTTTTTCAGCCACAAAACGCACATAAGCGTGTTTAAGGTTTTTTTGCAATGCAAATGGGATAGATGGGCTTGAAGAACGGTTAAGAGCGCTGTATCTTAATCACTTGATCATCTCACCGCTGTGTCTGGTGTGGGTCCGAGCCCCGCTCTAGCCACATGTGAGACAAGCAAATGTTCTGCTTGCGGGTGTGTCTGGTGGTTGTTTTTCACGGGGTTCTCCCGTTTTCGCCCCACCTACTGTTTGGCCCGTCTCATATAAGCTGAAATAATCTTAAAAGTGACGTAAAACTAAAAATATACATGAAATCCCTCAGACCTCTGATGACTGTTCTCATAAAATTAAACAGGTATAACCAACAAACTTCAAAAATACTAGATTCTTTGTAATTGCGGATAAAAGACGGATCCTGCGTATACTCTAAGCTCACCTTTCGATAATTCAGCTCAGGTCAGCTAATGATATGATAGAAAAAGTTATGCTTTTATTATTTCATGTTTTTATTATTTTATTGCCTATTGAAGCGTAGTACGCTTGGGTCATTGGAACCGTAGTGTTATTGGTTAGATCATAAGCTAACCAGTGGAGCAAAATGCACCTCCATAAGACTAAGACACGACATACGCATATTACTTCAATTGCCTAACAAATGACGATTCTAGTGGCATGTGAATTACGAAAGCATGCATATTGAAATAAACAAAGCCCATCGACAGGGCACTGAACAAAAACCTTGCGGATCAAACTTTTGCCCTACAGTTCCTTGCAGATTTCGAACTGCTGGTGAAAATTAACATTTCCAAGACCAATGTCCTTCATTTTGTAAGCTCTACATGTTTGAAGATTAAACTTAAATAATCTTTGCCTTCAATTTATTTCTAGGGAGCGCGGTGGCGTAGTTGTAGAGCGTCGGACTCGAATCGAGACATCCTGGGTTCGATCCCCACAGGCGGCACCGTGTTGTGTCCTTGAGCAAGACACATTTACTCCCTACAGTATTGGTTAAACCCAGGAAGCGTCATGACTGAAAAATTGTTGACCGGGACGTTAAGCCACAACACAAATATTCAGGCTTTAAGTAAGACTTCCCGTAAAATGAAAGTAGTATGAGATTCCCATAGAGAATTAATGGTATGCTTGTGCAAAACGCTTTTTAAATGGCATGAAAGTTTCAATCTTTTCAGACTAGCTGACCTTAAAAATTGTTATAGATCACTAGCGTGCAATTTCGCAAAGTTTGTTTTGAAGTGGCGAAATTGATTTGTTTGAAGGAATCAGTCCTTTTTGACGGTGTGGCCTTAAGAACAGCTGTACCTCTAAACAAAAATGGTGTCGTAAAATGCATATCCACCATAACTCCAAACTTTATTCATTATCGAACAGCAAAATGCATACACAAGTTTGATCCCTAACGTTTTAGATCAGTATAAAATTTACACAGTGTCCCGTATTCACAGCTGATATACATGTGATAATCGATAAAGGATCGGTGACGTACAATGCAATTCTGCCCGAAGTGAGATGAAAAATCTAGTTTTCGCCTATACCAATTACTCTACTGACTGATAGATAGGCCAGTCCATGCAGAAATTGAACATTTATTGAATGAAAGTATTATAAGAAATCCAGGTTACTTCAACTTCGTTTTTGTAAATACTTCCGCCCCATGAACATGTAGTTTTCCACACAATAACATTGAAGTGCTTGTGAAAACGAAATAACAGGGATGACTGCAACTATCTATCAATCAGTAGAAGAAACGCTGTAGGAGAAAACTCTAATTTTTCCATCTCAACTTCATTTTCATTTGCAGTGTGCGTCAGCGATCATTTAACGGTTTGTATGTATACAATACCACGTGATTGTTAGTAGTGGTATTATCGATAGGATATGTCACTACTGAGAATCACGTGGTATTGTATGAAAATGATCGGTGACACACATTGCAATTGTATCCGAAGTTGAGGTTAGATTTTCGAGTTTTCTACTATAGCGTTTACTCCATTGACTGGTGGCTATGTGCAGTCAATGCAGAAATTGAACATTTATTGAAAGAAAGAAACATAACAAATCCCTGTTATTTCGTTTTCGCAAACACTCCAATGTTATTGTGATCGAAGTAATGAGTGCCACTATAGGTTCATTTCTGATGTGTTAGCGAAAATAAAATAACCTGCATTCTTTTCACTATTGCAATGTGCGTCACCGAGCATTTTACTCGAAGGCGTCGTAAGTTCCTCTACCAGCGACAAAGATTGGTCTCAAGTTAAGATGACCATCTTAAAATTTACGCCCTTGCTATTCCAGCTACTCAAAGCTATCGTAACTTTTTAAATGAACGGTCCCACTTCGTAAGATAAGACGGCGTCAAGGTAGGCTGTTAAGTTAACTTGTCACCGTAAAGTTTAGGTCCTTTCAACCCAAAAGGCTCGGTCCCACTGCACTTAATATCGCATAAGAGCGTTTAAAGATTGTCTCAATATTAACTTGAGGTTCATTTCTTTGACCCCGATATGCCAATTAAGAAAGAAGAAAGACGTTGGAAACCATAATGGCATTTTAAAAATCTTGCCTACACAGTCTTATCAATAAACCTATGATTAAACAATACGATTGCTTACGATTCAGTGGGACTTAACAGATACCTTGGTCGTAAGAAATTCTTCGGCTAAGGATCAACCCCTGAGGGCATTTACATGATTTCTCACATTGATAAAATGGAAAAGCCGATGATACGCAGATATGAATATTTATTTATAAAAGCTACCACTCATAATGTAACAAAATTTCCTACATATAAAGAGAAATTAAACATGAAGTTTTCATCAGTCATAATTTCACAATGATTGTCCTTTAGTCAATAAGATTGGCATTGTCTTTCATTATCGTTGAGGAACAAAGCACCGTCATGTTACTGAGACTCGTGTTTGATTTTAGACAAGTAAAGCAAGTTCCTGCGGCTATGACTCGTATTTCCATTCAGAATATCGAAATGTATCTATGGTATTCCTAGCAAACATACTGTGTCTTTAGTCATTTCACATAATACCGCAATGCGACACTTTTCCCTCCTAATGTTGTTCTGGAGCCCATTGACCGGCAAGCTCATCGACATCAGAATAGGTCACTGTTGCATCGGAAGCTTGGCTTGGTGTACTTACAGATGACATTGTATCTTCTTCATCAGTGGTGTTTATTAATTCAAAGTGTTCACTCAAGAAGTCAAAATATTCCACAGGAACTTCAATGTCCATGCTGTTGTGTTGAATTTGGTGTGCAACACGGTCCTTTAGTAAACTAATAAAGTCAAGAAGAAAATAAGGTTGTTCCCAAACGAGAGAAGAATCCTCAAATATATGCAATATCACGTCCGATAGAATAACTTTGCTGAAATATGATCTTAAATTTTTAACGATATTAATAAGTTGTTCTTTCAAGCTTGTTTGATCTTCCGAAGAATATTCTTCGTCGAACATAGAATTTTTTTCAATCAATAAAATCAAAAGTGAAATATTTGATGGCTTTACACCAGACTGACAACAAGTTTGTCTTCTTAGAATCGTTTTCGTAATAGACATAATGACAGTATAATACATATAAAAGCCAGTGTTCAATATTGATTGTCCATGTAACTGATTTTAGTAGACCTGAATTCTAATTTGTGCACGTACGAAAATAATTCCAGAACAATGAACGTAGAATTCGCAATAAACTATTTACAAATCTGGCATAAAGGGCGGTGCAAGGCGTGGCATGACCAGACGATGGTAATTTATCGGCGTAAGTGTGCCATTTGGCAGGTTGAAGATATCAGTGCGGGTTTTCGGAACTCTGTAGCTTGTAATATTTTACATTTGTGCTTTATAAGGTTGTAATATCATGTGACTCGTTTATATATTTTCTTAATATATAAAGTTGAATTATTTTAACGCAAAGACGTAAAAGCTAGAGAAAAATGCTTGAAAAAGGAAAAATAACGAAATGCGCCAAGCCATTAGTGCAAACACGCATTCATCTTCCTGGTGCTTTTCGGCCAAATGGCACCCCACGTCATCTATGGGATGGCAAGAGAGCTGATGTGTTGGGTTCAGGTAAGATGCTACGAATTTCATAAGTGTAGTCTGCTCTCTCTGAAGTTTTACGAGCGTATTTCCTTTTTCTGAAGAAATCCTGATATTGTGTATGTGTATAAACAAACAAACATTTAACAAAGTACACGAGATAGATTAGGTGTGACTATTAAATATTGGCGTCGCGCAAGGTATTGAGCAATCCTTATTAATGCCACCATGTTGATGTTTTTATAACCCTTCAAAAGAAGTTTTGCACCATTTAGATTTTTTCATATTTTTAAGTGACATTTTGATTAACAAATTTTCAACCTACCTTTTTGAATTTGCACAGTCTGAAAGAGTTTGATAATGTGTGTGATAAGACCAAAACAATTTGCGGAAACGATTTTAGGAAAACTGTGACTGGAAATTCCCATTTTCTGTAAATACAGAAAATTGGAAAATCGAGAAAAAACCACCAAAAATGGCACAGACTTAAAAACACATTTTTGCTTCCCAATTTACACACAAGAGCCCAAAAGCTAATGATTAAGCCTAAAAAAAAATTTAAAATCTCAAAATTTTGGTAAAAATGCATTTTGACAAAATTGCAATTTTTGAGAAAAAATCGTAAATATTGGAGAAAATGAGTAGAATCAAAATCCATTTCATTTTTTTTATCACTATGAGATGTTTTGACACCAAAACCTGCCGCCTGTTTTTTCTCTGTTAAAGGCGATCTCATTTCAAAGATGTTGCATGCGAATGTTTTTGATATGCAGCTTTTTAAAAAGTCGGAATTTGGATGGGTTGAAAAGCAGTACCTCCATTATAAATTATGCAAGTATTGTTATTGACGACTCTGTTCTGTGGAAATTTGCTGTGTTAATGTAGTAGAAAAAAAATCCGGTACCAAAAAGTCAAACAAAACCTTTTTATATCGGGACCAAGGAATCACCCAGTGAATATATTTTTACACGTTTTGTTTTCGGCATCAAATAACTCGGAAATACCGATCAGAATCAAAATCGTTTTGTTTTGTTTTTTTAAATCGTTTTGATATCTTCTATCTTGTCAACATGGACAAAAATGCATTTTTTATCTTTCCTTTTTCTTCTTTTTTATTTTTAGCAGCTAAAGATGGCCCGAAGAGAAAGACGAGAAATCTCTATGGACGAGGTAAGTTTATGCTTATCATTTTATGTGCATCATAATATAGGAAAAAAAAAATAGCAGTTATGATGGTTATGGCGAAAATAATTTATTTTCTCTAAAATTTGAATATTTCATATGTGTCCAATAGGTGTATGCAGACAGACAGACAGACAGACAGACAGACAAATGATTTATTAACGTCTCATTTTCATACATACATGAGTATAATAGAATATAAAATACATCATGATTAAAAGTATGAAACCACTCAGATTGAGTTATAAGAGACAAGTTGTAAAACCTTAAGAAGTACAATATACTTTACATATTAAAACATATGAAGAGGCAAAGTTTTATACATATTTACATTTAAGACATATTTATACAGACGTTTTCTACGTTGGTTTAAAATCTCATGGCAGGCTTTGGCACTGTAATTAATAATACTGCTCGCTGAAAGCAAATGACAAACTTTATCATTGTTACTGAGGGCGTCAAAGGTAAAAGTCGGTATTTCAACTTTACTATAAAGTTCTTGACGGATATCTCCTATAGTGGGCATTCCAGTAGCACATGCTCCTCTGACTCTACTTTTGTTAAACAGTAGAAACAGTATCTCATGTCACATGGTATCCTTTCGTATCTTCCCGTTTCAATACGAAGAGGCGCAACACCGCACCTAAATTTAGCTAATGAACTTCTTCTTGCCCTTGACATAGTATGATTTTTAACATATTGCTCCGTTTCGTAGGCGTGTTTAAAGAGTTTGTATGTCCGTAATTTGTTTCCTCCGTCGTTTTTGGATATACTCGTGTGATTTGTAACATTACTTATCCACTTTTGTTTATATTCTGGGAATATAACACTTTGTAAAGATTCAATAATTGACTTTCTTTGTGACTTACTATACACACTACCTATACTTAGATTCTTATCTGAACTCTGCAGAATTTTATCTATATGAATTTATGAAAACACCAATTTTTATGCTTCATTCTGATATTATAAGACCACAGAAAAACACGCTTGTTTAACCTGTCATCCTCCATATGGTTAAGACGAAACCAGTGACACAGTACATTTTTGACTTGTTTTATATGCATGTTCTTTTCGCAATTTATTAAGGATTTTTCTTTGTATCCGACATTCCCTACACATAATACAAAAAGGTTAATACTTGGAATATTGTAAATTGCGTGTGAATGGCGATGCTACCATGATGCCAGAATTTAAAATTAATGGTCTCATTTGACAGATCCTCCAGCAAGTGGGATACCAAATTTATGATTGATAAATTGTTTAGACGCTAGCAAAAAAAAAAAAAAAAAAAAAAAAGTTTGATTCTTGCAAATGAGCGTTTCACCGTCGTGAAAAAGATCGCCAGAATGTAAGGCTTCCTAAACTGGTCCTGAGTATAACTGCCTGTTGAAAATCAATAAAATCATTTTCTCGGCGAATAATAATAATAATAATAATAATAATAATAATAATAATAATAATAATTAAAAAAGATAAATAAACGTAAGATTAACGCTATGGCCTGTATGGCCTGAGCTACATTTTGCTTCAGTCTTTTTCTTTCTTTTTTTTTTTTTTTTTTTTTTTCAATGGCGAGCAACTAGCGGAAGTGCTTCCGTGGACGCGTTGAATATGATATGACATATAGAAACAATTAATTGCAAAAAGAGTCGTTAATGATGCAAATGATGTCACACGAATTATTCATTTCAGATATTACGATATTTTTAGTATTCTAGGCCTAAGTACCAATGTAAGACTTGCTAAAATATTTTTTGTCGAGAAAAAAGTGCGATGATAGAGCGTCTTTAATTGTTAGGTGTGAATTACCACGGTAGGTGTTGACTGGCACGCGCGCACATTGCCTTACGACACATTTGTTAATTGTTCGGACTACCATCGATAAGTTCAAAATAGCAAAATTAAAATTTACCTTAAACATGCAATTTTGACAAAATGCAAGGAGATTATTATTTTTTATATACAAAAATTATACTTTTTTTTGTAAGAGTAGCAAAAGCTTTCCCATGTAAATATGACACAAACATTAAAGAATTATGAAAATAATTGTATTTTGTCTGCAAAAATGTCGTCTTCAAAATAAGATAGATAAGATAAGATAATGTTTATTCCAATGCAATAGGCCAACGGCCCTTGAGCATATACTACAAATATAACTACATGCAAAGCGGTGTGACAAAATCAACAATATTGTAAACATTTGTCGTAAGTGCCTAAAAGTCTCTATAAGGAGAAGCACAATCTATCCTATATCAAACATATACGAGTACGTATAACGTTGTACATGCAATATGTAAATATGTAATATGTGAAGGTTTTCAGTACAATATTGTATTTCTAAGGTCGAAAGCTTTACACACTAGTTCTCACGAAAGTGGACCAAATGGCGTCATAGCGTAAAATGCACATCTTATGCTACTTTAATGAATAGGTAACATGAATTAAGATTGTGTTTTGAAGTATCTACCTCGTATTGAAATATTTGAACAGAAAGTTTGAGTCTAACATACTGAACGGTACGTATGCTAGCGTTTGTGGATGCAAGGTCCCTATTTAATCGCAATGTCATAGTTAAATGGGTCGTTTCTCTCTTACTTTTTATTGATTTACTTTTTGCATTAAAACAGCCAGACACGCTCGGAAAATGTTACTACAGAAGTATTCTTCTGATCCATAATAAATGCCCAATCGCCAGAGATAAATGGAAATAAACGGAATCAAAGTATATTTGTCATTGCCTTTGGTGTATTCTACGAGTCCAGATATAAAAGCTTAAATAATTTTTTTCAAAAAGAGACAATCATCATGATTGTTTTCACCAGAGAGTCACTAACACTTATCTCGACACAAAATGAAAGTTATTTTAATGGCATATTTAAACTTATCATTGGGTATGATGCCGCATTCTTTATTATGAAATCATAATTTTCTGTTGTATTCTACGAGCCCATCAACAGCAAGGAAGTGCTTAGTCATAGATATGGCTCCGTCCCTACAGTGAAAGGGAGAGAACCCGTATTGGTCACTACAGACATTTCATAATTTTTGTATACTACGGTTCGTCGGAAATGAATCTGAAATCGCGTTAGTATTTTACGGGACGTATTCTACGGGACAATAACTTCGGCTGACCATATATCAAATAGAAATTTACGTCAAAATCGGTGGACGGACGACCAATTTCGAAGCTGCTAGAAGCTGAAAGCGGTTGTGAAAATAAACATTATCCATAAAACAGGTGGAAATGTCTTTTTAACGAGATGCTTATTTATCCACGAGACAACTTTTTAATGGTAAAATATGCACGGAATAGTGTCGATTACGTATGTTTTTAATTACACCAAAATCAATGCCATGCTGTGTGTTCAATAAGGTGTAAACTTTGGATTCTGCATATGGCCGGTGCAATACATAAATTGCCGGAAGAATGCATTTCGGGTAGATGTACTCGAATTTACTGATAAATGAAGTCGGTTATTCTGATAGGAATTTTGTGTGGGTATTCAAATGCGTGTCAATATAGTTCATTAAGCTCGAGCAGAATGTCCCGTAGAATACTTGTTTATGTACAAAATAGAATACAAAATATATTGTATTCGTTCTAATTTGCTAAATAATTTCCATATGAACCAATTGTTTAATCAGAACTTTTATTTTTTGGATGTCGGTCATTTGCGCACGCACTCCATCTAATACTCAATAGATGAGTCAGATACAGATAATTAGCACACACGCCACAGAGTGCACTTACAGGTGATTATAACTTTTCCAAATAACTTAAAGTAAAGTTAAAAGGGCATGTCATGAGTTGAAGTTGCGACATGTTACGAGTTGGTACGAGTTATAAGTCGGCTCTTGTCGCGCGAGTTGCAACGAGTTAAGTTGGAAAAAAATAGAAGCTGGAACACACTCAAGAGTCAGTGAAGCTACGACATGCTACAATTTAGCTCAAATCATAACTCGCAGCTTGTCGCACGAGTTGTCACGAGTTATAATGTCTTACGAGTTCTACACGACATTCATACGATATAAGTCGTGGAAACTCGCGGATACTCGTAGGAATGTCGTAGATAACTCGCGAGATGTCGTAGCAACTCGCGAGAAGGCGCCTTGAATATCGAAGCAACTCGTAGGTAACTCGTAGGTTACTAGCCATATTTGACAAGACGCCGACAACGCACGACATCCCACGACAGAACTACGAGTTCTTTACGATAAGCTATACTAGATCAGTTCAAGTTATGCTACGCCCATGCCCCGCACACTTTTACATGGTGAGTTGCTACGAGAATATTAAGCCTTTCCACGACAGCTAAGTTGCTACGAGTTTAGAAGACTTGTGTACAACAACCGCCGACATATGGTGACTTCTGTACGAGTTGCTTCCAGTTCACAAAAAAGTGGCCGGAGCCTAACTCGTAGCTCCAACTCGTGAGTGTGTGACAGGGGCGGTAACTAAATACCGTTCTAATTAGCGCACACTACGAACGGAAACAACACATAAAAGTTGCTGAAATAACTACATGTATGTCAAAAATATCAATGTCAGACGATGTCATTCATTTGTTCCATTCGTTTAAAAACAGCGATTCATCAATTAATGTTAAGTTTTGATACGGTATTTATGTGTAAAATAGGTGTAAACTACCAATATGTTAGTCGAGACACGTGTACTTATGAACATGTTTTTTTTTTTCTTCAAAAAACGTCTAGTGTGTGCGGTTATTGGAGCCTGTGCGCTAATTTTTTTTTTTTTTTTTTTTTTTTTTTTTTTTTTTTTTTTTTTACGTCCCTTTCAAGCTTTTTCACTCATATCGAGACGAATCAATCGGTAGGTGGGGCGAAAACCGGAGTACCCGGGGAAAAACCACCTGACACACCCGCAAGCAGAACATGGCTTGTCTCACATATATGAATTCGTGCCCCGTGTGAGGCGCGAACCCACATCGGTGAGATGATCGAATGATCAAGAGCACTGAAGTCAGCGACCTTAACCACTCGGCCACGGGGGCCGCCTGTGCGCTAATTAGAACGAATATGGTTGTCAACATCGTCATTAGGTCGTGTGGTTTTCAGCAGTCTTATAATGTCTCGAATCAACGTTGAATCTACTGCTGACCAGCGAACATCAAAGACCTTGATTAGCATGCGCAGTTCTGTATCTCTGTTATTCACATGTTTGCTTAAATCATGTCCATTACAGGATGGATTTCTCACGTGTTAATACGATAATTTTCAGGCGAAAAAATGGAAGCGATTTATCTTCTCTTCCTCTTGTTAAAAACGCTGATTGTGGATACATCTTAGTTTCGCATTCATGGGCGAGGCGGTTCAAACGGGTACCCACAATCATACCTTTGTACAAAACCTCAAAGCATAGATTGAGGGAACACTTTAAACTCCTCGGCGTAGTTCCCACAATCGATGATTTAGCATACAAATGAAAAGTATACATGCAGACCTTCTGTCAATTTACAATATAAGAGCCGGGGGGGGGGGGGAGGGTGTCGGGGGGGGGGGGTCTAAATTACACGGATACTTTTTTTCAAGCCGACTTTATTCATTTATTTTTGTTTGTTTTTGTTTGTTTCGTTCTAGAGCATTCACCTTGTTTCATTACCTACTGCTTCCCAGCTTATTGAAATCAGTATTGAAGATACAGGTCTCCACCCCAGGATTATTGATTGTTTTCTCAGGGGGGGTGATTACCTGTATTTCCAATATTGATTATGTGTAAGCTGGGAACCAGCAGATTATGCAACATTGGTGAAGTATCATAAGTACATGTATTCTACGGGACAACCGTCGGTACAGTAAGACGACAGCAAGAGCTCTTCTGACTCGCCTTTTAGATGAACTATAATTTTTGTGTGTTTAAAACAGCCATTGTACCCAATGATCCATTAGACAAAAGGATTTCCTGTTATTTGCAGGTTTATGAAAGCGCAGGCTTTCTATGAAATTGACACTAGTTTTTTCTGAAAGTACATTATATTTGTACTTCTTCGGACTGAAAAAAGAAATTTTATTTTTCTAGATACCCGTAAATTGGCTGCATTCTTCAAAAGCAGTATTTAGTCCTGGTAAGAAGCACTAAATGATTAGCTTTAGCGATTGCACATTTTCATACAAGACTGCGTAATGTTTACTATGTCTGACTCGTAGAATACAAGTCAAAACAAAGTAGTGTTGTTATGTCGCCCCATGTTGTTAGGACCTATGTGATATTTACAGTGCAAAAACTTTAAAATTCGTTCCAACAGACATGAAACAAGTAAATGATAGGCATTGAATATCGTTTTGGTCCAATTAGTATCTCCTTTTTTACGCCACTCAAAATGCCCACTTTCGCGAGAACCAGTGTACAGATAAAAATTGACAAATCATTTATTTGATTCTCACATTTGCTTTGAAATAACGCCTTTAATTTAAAGTGATTAGGATTTTCATAGAAATATTTATCAATATTGTGTTCTTAATTTTAAATACAGAGGACATTCAAATAAAAAATGAAATTCGTTTTCAACATCATTGCAATTTCTACATAGCCTTTCTTCAATAGGTGTTTTTATTGGTTTGTGAAACCTGCCTGCTTCTATCTCTAGTCTATGCGAAGAGCATGGTTATCTAGCATATGCATTCCTATATTTTTTTCACTTTAAGAAAGTTAAGGTAATGCTGAAAATGAAAAGAACTTATAATAGTATAAAAAGAAGCTCTACTTGATTCTTCTAGTCTTGAATCCCAATCATTCTGAACAAAATTGTCATGTAATCTTTGTTTTACTAAATCTAGGAAGATATTAACATTACCTACCCCGTACGCTAACCAAACATTGTTACAGCCTAAAGAACATAGTAAACGTTTAACTAGCCTTTATATATTTATTTTCGTTACATGTAATAACAATAAGCTTTAAGGGGGGGGGGGGTTTGCGGGGTACCAGCGGGGTAGCTGTGTTTTTTTTTTTTTTTCTCTGATAATGGTCTTGATACAAACATTAATTTTTCTGTGGAATTTGTGACATTTTCGGAATTTTACTTGGATACGGTACTTCGAGGAACTTTCCGGTAAACATTTATCTTATAGTCGGTGTATATTGTATTCTGATAAAGACACTATGGCGATGTAGTATTTTCAGGGACCGGGACAACTTACCAAAACGTCCCAAGGTAGCGTTGGTCCCATAATATATCACATTTCTCTAGCATTTAGCAACCACACCACTTCACAGCACATTCTCCGTCTAATATCGCTCACACACCGTTATCAACTCAGGCGCATGAGAAGTCCGTGCAGCTTTCGCGCCACTATCCATTGTCAACCGGATTAGCTGCTGTGCAGGATTCTAGTAATTTCGACCCCAAATCCCACATTCCTCCCCTCTTTATTTCAGAGGAGTGCAAGGTGAGTGTGGAGTCGATCTAGTAAGAACCCCACAAAAACTTTTACCGTGGCACCTCCCTCATGACTCGCACCAGACCTCATTCTCTCTCCTCCCCGATGCTGGGAAAGGAGCAGCTGTGCCTCATGTGATCACCATCTTTATCTCTATCTACCCAATACTTGTAAAAGTTTAACCTGCCGTTGAAGTGCTCCACACCTTCCATGGGCAAACTCAGCCATTCTAAGCAGATAACCAGTACTAAGTGTACCTCCCTTCGAGGCCAATATACTGTCATTCTGCCCATTTCCTGAATGTATTTACCTTCAATGACGATATTTTAGCAGTTTTCTGCATATGTGATCTAAGCTGACCTTGCCGTAAAATCTGTCAAGGTAATCACAGGGTCATAATTTATAAATACATTGTAGAACTTTACACTCAGATGCTACATGCATTTCGTTGAAATCGGCTTGTTAGTTCTAGAAAAGATTTTTGAAGGGTTTTACCATATGGCGGGCATCTTTGTTATGTGACCTGTATTGTTTATAAACGCATTGGTCCCCTATCCCAATGATATTTCATGTAAAATTTGACTTTGATTGTCCAAGTGGTTTCAAAGAAGGAGATGACGACGATTGATGCCTATACTATAAGCTCACCTGTGAGCCTTCAGCTCAGGTGAGCTAAAACATTTATTTGTCCAATAACCTGCCTGATTCTCATGTGAGCGATTGTTGACCTTTGGCTACTTGTAATTATTATTACAGCGAGGGTACTGCTTTCTGCCATTCAGTGTTAAAATTTTGAATTATGTTAAGGTACAAAGATTGTACTACTAAATTCTAAATTCCATCTCAGACATCAGGCCGTAATACATACATCACAAAATGCAACAAAAATGCTCAAACTCACATGAGCAAAATGACTTGCTCCTTCCCAACAAGGTAGCTATCCAGTTAGCCCCAACCAAGTACAAGTGCACAGAAAGGTGATCTAAAGCGTGGGCTACGACGTATGTGTTTACAATTCATACGGGCATCGTACGATTTCTTGATCTGCCTTTTGTCGACGTTCTGAAACTCATGATCTGCCTCAGTAAGCGATATTGATACTGCTGCGTTTCCTGTTCGAGTGTGGACTGCCCGTACAGGAGGGAAGGGCAGCAGTGCCATTATCATATGTGACAGTTTATAATATATTATTTATTTATTTATTTATTTATTTATTTATTTATTTATTTATTTATTTATTTATTTATTTATTTACAATATTTTAGGTGTATAAATGCCTCTCTTATGAAAGTTCTGAAGCATGCATGTAATCGGCTTTCCTGTGTTATTAACAGTTTAACAGGCTTTTATTACAATTCATCGCCTGGCAATGTGCTAATTAATGTCTTATCTATTTATTTTAAGATAAGATCATATGTACAATTGTGTTTTGAATATATCTGTTCTATCTGTTTTATCTAATATGCATTATCTGACCTATCTTAAGTGTATTTGTATGTTTAAAAATGATATGTATTGTCTTTTATGATAATTATGTAGTTTATACTTGATTGTATTATAATGATATGTAGTCGGTAAATAGCTATTCATAGCTAATGTTATAAATGTTTAAACTACCCGACTTAAAATTTTTGACTTTGACTTTGACTTTGACTTTTTGGTAGACAGAATAAAATATTGAAGATAATTAACAGCAGTTATGGAACGGTCAGTAAAGAGACTCGAGGGCTAAAGCCTAAGTTACATTTGCCCCGATCATCGTACGATTTTTCGGCCTGCGATTTACCCTACGATTTTTTAGACATCGTAGGCGATCGTGGGCTACGACGTATGTGTTTACAATTCATACGGGCATCGTACGATTTCTTGATCTGCCTTTTGTCGACGTTCTGATACAAAAACGCAAGGCGATCGTACGGTAATCGTACGTCTCCGCAGATATTAAGTGGATATCGAATGAAGCCCGTGCGATGTCCGTGCTGAGCCCCTATACGTTTTGATACAAAACGCAAGGCGGCCGTACGGTAGTCGTAGGGTATCCGCAGATTTTAAGTGGATATCGTACGGAGTCTATTGGACTTCTGACTGATGCCTTGGTTACATTTGTCCTACGATTAGCTTGCGATGATCGTACGATGCCAATTTTGCATTTTCGTGCGGTCTCCGCAGGGTGACCCTACGATGTCCCTACGATTCTACGACTTCCTACGATCTCCGTAGCCTCTACGATTTGGTAATAGTCTACACTATTACAAATTTTAAAAATCGTAAGACCGTAGCCCGTAGACACATCGTACGTCATCATACGGACGCCATACGGAGACCCTGCGATGATCGTGCGGTCACCTCACGAACTTTTGTATGATAGTTTGGGGACAAAACTCGTACAGCGATCGTAGGGAGTCTGCAAGGGGTCATGCCTAGTAGGTTACATTTGCCCCGATTATCGTACGATTTTTCGGTCTGCGATTTTCCCTAAGATATTTTAGACGTCGTAGGTGATAATGAGCTACTACGTAGGTGTTTACAATTCATGTGGGCATAGTACGATTTCTTGTTCTGGCTTTATTCGATGTTCCGAGCCAAAACCGTACGGATATCGTAGGGAAATCGTAGGGTCTCCGCACAATTTAAGTGGAAATCGTAAGGAGCCCATGCGATGTCCGTGAGGAGTCCCTACGATTTCTGACTGAGGCCTTGCGGTCTCCCTACGATAGCCGTGCGATGTTAAGTGTCCGTCCGCCGTGTACTACCAAACGTGTACAACCTACCAGTGCATCATGGCTCCCCCGAAAGGAAAAGGAAAGCGGTCCTGATGAAACCTAATGGTAAAATGAAACCATATTCCATCAAAGTGCACAGCAATCACATGGTGGCCGCACGATAAAGTGCGGATGCCGTGGTATGTCTGTATAATGACCGCACGATATCCGTACGATTTTAATAACCTTGCGAAATAGCCGTACAGATGCCTTACGATCACCCTAAAGGTCTACGATTATCTTACGATTTTAGTCCCAAAATTATCATAAAATCATCGCAGGGTTTCCTTACGGCGCCCGTACGGCGCCCGTACGATGCTACCTACGACATGTCTACGGGCTACAGTCTTACGATTTTTAAAAACTTGTAAAAATGCAGACTATTACAAAATCGCAGAGGCTACAGAGATCTTAGGAAGCCGTAGAATCATAGGGACATCGTAGGGTGACCCTGCGGAGATCGCACGAAAGTGCAAAAGTGGCATCGTACGATCATCGCACGCTAATCGTAGGCCAAATGTAACCTAGGCTTAAGATCGACCTTACGTGGCCACAGTCCTCACCCTTGTGCAAAATTGAAAAATAGAGCATTAAGTCGACTCTTGTGGGAGTGTGGTATCGATATTTATACAAGCGTCCTGCTTTATATGGCCAGCCTTTTTGCATTCGGTCGTGTATGTCAGATACCTTCTTTCATGATGCATATTACTGTGTCTTTGTTAATGATGTTTATTGTATGTAATCCAATATATGTACGTTTTCCTTGATTGGAAATAAAATTACTCTATTCTATTCTATTCATAAGGTTTCGTCATGTATGCTTAGATGTTAACGTGGATTGATATATTTACAAAGTCCCTAACCCCCCCCCCCCCCCCCTAAACTTTGAACATGTTGTTTTCAGTCCTGGGATACAGATCATTCATGATATTACATGTCCTGAAAAGGCTATGAATGACAAACGTTATCCTAGTAATATAACCAGAATTTGTATTTGCATTTTCGTGCATGTTGGTAGTGAAATGCACTGTTAGTTTGAAAACTGCTTTTATTTTTCTTGCATTGTTTTACGCTTAAATAAGAAATATTGTGGGATGAGTGTTGGCACGGTAGTTAGTAAGTAGAAAAATCTATCAACTGCTATCATTTTTGTTCTGTTTGAAACAATTCTTACCAAAATATCTGCAGACAAAAAGCCCGTTTTTTTTTAGACTAATCAAGGTCAAATTAATGGGCTTATTTGTTATGTAAAAAGGCTATGGAAATATACTGTATATGTATGTTCTACCTGAATGAACAGACTACCTGTCCTATTTTAACAGGTATACACAGCGTGTACATACTATAATGCATATAAATAAACTGTACAAAATAATTTTATCTATGTTTTATTTGAGACATGTCTCAGAGGACTTTAAATCCAACGTTACTTCAACACCACACAACAATTGTTTTTACCCTTATTAGATATATAAAAGATATTGTCAGAAGAACTTCCCTAATGTCTAAAACGTATGAAGACACTGTTCAAAGTAAAAGTTGCTTAATTTATTTGGCATGGTATATTTAAGGTACAGGTATTTGCATAAGTGACGGACAATATTATTTAAAGTAATAAATCTGATAAAGATGATGCACCTGCTATTCATGCAAATCGTTTCTAAGCTAATTTTTCAGCTTGCAAATTAGTTGGAGAACATTATTTAGACCTTCACAAAGGTTTCTATCAATTAAAATCACAAATTTATTTTAAAGGATTATTTATGGAAATTTATTAGAAAAATAGGTAATTTCACTAAAAACTTCTATTACAATGGCTTCCCTTTGGAAAACATTATCATTCATAAGAAAGTTTAATGTTTAGGGATTATTCTGGTATGTAACATGCCACATTTTTTTTTAAAAATCTATGAAATATTTATGAGCAGAAAACACTACTATTATAGTAATAAGGAACCTTAAGTTCATACCTAGTAAAATGTGACTGGTGTCTTAGTATATACATGTAAAATGATATTCATTTATTTTTATACAGCCAAAGGTGTGCCGAAGAGGAACAGAAAGAACAAGCTTGTTGCAGAATACGGTAATAGTTTTATGATCATTTATCTTACATGTACTTATAAGCATTTTTGACTATTGTCGCATCACATTGCTTCACCCGTTGATTAAAGGAGTCTTAGAGTCTACTCGTTAATGTTTTACTCGCCAGTCATATACGCATGGACAAAAGTTAGGGAGCACCCGATTTTTACTGTGTTGTTTTGTTTCATTTAGAATAAAATATTCAAAACACTATTGGCATTACACGAAACACTATTTTGCCTACGTAAAGTATCGATCAATAAGAAGCAAATTGCTGATTATCGTATATAATTGCTTAAACGCTGGATGCATTCAATACAGGCACAAGTATGCAATTATCAGGAAAGGCGCGGTCAGAACGAAAGAACACTCCAAAGGCTAAATTTGAGTAAATATCATTGATCTACAAGTATGGACCTAGGAGACACAAAAAAGGACCTTTCAATAAGCACATAATGGTCGGTATTATTCATGTCGTCCGTGAGCAATGACAACGATTTGAATAAACCTCACGGTATCACAAACCAGGCTTTATCTTTGCTGCTTTGATTATGTAACCATGTATCTTGTGACAATATCATGGCTGTATCATGTGAGATTCAAACTTATCAGTTATCACACCAGGACAGTAATTATTTCTCCATCAGAAAATAATATTAAATTGTTTTAGGTGTTCCCTTACGTTTTTCCAAGTGTACAGTATTTCGATTGGTTATTTTCTGTATTTTATAAATATCTTGACACCCGGTAACCACTACTTCGAGACACATTGCAAGCGATGTAGAAAAATCGAACATATCAAGACTCTTATGGGTTAAGGCTTGGGGCGAATCAAACATCGCTTTATGATCAATACTGAGTTAATACACCCGAATCTAAATTAAGAATATCTTGCGAGTCTGCAATCGAACGATTTGATGAGACCGAACCATAAGACATGTCATTTGTAAGACACATCTTAAGAAGGGTTTTATATTCGAACTAAATATTACAGCGGTTTCACTAAAGTCCCAGTCCCGCTGCGCTTATGTTCGCCTTACGATTGTCTTAATATTAATTTGGGGGTCATTTCTTTGTCCCCGATATGCAAATTAAGAAAGCAGAAACACGTTGGAAAATGTTTTTAAGTCCCAGTCCCAATGCACTTAAGATCGGTTAAGATCGCCTTACGATTGTCTTAATATTAATTTTAGGGTCATTTCTTTGGCCCCGATATGCAAATTAAGAAAGCAGAAACACGTTGAAAAAATATTTTACAAATTTTGCATACGCTGTCTTATCAATAAACTTATCATGAGACGATTGCTTACGATTGTCTTAAGACAGCAGAAGATATATAAATATTATGATTTTATCTTATTTAATACAATTTTAGTGACTTTATTTTTACTACTGGATCTATGTTTAGAGCATATTTCATCGTAAGAAATATCGTCATCGTAAGAAATATCGTAGAATCAATGTTTTGATATCTTAAGGATGAGACATATCATGGAACAAAATATGTACTACGAAGGAACTTAGGACAAAGACATGTCATAAAACTTTTAATGAAACGACCTACAGGTAAAGAAACGATTTTTATTTATACGTGGTTAATCAGAAAATACCTGTAAAAATGTTGTCCTTTTAGCTTTTGATACTTGGTGATGAAATTTCAACACACAGTGCGGCAATACGTATGCAGTTATTTCATTGTGATAACGCATGCATAAAATTTTATGGAACACCATCTAACGTTCATGATGCGGCGCAACGTAACGTTAAGGATGTTCGCTGCCAATGAAAATGTATTCAAATTTTTTTTAACCGCTCTGTTTTGATTCCAAAATATAAAATAAGACATAAGAAAACAAAATACGAGGGGGGGGGGGGGGTCAAAAAGTTCGAGGAAAAGTGCTGCCAAATTTGTAATTGTCATGGGAAATTTACGTTCTCTGTGCATGTCGTAAACTAACATAATTATAGTTAACATATGCACAAAATCTGACTAAAATCGAATAAAAAATAGGCATTAAATCACGTGCGTTTCTAAGGTAACAACAGTAAAACCGGCCCAACGTCATAACAACGTCATGCTATACGCATTCATGCCGCTGTTGGCTAGCTCTTAAAGGTGGCGTCATACCTAGCCGATTTTGACACACGATGGCCACACGAATATGAAATTTTCAATTTCGCGCGATTTTCTTCACGAATTTGGTAAAAAATCGAATATTGAGCCGACGCATACACGAAGCCTGCCGATTGCAACACGATGGACACACGATGGACACACGAATAGCTCACGATTATACCCGAAGGACTCGCGAAGATAGAGGAACTGGCAGTTTTGCATACGATGTTGTTGCGAATGATACACGAAGGCCTCACGATGGCTTCACGATGGCTGACGACATCATGTTAACTGTTAAATGTATTCCCGATTGTGTCCCGAAGGCATCACGTGAATAAGGAATTTATTATCGGTTAAGATTCATTTTCTTATAAATGTTTAATATGTTTGGCCCCATTTAGATAATATTAGTCTTTGTATCGACAACCCTGTTGAAAGTTGCAAAATTTCAGTAATTCTCTTTGGCTCCATGTTGCCATACCTAAAGCGTCACTGACGAGACTTTAACAGTCGAAACCGCGCTTTCTCATTAATGTGCTAGCTGCTCTTAAGGGATCTCAAGTTTTAACCTTTATTTATGGGTTGGAGCCAAGGCTTGGAGTCTTGGAGTGGTCTTAGGCTGCCGTATTGGAGTGAATTCTTGAAGTGGAACCCTGGAGGGAATGTTGCGAGTGGCACAGGAACTACTTTTTTTTAATACAAAGAAACTTTCCGATATGGGTGTTAATTTCAATCATAGCCATTTCAATCATAGCCATACCATGATCAAACAGATTATCTAAGATAAGGATCTACCAAAATGTACATGAATGATGTGCTAAGACATTAATAGTCAAAATAACGTTTTATCTGTTTTGTTTTGATATAGTTTTCTGCTCAGCTCCGCAGTTCCACTGCAGTCCATGTCTCCATAAAATACACGGTACCTACATATAATGTAGGCTGGTGGTTGAACGAGCCCCAGTCTCATTTGCGTGCAAACATGGTTTCTTTTGAGAAAGTATTTTTGTATGCTTTCGTTGTTGACGTCCATATAGTAATAAGTTAATTAATATCAGTAACTTTACAACACTGTTCAAGCTTCATGGTGACAGTTTTCTAGTACTTTAAATCCATCTTTCACATGAAACTGGCACAAAACTGTTCTTGTTTAAACGCTCGTTTGTCGAACTCTGCAATGGGTTTGTCTGTTAGAAGAAAAACGGGCGCTGCTTTAAAGACAGAGTAATGAACAAGCCAAATACATGTACCTGTAAGAGATGATGTTGCTCCTACAGGAGTTTTTTTGTCATGCACCAGCTTGATGTATAGCAGCTTGAGTGCTATCGGGATGTTTATCTTGATTTATATGTTTGTTCTTGATGATTCATTGACTAGTTAGAGATTCACCACGAGGACCGAAGAACTAACTATTAAATGTTATGATCCACTGCAGAAGCTGAGGGTGAGGTTAGGCGCCTGTAAAACCGGGTTAAGACCGCCAGTAACTTTGTGTTACTGATCGTTCCAAGGCGATACTTCTGTGGTGGTTCTTTTTGTTTTATGTCTTGATGTTTAAAATTTTTGTGCTGTTGGCGCCTTATGTGTGTCTTCATAGTTTTAGTTAAGTTAACTGAATGGCCATCTATTGGGAAAATAGCTGCTCATTCGGCTTACGATATGTTTCATGGTATAAGTACCTGATTGTTAGTTTGGTTTTTTCCCACCTCGGTTTTTTGGAGTAGGAATCTTTTTCTGATTGCGCCTTTTCCTGGTCTTTGCCTACTTGTACCTTCTTTTTCCTAATTTTTTTTTCATCGAAATACGCCATGATTTAAAAGTATTCCACTTGAGGCTTCTGAGAAAATGTTGTGTGGGTGCTAATTGTTTTTGTTTTGTATGTCCACGTTATCCGGGGAAGTATTATAACAGTTTTGATTAATATCGTGTTTCCATCTTAGTGCCATCGTGTTCTAGATTTTTCAAATACGATGCTTATACGATGGCGTTGCGAAGGCCACCCGATGTCGTGTTGCCTTCGTAACACTATCGGGCAGCATCGTGTGTCCCTCGTAGTGCCATCGTGTAGCAAAACCTAGCCGATGGTGCCGATGACCACACGACACAAGTACGATGTAGTCCCGATGTGAGAAGATGGCCTCACGATGGCTTTACGATGGCCAAGATGTACTCGCGAACTCAACACGAAATTGAACCATCGTGTGTCCTTCCTGTATTTTTTTGGCATGTCAAAGATTTTGATGCCGCTCGCGATGGTACTGCCGAAGGCTTAAAAAATCTCCCGATGGACATACGATGGGTAACGATGCACTCACGAATAGCCCGATGTCTTCACGATCCCCGCCGAATTTGAAAATTTTCATAATCGTGTGTCCATCGCGTGTTAACATCGGCTAGGTATGACGCCTACATAAGCATTTTTGGAATCTACCTGGCATATGGGCGTCTAATTGTCAGTTCTGTGTGTATAATGCGGTGAATTGTGTCGAAACTACAATTCGATATGTTATGTATTTCACGAACTCTACTTTTTTCTTTCACGACGATCGTTTTCGACAGTATGACGTTATTTGACGTTGCGCTGCGCGAGTCGACATGGACGCTTTTCTGGTCGTGTAGAAATCATGCATACTACTTGTTGATTGCCGTTTTCTTAATTTCCGTGTTGCCATATGCGCTTTCTGTTCTTGGCAGTGTTTCTTTCTTTAATAATCCGTTCCAAACACACAATTTATCGAATACTGTTGTTCCCTTCGCATTTTAGGCATACCCACTAAACAATATGGCCGCTTTACGCCCATATGACGTCACACACTTATATGACGTCATGTGCTCACCGCAAACTCATTGAACTTTGCTCATACAAAGTTTGGTGAAAAAAAAAAACAAGATAAACTATCAAATGCAACGCCATCATTAAACATCGACTTTTTGCAAAAATGAACAAAAGTGGGCCGGTAATCGTGATGTACGGTTACCATAGCAACCACTGTTAACATTGTATTCATGTCAGACTGAGATAAAGATGTGTATTTGTCTCTGTATCAGAGCAGCAAAATTTGCTGTATAAGTACAAATCATGTTTGTCTATATATCTGTAATAGTTTAATTCAGCTGATTTACAAAATAAGAATATGATGGCACTTTTCCGCGAACTTTTTGAATGCCCTTCGTAAATATAGGGTAGTGTGCATTTTTTCAAGCTACCGGCTTATGAATGAGACCTCTTAACAACATGTTTGAAAAAATTAATCATCTTAGATCCAAGTATATATTTAAGCACCCGTTTTGATTGTATTTGATTATTATTAACTACAACGTGAACTCATGTAGGCCTATGTTATTGACTACCATCTTGAAAGTTTCACAAATTTACAGTAATTCTTTGGCTCCATGTTGCCAAATCTAAAGGGTCAACAAGTATTAGCTTTTCTAAAAAGCTGGTGGGCGTTTAGCTAAATTTCGGTGTAAACAGACTTGCAGTGTTGTGAGTAGATACTTTGTTGAGTTTAACGTTGTTGTCAACATTATCTGAAATATCATGATGGTGCCTGGTTGTGACAGGGAGCTCAGTGCTCACTTTTACTTTGACCTTACTTTTGTATCAGATCCCAGACACTTTACCTGATATCACCCATAGTCACATTATATTGACACAAAGGCCATCCCGAAAATCGTAGTGCCAAGGGGAGAGCAACTAATGCCGTTACTATCGACTTTGGTATGTCGCGGCCCGGGATAGAACCCGGTACCTACCGATCCTGGAGCTGTTATTCTACCTACTAAGTTTGAGCAGATACTGTAATTTATATCCATATGGGTTTGAGGAATGATGTTTGTGTTGGTCACTCTGCAACAGTTATTTTATTAATACATGGTTCTTGGTATTGTTTGATTCCTGCAAGTTAAATTCACAAAGTTTTATGGTTTTTTTTTTTTCAGTCAATGGTTTATGCTTGGCGCGACAGCGTTAAGCAATTGAAACAGACTTTGAAATTAAAAAATGACCTAAATGACATTGACCTTAATTACTCAAATAACTTCATTAACTCTAGAAGTTGTCTGTATCTACCTACTTACAGGTTACAGGTTTTATTTAAAACATTCTGAAAATCATGTTTTCACTTTTTCCATTAAAAAGCCTATGTGACCAAATTTGATCTTGCTGTAAATTAGGTCAAGGTCAACCCAAGGTCATGATTTATATAAACTATGATGGGCCAGAGCCCTTGATGCTACATAGTATGTTTCATTGAAATCGATCCATCGGTTCCAGAGAAGAAGATTTGTTTTAGGTTTTTGCTATTTATAGCCCTGGCGGCCATCTTGGTCATGTGACCTGGGCCATTTATATAAACTTTGATTTTCCGTTCCTAAGGATGCTCCACATGAAGTTTTGGCTTTGATTAGTCAAGTGGTTTCTGAGAAAATTTAGATTTAATATGTAAATGACATTTGGCTAAAGTCAAGAAATGACCTTGACCTTGAATACTCACATCACCTCATTAAATCAATAAGTTGTCTGTATCTACAAACTTTCAGGTCATATGCTTTGAAACTCTCTGAAAAATTCAATGCTTTCACTTTTTTCCATTGAAGAGCCTTGCTGTAAAATAGGCCAAGGTCAACCCAAGGTCATGTTTTATATAAATTATAATAGGCAGGCGTTCCCGATGCTACATACCAAGTTTCATTGAAATCGGTCCACCGGTTCCAGAGAAGAAGATTTTTAAAGTTTTTTGCTATTTATAGTCCTGGCAGCCATCTTGGTCATGTGACCTGGACCATTTACTCAAACTTTGGTTCCTCCTTCCTAAGGATGCTTCACATGAAGTTAGGCTTTGATTTGTCAAGTGGTTTCTGAGAAAATTAAGTTTTAAATTCAATATGTGAATGACCTTTGGCCAAGGTCAAGAAATGACCTTGACCTTGAATACTCATGACACTTCATTAAATCAATAAGTTGTGTGTATCTACCAACTTTCAGGTCACAGGTTTCAAAATTTCCTGAAAAATTCAATGCTTTCACTTTTTTTTCCAATGAAGAGCCTATGTGACCAAAATTGACCTTGCGGTAAAATAGGTCAAGGTCAACCCAAGGTCATGATTTATACAAACTATGATGGGCAGGCGTCCCCTATGATACATACCAAGTTTCATTGAAATCGGTCCATCGGTTCCAGAGAAGAAGATATTTTAAGGTTTTTACTATTTAAAGCCCTGGCGGCCATCTTGGTCATGTGACCTGGACCATTTATACAAACTTTGGTTTCCCCCATCCTAAGGATGCTCCACATGAAGTTTGGCTTTGATTGGCCCAGTGGTTTCTGAGTATTCAGTATACGCTGTTATACTGAGGTGACCGCAAGCTGTGGTGCGCTACTAATGACTAGACAGCGGTAAATCAGAGTAGGCCGGAAGTAGCAAGAATAAAGTATGAACAAACACTCCCAGGTATGGTCAAAATTGTGTAAGTGCTCCAGCGTACATATGACTTTTAGAGAATGTGGGCGCCTAGGCGCCCCACAATGAAGAGGCTTGAGTAGCCGAAACCGCGGTATGGCCCATCACTTTTCTCATAAATATGGATTTGATACCATTTTGTTCCTCTAAGATACCTGAAGAAACTGGCTATAAACCTGACATTGATTGAATGTTATTGGCCTCTGGACACAGTCAATTACCGATAACATCTGCAGTTACATGCTCATCAGCACAATTTAGAAGTTGCTTGAGCCAACTGACATTGGAATTTTATGCATGATTTTGAAGATATTTGAGCCGCAGCATCAGCAAACAAGCAATTTGCACATGCTAAAACAAAGGCGCAAATTAGCTGTGCACTATCAGCATCATCGACCCTTTCAAATCTGAACTCCTTTGAGAAACGTAGCCAAACTAGCCAGTGCAATTATTGCACAGATTCTGATTTAAAGTTATTTTGGGCTGGACTGACTTGGTGCTCAGATTTAGTTGATATATTATTTTATAACAATCAGGTCGAGCCAAGTTTGAAAAATATATAGCACATGCCCGAAAACCATCAATAAGGTTTGAAATGAAAAACATTCGTATAAACAGTCATAAAGCCATCTCATTTAGATAGGAAAGAAATAACGAACAAGTAGCAATAACACTAGGTCAGCCATTTACAGATTAGATAAACTGAGATTATCTTAATATAATTGTTTAACAGAAGCACCAGAACACGTTCGTTAAAATTGGCGATGATTGTTGGCCTGAGCATAACTAGTGTAACGAACAGCCGAGCCAAGCCACAGCAAACCCCGTCAGTGGAAAAAGCATGCTCATCCACCAAGGGTGGTTTACTGCGCTATATACCCAAAACTTACTCGATTCACCTAGTCTTGAGTTTGAAATTTGCATATTACAATGCACTCAATATGCCGCTAATACGTTGCACCAACGTATTTTTCCAAGGAAGGCTATCCCGTCACACTAGTGTCTTATTAGATGTGTTGGAACTTGTTAGGTAATAAAAACAATGTCATGACTGCGAATCCATTGTCCAGCACCCGGACGCAAACCGGCAGCGGTGGGGTTAGAAGCCAAAAGCCAGAATATATCGATCGCATACACCTTCCTTCCTCGAATAATCATAAATTACTAATCTTGAAGTTGCGTTTTGTTTGCATGCAAGTTTCTCAACAAAGGAAATGATGGTTTCTCAAACTCAGAATAATGAAGCCGTAAATAATATCACGTTTGAAAAACATGCGGGTTCTTGAAACAGGAACAGACCAAATATCACAAACAAGGCGCACTGATCAAACGAGCTGTCCTGATTATGATAATGGAATTGCTTTGATTATTGGCGATCTTTATCTGGCTGTCTTTGAAGTCGGGGTTAGAATAAAAACGACAAGCGAATTATGACCTGGGATCGTATCCGAAAATGAAAGATATTGTACATGATAGTCCATTATGTTTGAATGTTTGAATGTTTTAATCATTACTATTTCTGCGATGTAGTCGGAGACTTAAATATGCCTGACAAAAACAAATAAACGCTATAATCAACTATTTGATTCTCCATCATTTGCACAAAATTCAGTATGTCCTAGATACTTTATGTCTGATTGTCTTACTAGCTAAAATTTGATTTTATGTACTCGACTATCTTTTCTTTACAGACGTATAGATTAAAGACACCATATAGCACAACTTTTTGCTGTATCTAGCATGAAATATAATATCAAGATATACCGTGTAGTCTATGTTGTATGCAACTTTTAACATTTTTAAGATAGAACATGTCCTATTCCATACACTTGACTTGCTAGATGCAATTCCAGGGAATAGGGTCTGGGAGCATACATTCAGATAGAAGAATGACTGGAGAAAACACAAAGGCCTTGATAAGGCACTGTGCAGCTGATCTGTGCCTTTGCTTTCACAGACGGGTTTTTAATTGCCATTTTAATTTAATGGTAGGAAATTATTTGTTTTCTCTTGGGAACAGCAAAAGCAAACACATTTGTGCACCTATGCAGTCTGATTATTAACTTTCTTTCATTACATTGATTTTGTTGGGAAATGTTATGGATTTATGAGAAAGTATAAGTTTTATCTAGCAAGCTAGACCGTTTAGTTCTACAAGTAAATGTTTGGATGTATCAAGATAGATACAACTTGTTGCATCGTGTAGCTCAGCTCATAGCAACGACGTGATGATTCGACTGTGTTTTAAATTGAATCATGCAGTTATGATGATCTTTGAATTTTTAGCTTACCTGATGAACCGAGTAGCGCTTGAGTGAGGTGTCGCCTTCACTCAATGTTTACTACAATTTGAGTTGAGTTCGAGAGTAAGTGGGACATGTGCATATCAAATCGAACAGTTATGCTCTGACACGAGTGACTGGTCAGATTTAATATGTGAATGAGTTTGAGTGGAGTATACCTCAAGTGTATGTTGAGAATACACCGTATGACTACTGTCACTCAGAGCAAAAGAAAACATTAACGTCGCGTTGCATTTACAGTCAAATCATAGATGCATGGTATTAAGGCTATACCAATTTTCGCACGAACAGGTAAATAACGGTAAATAAATGCAGTCAGTAGAGGCGAACTCTAAAACTCGGGATAGCGTTGCACATTGAAATAAGCAATAACAATTTAAAAGTTTGCAGTAAATAGGTCATACCTGTAAACCCTAAAACGCAGGTGAGTCGAAATTCTTTGTTTATATTTTTTATAACGGTTTCTTAGATCTATGAACGATTTACATTTGTGCGAACTTCGTGCAGCACGTTTATAACGGTTGTTTGTCGACAAGGAAATAAGTTAGAAACCTAATGGCTTTAGCGGTATTAACTGGCATGTTACTGATAGGTGGCACGAGAAAAAGAAGGTTAAGTTCAATATCAATCATTTTTGTGGTAGGCCATTTACTGATTTTTATTTTATACTTTACAGTGAAAACCAATGTATATCAAATCTTGATAAAATTGGTATTTTCATTGATATGAAATTTCACTGATATCAAATCTCATTGATACATGTATCAAAAGTCACTAGTGACTGATATCAGCCTATATCTTCACTTTAGATTTGGGATTACTTCTGACGTTTCCATTTACTTGACGTCATTAAATGTGTCTCACCTCAGAAATTCAAACGCCATTTATGAACGAGAACATAAAGTGTGGATATTCATTTTCTTAGTTAGAACGTAAGGAACAATATGGTACCAAAATTATTTGTGTTTTCAAAAATTTTTGGTTTTTGCATTTTCACCACCTGCCTTGTGAATTTGAAAATGCCTGTGTATTGTATAAAATAAAAAGAAAATTTGCTCTCGTGAGTTGAAAACATAAAAATTTTCACTCGTGCTGCGCACTCGTGAAAATTCTGATGTTTTCAACTCACTCGATGAAATATATTTGGTATTCACTTCAAAAAAGCAAATATACTATATATTTTCTGGGATCATGGGAGTTTACTTTGTTTGTGGAGAAAGCTTATTTGTGGTTCTGCTTGCGGTCATGAGACGGATCAGTCTGTGTTTATCTCAGATCTGCTTTGGGTCATTGGACTGCAAAGGCACTACTGTTTTGTCACAACGTGGCTCTTATACTTTGCTTATCACATGTAATTTGTATGTTAGTCAAGTATGTATAATTGCTCTCTTACTCCATCCATGTATGACCTGAGTTTATATGCAGTAAAGTTGTTTTCATATTCATGTACTGGCTCACCATGGAACATGCTGGAAGCTTCTCCGCGTTACCACCAGTGTCTCTAGGAACGTGTGTGCCGCGAGGTCCGTGTGTACGTAACTTTGGCATTCACGTAATGCGTCTCTGTTCAAAACGTATAAAATAACGACGAATGATGCCTATTTTAAAGACATGCGTATAAAATTATCTAATTAATACGAGTCAACATTTAATTAAATGAAATGCTTTTCTTCGTTGAATATTAAAACAGGGTTTTGCTACAAACCTAATCAGTCTACGGTTGGAGGAAAATCACTGTTAGTAGAACATGATTCTCTGTTTCAAACAAAGAACAAAAAGGACAAATGCGATCTTGTAATGGAGATAATAAAATTTACATCATGGAATATGTTTCCAATACGCTCTACATGCTTCAGTATTTCCATCTATGAAATTTAATATTTGTTAGTAATAATAAGTTATTTGCAAAATCTATATGAAAAATATGACAAAAATATGAAAATCTATATGACAGCAAAGCAGTCACACATCACGCGCTTGAACACTAAAATGAGAACATCGCCGTGCGACGCGTTTGACTTTATTTTCAAGAAACCAAACTGCACCATTTCCTTTTCGTTTCCGAAACTAAAACTGACAGGGTATCAAGATGCTTAAAGTTGTCGCTTAATGCATTCAAGACACAAATAAGATATGAAAAATTACTTTATATGCTATTTTTACGATCGGGTTGAAATATATATAGTATATGAAAGATATATTGTTTCAATAAATACGATAGCTCGAAACATTCAGAAGTAAAGGTTCTCCTTGGAAGCAAATTTCTTTTTATGTTCATTGACTTTAACATTCACCAGACGTAAACTGTTTAAACTTTTCATCTTTTCACTTTCTGACACATTTATAGTTAAAGCTGGCAACGATTTAAAACAGCTGGTGTGAATGACGTTTCTGGTCAGACAGACAATTAAAATGCCGAGATGGCCATTTGTGCATATTGCCCTTGTTTAGATAGAGGCTGAGGAAGAAAGACCCTTTTTACTTCTAGTTAACTTTATTGTAGATTTGTGACCTGTATTTTCGGTATGCATTTAACGTGGTAATTGTCATGTACCCCCTAGGTGGTAGTGAAGTAGTGGTAGAGCATCGGGCTCCAAATCGAGAGGTCTTGTGTTCGCTTGCAATTGGCTGCACCGTGCTGTGTCATTGAGAAAAGTCCATTAACTCCCAAGAGTACGGGTTAATACCCAGGAATTGGTGGCTCTTTCCCGACATGACTGAAAAAATGTTGACTGGGACGTTAAACCTAAGATTTAAAGGATATTTACATTTTTGAAAACATTTCCAGCTTAACTCATGCCTTACTATATATTTCCATACATACAACTGTGAAACAAAACAACTGATCCGAGTCTTTCTTTGATAAACACGCCATTTTTTATTGTGTATTTCTTTATTAGCCACCATGAAAGATAGATTGGATGTTTATTTTGGCTCATAAGTAACCAGGTGGCAAATGAGTACTCAGGTGGCAAATTTGGTACAAGAATACCTCGAGGTATACGCCCGGCAACTGCAACACATTATACGTCTCGCATTTGCAATACAGTGAAGATTGTGACAGATAAGCCGTGTGAATCAAATCAATGGAACGTAAATGAAACTCACTAAACGTTAATCATACTAGCATGTTTTTATTTATTTATTTATATATTTATTTATTTATTGATTTATTTTTATCTATTTTTTCCATCCGTATTTATTTCATGCCCCCCCCCCACCCCCACTTATCATGATACTGACTTAATTCAGAAATTAAAAGTGCTTTGCGTTAAAATGACTTTCACTATCGCCTTTGAAACTGAAATGTATTGTATCATACCCTCATGTATAACCTTTGTGTTATGTGAGTGATAATAAAGTTATGTTATGTTATGTTAGTACTCAGGTGGCAAATTTGCCACCTGAAGTAACGTATTGTTATCATAGGCTGAGAGTCAATAAAGAGTCCGTTTGTTTGTTTGGTTGATTTTACCAAGTGCAGCTTCCCCTTATTGCATTCGGCAGCGAGGATTCTTCAATATTCATGAGTTAACAAATCATTGGCGTCTATTACAGGGGCGTGACCAACTTTTCTGGCTAAGACTATTGGCTCCTTAAGTAAAGGCTATAGCGAGCAGAGACTATTAATTCGATTCAAACACTATCAGTACCATTACATGTGGAAAAGTGTTATATATATATATAAGCATTGACTATAATCATTGTACATGTATTATGTTTTATGATAAGGAAGTATATTTTTGTATTTGTATATTTTGTATATAAGTATAGTACATAGGACTTAAGCTCAAAAGTTTACATAAAATGTCGCTCAGCAAAATAAACAGTGAAGTTGAAAGACTGAAGCATAAAATTCTAGATAGACACTGTCAAAGAAACAACAGGAAAATTATTATTCTCAGTAACAGTAAAGGCAGGTACTTGCGGAATCAAGCGTGTAAAGGCAATACTAGAAACATTCATTTTGTATATAGGAAAGGTGCCACTATCTCCAATCAAAAACTTGTACAGCAGGTCATTCGAAACGCCAAATTCGAATGGAACCCCATAATATTGGTTTGGTTTGGGACATGTGATTTCACAGTAAAGACGGGGAAAGAGATCAGAGTTGCGGAGAGTTCCGAGTGTACTGAGCGCGTGGTTGAAAAAATCATAGCGAGGTACCGTGAATTAAAAAGACAAATTCTATTTGTAAACAAATCAGCAAATGTGTTCTTTGTCGAGTGTCCTCCTATATCTACAAAACGTTGGGCTGAAAGAACCAGTGGCAATGGAGATGAATTCATCAAACAGGACGAAAAATTGGCGATTTTGATACAAGTGTTTAACACTAAACTTTGTGAATTAAATCTTGGAATAAAAGTTCCCAAAATAACTCAAGACCTGATCAGGTCTTCAAAACAGAAGCATTTTAAAACCAGATACAAAGTTAATTGGAACCTATATTCAGACGGTATACATCCATGTGACGTGCTGGCAGAACTTTGGTTATACCGACTCTATTACTTTGCTACGAACCTTGGATGTTAGTGAATGACTGTAATAATAACTATAATAATAACAAAGATAATAAATGACAATCACTTTATTCAAGAGGTTGACATATCTGGCACGTATGCAAATCTAATATATTAATTAGTGCATTTGACATGAAAATGAGCACACTTTTTTTTGCAATAATAGTGGTCTGAGACAATGATGTGCTACTTGACTGTTTAATAATTTGCTGTTTAGTCGTTATGTTTCATCAAGGTTTATAGAATAGTGATTATATTTACGTTCATTATGATAAATATATTGTTTTTATTGCCTCACCTGAGCCACAGGCTCACTAGATGAGTCCATAGTATACTCATGATCCGTCCACCGTCCATCACCACTACGAAATAAAACACATTTGCAAAGTCGAAAGTAAGCAAGGAACATAAAAGGATAAACATAAAACAAAGGTTTGGAAATAACCAAAATTACAAAGAAACCGATTCGTCACCCTTGGTAATACCTCTTTCTCAAAAGGTGGCCATTCTGTCACACAAATCAATTATATTTATAGAAACATATGGTAAAAGCAGTACTGGAACATTATAAACCTTAAAAAGAAACAAAAAGAACTACATGTATCACACACAACAACATGGTGACACCTGTGGGGACCCAGGACCTCTCGATTCGGAGTCCGATGCTCCACCACTATGCCACCGCGCTCCCTGTACCACAGAATCACCACCTTTGAACGGTCAGTAATATGAAATCGGTATTGATTAAAAAAGAATCTTTAACTATACTGTCGGGAACCAAACTCCGTGTAAGCTATTATTTGTGATTACGCCACGGGTAAATGTACTGGTATATTATCTCAGATCTAAGGTGAGCGTTTACATGAACATTTGTCCTTCTAGTTTAAAAATTCTTGAGTATCTCACAAAAGAAACCAAAAACCTTTCATGATCTCACATTACGAAAACGTGTCAATGTGATATACAGATTTTTCCTAAGTTGTAAAAATTGAAAATTTTCAGTTGGAAAATTTGATATTTTTCTTACTTTTGCCCAAAACATAGGTACTGGGTACACGTTAGAACCGCCTCGGCGAGATACTGAAGTTAGTCGCAAGTTGATCTTAAAACAGGAGTCACACATTAACGTATCAAATCTTCAAGTTTTAGAGTACGTTTGTGTTACGTCCCAGACACGCTAAGCACGCGCTATAGGCGCGCAGCAAACGTTCAGCGCGCGTCTCATACACGCTTTGGGCACGTTACTGAATCAATATCTCATAAAATCTGAACGCGCATGTGGCGTATACCGGCGTGCCTAAAACGTGCGCCAAGCGCGTTTAAAGCGCATTCATCCTGCCTGTAACGCACGTGGAACTTATTAGAAACATATAAGTCACACGCTCGGGACACGCCAAGCTTCTAGAAATGTTAATTTTTTTTATTCCAAACGCGCACGAAACGCGCACCGATTTTAAGCGACGTACAGCGATACGCCGGACGTTGTGTACCAAGCGTCCCCGACGTACTCGTAACGCGTTTTGAACATGTCTCCTACGTGCGTCTGGCGTATGTGAAATTTTGCAATTTTTCAACACGCACGGCGCGCGTTTTACTTCTAATATACGCTACTGTGTGACTGCTGTTTAAGCTTAAGATGGCTTTGAGTTGCCAACCCCAGAGTTTAAAGTAGAGCGACAAGGAAACCAATTTTAAGTCCCAACATGTACACCAGACAGGAAAGAAAATATCACAAAGCATATACCAAACCATGTTTCCGACAACACACTTGCAGAGCAATATTAGTAGCTCCTTCCCAACAAGGTAGCCGCCCAGCTAGTCTCAACCCAAAACAGCGACAACGAGTACAACAGAGTATTAGACAGAATAAACAGAATTGTGTCACACGGATAGATCATCAGATTGGGGCGGTGACGCATTACTGAGACGGTGATCACCACACTTGACCGTTTTAACGAATTTGTAAACAAAGAAATTCAATAAAATAGCAAATTGTGATCAACGGCGAACACATTTTACAAAATTTTAATGCAATTAAATTAAGATCCAAACTCAAAGACACCATGCGGAACAGAATGAATAAAACAAGGCATCACAAAAACATAGCCCACATCACAAAAACGCAGCCAACACTGTGTGAAAATCCTAAAGAGCGAGGCGCCTCCACGACATTTCGTCGAGAATTACATTTGTTGAAAATGTCCCCATGCCCAGACCCTTACCCAAACCCTAGTGGTTGGTGGCTTAAAATGTGGACCTATAGGCTAGCCTTCTACGGAATAAATCTCAAACTCAAAATTTTGCGGTGAATATTTTTGAAGTTACAACATTTTCGAAAAAAAAAACAACAACACATTTTCGACGAAATGTCGTGCATCGGAGCGAGGCAGTCAGTCAACCATTATAAATCATAAACAACGCCGATGAGCACAGCAGAAAACAAACGGACAAAAACGCAACCTAAAGATAAAACACAGCAGAACCGTCTTGGTTTTAAGTCGTGTCCGTGGTAAACATAAGATCTGTGCCCAAGTTCTGTAATTGAACGTATCATTCCAAATTTAAGCATAAATTGTTTGGTTGATTTGGGGGCTAACGTTAGTCTCATCCTGGATAAGCCCGAAATCGAACCTGCGACACCTGGTTTACAAGACGAGTGACATATGAAAGTAAAAATAGAGGGACAAGGAATCGACGCAGTTAAAATTTAAATTTTAAGCGCGGGACAGAACCTGCTACCCCTGGTTTACAAGGCGCGTGGCATAACGACAGCGCCACGGAGGAGTCTTTAAGCATTAGTGGCGGGCCGACCTAAAATAACTCTGAGAATATGGCGCTGTTACGAACTGATAATTTTGGAAACGTTTTAATATGGGTTGCTTAAATTCCAAATCAAACACATACCTCTACTAAACAAGATTATATTGAATTTATTTTTCCTTTTAGTTTTAATTTAGAAACTTCAAATTAAATACTAACTATCATAAAATGTCGATAAAATGTCGATATCTTATAAAATTTCAAATTGAACAATTTACAAAGTTCACGGTTTTAATAATTTACGAGACTGTTTGGTTTGGGACTATTTTTAGTTTCGAAAGCACTATTTTACAATGTTGCGTATTCCTTTAATTGACTAAAGGAAGAAATAGAATGCACATGTATTGTACAATCACATGTATAATCCCAAACGCAGACACCAGGCAGGAAAAGAACATCACAAAAATGTGAAAAGACGAATTGAAAAGCAAGCCGACTAGCTTTTCCAAACAATTAAGATCGCCATCCGGAAAGCATAAAATAAAACGAATCTAATGGACCGTCTTTAATTTTTAACGCGAGTAATTGGTGACTTAACAGGGTCTGGACTGGCTGTCAAGTTTATAGATAGAAATCTACTATAGATATATATTGACGCGACCGACATTAACAAAGTTGTCATTGAAACAACGTACGTGCATATGTGTGTTCATAAGAATAACATTTTGTATTTTTAGACTATTTACTTGTGTTCAACGCGCATATCCAAAACCTTTAAGTGCCGACTAGACGATACAACTTCTGCTGTATCTAATTTGAAATATATATCAAGATATACCGTGTAGTCTGTGTTGCATGCAACTATTTTTGGAGTTTCATCAACCATTTTTAAGATAGAACATGTCCTATTCCATCCACCTATTTCGTTATCTCAATGACTCACTTATTTACAGCCAATAAAATTCCAGGGAATAGGTTCAGTCAGCATGTGTTTATGTTTGTAATTTATTCTAGGACCAGTGCACTCATGATCAATGGAGGGAACACAAAGACTGATCAGTTGTGCAGCTGATCTATGTCTTTGCTTTTGCATATGCAAAAACCAGTTTATGATGCAGCTTATAATGATACAAGCCAAAACAATGTTAATATAAGGGGAGAAAATTATTTGTTTTCTTCTGGGAACAGCAAAAGGGCACTTACCTATGCGCCTTTGCAGTCTGGTTATTGACTTGCTTTAATTACATTGAATTTGTTGGGAAATGTTATGGATTTATGATCAGGAAAGTAAAAGTTTGATACAGCAAGCTTTACCATGTAGCTCTACGAGGTTGATGAAGCAAAAGTTGGATGTATCAAGTTAGATACAACCAGTTGCATCGTGTAGCTCAGCTCTTACTGACTCTTTAGTAGTTTTTGTCCCATTGAATATTCAGAAGGCTTGGACTCGATTTTTACAATTATCCATTTATTTTAATACAAAAACTTGCCCATGCAATATACAGCAGTGAAGCAGTGATTTTTAAAGTTGTAAAAAATGAAAATTTTAGTAGAAAAAAATTTTGATTTTTTTTTTTTTTTTTTTTTGCTTAAAACATAGATTGTGCATTCTCGTTAGAACCGCCTCGGCGCGGCGGTTCTAACGAGTACCCACAATCTATTTTTGAGCAAAAATCAGCCAAAATAGGTATACCCATGCAAACCCCAGTTTCACTAGGCCTATATAGAAGTGGGGTTTAAAGGGTATAATATTTATTATATTGCACGGACATGTTTTGCTAATAATCTTTGAAACACACACATAATATTGGAAACTGGGCAACGTCACCAGTGACGTCAACGGGCTTAGAAATTTTAACTGTTATAATGATAAAAAAAAAATCAATGTCAAATATTCATCAAATAACCTTTGTTTATGGTTGTATTTATCTAACCTTCAAATGACATCACAATCATGAATATATGTATATATATATGTAGGATAATTTTTCGTGTAACTACGAAAATACATTAAAGTAAATTGGATTTCCGAAAGTGACGAACAAGTATGTAAGTGACGAAAAATTATGTACATCGCACATCGCAACCCCTGCATGGTGGAAATTTTAAGCTTGTTATTGTTTTGTGATCTTGTATTTTGCCACTATCTATAAACAAAAACGCATATATCAAACGTTAAAACATGTTTTCTGTAATTGAGCGTTTGTCTGTAAAAGTATCGTTACTTTCTTACGCACCTTTAGACTTGCTACCAGTTTCAAAGTGAGATCATTGCTTTGGAACACTACACATATCCCCTTTTTTGTGCAAAATGTATAGACTGTTATTATTCTTGCTAAAGAAATGTTTCTGCTTTACAGATACTATTCCAAGCAGACTATCACAGGCGGGTGATATAGAGAGTAATCCTACAGGTATTTATAGCTTTTATCATGAGAATTCTTATAGTACAATTGCGATTATTTCAAACGCTTTGTAATGTGTTAAAATATTGCAACGCGTTATAACACGATCATAACATTAATGGTAGCATTAAAATCATAGTAAATCATTTAAGTCTGTGATCTGTGACAGAGAGGTGTTTCTGTGATTTCGAAAACTTTGTGAAATGTGATATTCATTGAAAACCTCCCTGATTGGTGAACACACCCCTTTCTTCATAGCGAGTCACAATAATTCTAGGCAATATACAGAATACAGAGTACAGAATAGTTTATAGAATATAAACGATTTAGACAGCATGTCCTTTATAATGAAATACATACGCACGTATCGAAGTTAATTAATTAAAAGAACTATATTATATACATAGTATTAAAACAATGTTGCTGATTATACTAGTGATCAGGAGCTGATGCAAATTAATAGCTAAAGCACATCTATCCGTGAATTTCCTTTAAACAACTCCGAGCGAAAATGCTATTATTATTGAGACTGGATTATTTAGCATGGTGTTGTTTAGAAAAAAATGAATGCTTCAGACGTTGCGCTCGATGTTGGCGTTCACTTGCGTAACCGACGTCTAGCCGCTTTTTGTACGGTTATGTAGACAGTAGGCTTCATTTTTAAAAATTTGACATTAAATAACATTGTTCATGCCAGTTGTTTAGCTACATAACCAAGAAAAATGTTTTTCTGTCGGTTCATATTTCAGTTTAGGATATTTTAATATCATGTACATCTGGATTCTGTTTATAAGCCAACAGCAACTTGTATTTAACCCTTTTCATTAATGTCATGCAGACGTTGCGCTTTTCTGCAGTGTGACATTTTCGCTAGATTCAAGAAATAAATTGCCGAAAAGCGTATTCTTCTTCACGTATTCTATGCAATTGGTAGATTGGTGAACTTCATATAGTAAGTAAGTAAGTAAGTAAGTAAGTAAGTAAGTAAGTAAGTAAGTAAGTAAGTAAGTAATTTATTTATTAACGTGTCATATAGCAATATATACATACATACATTTTTAAAACTTAAGATTATATTGATATCTAGCCATCATTTGGCTTATAAGACACTGTTAAGTAAAACATTAGATAACATTTTAAAATGCAATAAAGCCATGATTAACTTGCATCTTCTAAACATTTTATAGACAGCATTTCCGAGAGCAAACTGTAAGTCTTTATGTTGCATTATAAGTCTCAATTTATCATCTGTCTCTAGATTATGAAAATTTTCTTCTAAACACAATGCTTTTTCAAATAGTGTTGACCTTATATCAGTATATAAGTCACAGTCCAGTAAGAAATGAGTTTCATCCTCAATGGCTGAAAAATTGCAATATTTACACAGTCTATCAGTCAATGGAGTTTTTGGTTTTGTATACCGACCGGTTTCAATTTCAAGCGGCAAACTACAAGACCTTAATCTAAACAAAACGCGGCGGTGGTCCCTGAATAATGGGAGGGTACAATACCACTCTCTTTCTAAATTACATTTATATGTCTTATATGTTCTTAATTTATCTGACTTATTCAATGCTTGGGTCCACTTTTCAGCATCCCTGTTACACAGATTAGTCTTAACACTATCAAGAGCAAAGCGTATTGGCAAATTCTGATCATTTATTATATTTGTCACATTAAGATTGTCCGCTAGTTTTAACACTCTGCTTTCCCAAACCACGTGTATTACGCTTTGACCATTTATGTACAGTTTTCAATATTCTGTCATCAGAAACATTTCTTAACTTAATCCACATTCTAAATACTTCAGTTTTTGACTTCACATAACAAGAGTTCCATCCCATATCTCCCCGTAATGCCACATTTGAAGCGCATTTGCCTCCGCCCAGAAAATATCTACATGCCTTATTTTGAACAGTTTGTATTTCTCTGTGATCGGAAATCCCCCAAATTTCACTCCCGTAAAATAACACAGGTTCTACAAGGGATTCGTATAATTTTTCAAACACATCTATAGTCGTTCCACCTGCTCTTAAGCATTTAGTATAGAGTGCGGATACCGCGCGACTCGCTGACTTCGACAATTCTGATACAGTTTTATTTAAATTCAAATGTTCATGTAGCCAAAGACCGAGGTATTTATAGCAAACACACACATGTGTTTGCTTTAAGATTACATGTGTACATAAAGAACAACAACAACAACAACAACAATAGCTAATCGCTTAAAACCGGATGGTAAAACTGTGTACGGGCATTTTCGTCAGATGTCGGGAGATTTGTACTTGATTTTTCATTTCTTGACTAGAAATTTTTCTTTGTGAAACATACTTCCATCGGTCCTATTTCAGATCAAATTTGTTTACAAAACTGTGAAAAAAATATTAAAAGCAAAATTTACAAATTCAGACGACGATATCGAGTCTCTGGGTAACAAGGTTTACCGAAGTTTTTTTCCAGTTCAGGTTCGAGCCGAGCAAACCGAGCCACAAAAAGGTCGTTTCGGGCGCAAACAGTTTCTCTCACAAGAGCACCCCAACCATCTGTAACAGGTCGTTTCGGCCCCATTAGTCGTTTCGACCTGTCAGTTACCCAACGTGTCGTTTCGGTCCCAACAGTCGTTTCGGCTTTTAGTCGGAGACCCTTCACTAGGACACACCAAACCCTCTTGTTTGGGGTTTTTAGCCAAATTATTTATACCTTTTTCAATTTTTGATAAAAGTTTACATTCCTTTTGTTTACCTACCTACATACACCCTGCCACCCATCTACTTCCACCCACCCACAGGCCTACCTCCACCCACCCACCTACTATCTACCTACCTATTTACATCCACCTACACACCCACCCGACAATCTACCTCCACCCACCTACATCCACGCAACTTCTATTCACCATTTTTGCATTATCGGCTGGTTTCCTGCTTACAAAAAAATCAATATTGGAAAAACAGGTAACCAGAACCCCCCTGACCTCAACGGTCAGGGGGGTTCTGGTTAACTGTTTTTCCAATATTGATTTTTCTAAAGCTGGGAACCAGCAGATAATGCAAAAATGGTGAATCTACCTACCTTCCTACCACCATCCAAATACCCATCCACCTACCTACCTCTATCCACCCAACTCCAGCCACTCACCCACCTACATACCTACCTACCTATCAACAAACCCAATCCACTTTTCTCCACCACCTACCACCTACCTATATAAATACCTACCTGTACCAACCAATCTTCATTTCTACCTACTCACCTACCTACTTACCAACTAACGTACCTACATAACCACCTTCCTACCTACCTACATCCACCAATCCACCTACTTGCCTACCTACCTACCTACCTACCTCCACCCACCCACCTACCTACCTACCTACCTACCTACCTACCTACCTACCTACCTACCACCCATTAATCACATCCAACTACCATTCTTCCGACCTACCTCCACCCACCCACCTACCTACACCCACCCACCCACCTACCTATATAACTACCTACCTACCCCATCCACCTACCTACCTATCTCAACCCACTCACCTACCTACATACCTGTTAATCTACCTACCTCCACTCACCCACCCACCTACCTACCTACTTCCACCCTAACTACCTAGCTACCTACCATCTACTTACCTACCTTCACTCATCCACCAACCTACCTCCCCCATCCAACCACCTAACTGCCTTCCTCCATCCACCGACTTACCAACCAACCAGTCTTACCTACCTGCCTACATCTATCAACTAACCCACCTACATCCATCCACCTACCTACCTACCTACCTACCTACCTACATGCCTCCAACCTCCACCCACCTAAATGGTGAATCAGGGAGCAGAGAGCTGAGAACTCTCTCCTTCAAATGATCAAATCAAATAAAAATAGTCTGGTATTCTCCCACTAGACAGCTGGATAGACACTGAATCTGAATTGTTTACTGGTGTCACACCAGATTGACAATACTTCACTTGACGATGACGGTATCGATTAAATTAAGTTAATCAACAAAAGTTTCTAGCAAAAGGTTTAGCGTGTGTGTTTGCGGCTAAGGCAGTGTGCCTTTATTTCATATTAGCTTGATGTGTATTCAATATCCTTATCTCCACATTTAAAATCGAATGTGCTTCTATTAACAGACGCAGTTCTGAAATGTATAACTTTTGTTTTTTCCTGGTTCACAGTTAATTTCCATTTTCTGCACCAAGAGTTCAAAGCATCGAGCATCATTTGCAGGTTCTCTGCTGTCGGTGCTGTCAGCACAATGTCATCAGCATACAAAAACACTGAAACAATAGTATCATCCAGATTCACACCACAATTAAGTCTTTTAATTTCTTCTGCCAAGTCATTTATATAAATCGAGAACAACGTGGGTGAAATCTTACACCCTTGCTTGACGCCGTTGGTCACTGGAAACCATGGTGAAAAAAGGTCATTGACCTTTACTGTACATTGAACATTTTCATATAACGACTGTATGGCATCCAATATTTTACCCGATATTCCCACTGACATCAATTTGAATCAAAGCAGATCCCTGTTAACCTTATCAAAGGCTTTGTGAAAGTCAATAAAACTTACAAACGTCGATTGTCTGGAAAGCTTTCTATTATTAATAATGGTATACAGCGCATAAATATGCTCAGAACAGCTTCTATTTTTTTCTAAATCCGTTTTGTTCATCTACTAACACTTTGTTTGTTTCCAGCCATTTTGACAGTCTTTGATTCAGTATATCTGCGTATATTTTATATGGCACGGAGAGCAACGAGATTCCACGATAGCTTAGCGGATACAAATGTCGTTTCTCAAAACTTCTGAAGAAATTCCGTCAAACCCCGCGGCTTTCCGTAACTTGGCGCGGTAAACAGCATCGTGCACTTCTTGATAAGTGATGTCCGAATTCAAAAAATCCACATTTCTTCCTGTGTCATTCAACATTGGCTGACCTTGTAATTGTCTTAAATAGTTATCATTCTCAAATGAATTTCTGAAGGTTAGTGGGCTACAGTAAGCCATCAAAGTTTTGCAAATTTTACATTTAAGGATTGAAATTCAGATTTTAACTTTCACTGGATGATGGAAAACATAAGGCTGTTTTAATGTCTGTGAAGCCCGAAGGGCTTCTCGAAGACATTAAAACAGCTAATGTTTTTCATCATCCAGTGAAAGCTAAAATCTGAATTTCAATACTTATATTTACATTTTATATTATCAATCAAGTATCAGATTTTTAATTGCGCATATCACCGTTCATTTTCATGTTATTTGACATTAAATCCGACTTAGCGTAATTTTGGAACATCCAAAACGTCAAATTTTCGCGCCTAACGTCATGGCGATACGCGACCAACGTCAAGACAACAAGAGTAAACAAACAACGTCACTGGATGTGTTTTGAGGTCGCCCCGCCCATAGGCGTGGCCTCTAGATCACGTGACTTAATGTTTTTCATTGGGAAATGAAGAACATCAAGAAAGATACTTTCATCTAGGGCGATTGCAATAAAAATGTAAATATTTACAATTGTTTTGCGCGTTATGAAATCGTAGCTAGATTACGTAATGCAAATAAAGATAGTATACTTTTTCAAACCTTGATAAAAAATTACATGATTAGAAACTATTGTCAATGAACTAAGCATTGAATTGAATTGGAAAAAAATGATTGATATAAAATTTTAATACCCTTAGCATTTAATTTTTACATCTTACGTGACCTGTTGGTAACGTTTGTTTTTGGCGTGTTTTCAGTTTAACAGAAACTGAAATGATTTATCAGACTTTTGTTTTCAACATTCAATTAAGTATCTTAAAGTTAATGCTGATATAAATTTATGAAAATAATACTTTTATTTTCGCCGTTTCTACAATTCCATAAAGAACCGCAAGCGTCATATTGACAATCTACGCCAACATCGAGCGCAACATCTCAACAATAGGATTATGTGACGTTTATAATAAATTTTGAATGTACGCTTTCTTTGTGAGTAAATGCGACAATACCATAGAAGAGTTTTAAACATATGGTAAAGATTCCTGACCCTGTTTATAGAGAGACCTTGTTGACACCAATGGCGCCATTGGTTACTAAAACAGCCAGAGTTTCTGTTACCATGTGCGTCAATGGCAGTAATGCTCGGTATCTAGGGTGTGGCATATTGAAAATAGATAAGAAACTTTCAAATCAAGTAGACGCGGCTTGTGAAATGTGTGAAATTAACAGGTCAAAATGATTTATTTTGCAGGCTTTGGAAAGAAGGGCCAATCTTTGGAAAACAAGAAAGCTATCAAGTGGCCGCCGTGTTTGGTGTTCAAATCAGATAACAGTAGCCATGATTAAATTAGGGTTAGATGCAGGGAACATTTCAATTGCAGATACGAAACGACTGGTTAAGGATTTAAATGCATGCTCGACTTTAAATACTATTAAATCCCTTAGGCAGTACATAAAATATCATGACACCTCACTGAAGCAAATGATTTCCGATAAAAAAGCAGTCCAAAAATCCATAACCGAAAAACGAAAGCCGAAGCCAAAACGATTTTCGGACAACTGGGTTGCGTTTGAGAATCGGCGTTACTGCTTATGTAAGAAAACGTATACTAGAACGGACCCAGCAATGGTCCAGTGTGAAAACTGCTCCGAATGGTACCACTATCCTTGTATTCTCGGGGATACTGAATTGCCAGATGATTTAAAAGATGAAGATATAACGTTCGTCTGTGGTATAGGAAATTGCACCAAACGGCAAAGTTGTTTCGTTATTCAATCAGGCGAGGGAAATATTGAGTATAAGTTTAAACCCGAGGTATTCAAACATAATGTAGCACAAGAAGCAGCACAGGTCGATCAGGAAGCAAACATATTTACAAATGATTCATCTTTACCAAAATCTACTGAAAAAAGCAAAACACTGTTATCTTCAGTTCCAGACTTTACAGAAAAAACTGATCAAGTAACCGATAACTTGAAAGAAAGTCCGAATCTGGCAAAGGCAAAAGAATGCAATGATCAGGAGCTGGTACAGTCAGAACCAAAGTCAAGTGAAAATAAAGAAGGGTCACCCTGTTTTGACCATAACTATTCTTTGAATGATTTTGTTTATGAAACCCCCGATTATCAGATTGAAGACAGAATAGATTTTGATGAAAACAACAATAATCTGTTTTCGTCGGACCAGAACGGGAATACACACTTCCCATTATCACGTGAAACAATGGAAGTCTGTTTAGAACGTCCTATTCCCGGTGATATCTTCACGACTGGCCTGCCAAGGACTACAACATTTAAATTATGCAGCAGCCAGTGGGAGAGAATCAAGACCCTTTTTTCTGGTCACGGTAATGAGAACCCGAGTGCAAGAGGCTTGCCAAGGGGGTCATGGCAGCATTTCTTCATACCTGGTCTGAAACAATCGAACCCGTATTGTGTTCTGATGTTTAATCGACACAGAGTTTCTAAGAAAATATTTGAAACGCCAGTATCCTCTACAGTGCCACTTTTTGCAGCAGAGGGTTATTGTAAATTTGATAGTTGTCCAGTCACATTCAAATTACATATATTTGACCCAGAAAATGTCAGTGTTGCCTATTTTGGCAATATTGAACATAAAATTGAAGAAGAACATGCAAGACCAATCAGTGGCGAACTTAGAAAAGAAATGCAAAAACATTTGGCAGATGGGCCAAAACCATATAAAGCATTGCTTGATCGATTGCATGATGTTCCTAGCTCAGTCATTGTAGCTGGTAATTGTGACGACTATGGTGTGAGCCGAAGTGTGCTCCAAAAAATTGGAAGTGAAGGTAGGCAGCTTGCTCGGAAGGACAAAGATGCTTTTACAAGCCTTTTGTTAATCGCTAAAGACATCGAATCCCGAACAAAGGACAGAAGAGTCCCTGGCTTTATCCAGGTGGCGATGGCAAAGCCGCTTTGCATTATGTACTGGACAGAAGTTGGTCTAAGAGTCTATCATGAGCTTGCTAAGCGTGACTGCTTGTTTTGGGATGCAACGGATTCATGTGTACAAAAATGGGAGGATCAGGATGTTCTATACTATGAACTTGTGTGTAGGAATCCTATAGAAGGCGCACCAGCAATACCGGTTGCAGCAATGCTTACAGTTAGTAGAGCTTTGAATTTCGTTCATTTCTGGTTGTCGTCATTCCGAAGTCACGAACAAAAGTTGTTTGGCCACAGTAACCAGGTTCAAGTTCGCCAAATAAACAGTGACCGTGCTTTAGTTTTTATTGTTGCAGCTCTAAAAGAGTTCAACAATGAAAACTATAAGAACTTTCTTGACAGAGCCTGGAGAATTGTAACAGGTAAGGCTTCAAATGACGATTTGAAAAGAACAAATCCCCACGCTTGTGTTTGCCATGTCATGAACAGCTGTAAAAAATTGTGTCTGTCTGTGTACAGAAGCAACTTTAAGTATGGGATGTATTGCTTCAGTGCCTTGTTGCACTCAACTACGTTACACGAAGCATCAACAATTCTTAGAAGCATGGCATTTGTACTTTTAAGCAAAACAGTGACTCCGAAATTGGAATATCACATTAATATTTTAAAACATAAAATGGAAAACATACCAGCAAATGCCGACATTGAGAAATCATTTACATCAAAACATGAAACAGAAACTGATCAAGAATTAAACGAACTCAATCCGAATAGGTATACAGAAGAAGATTATCTATCGCTCAATCCTGTATCTTCTTTCCACATATGGGTGGAAAGGATTATAACCGAGGTGAAGTCAAAATTATCAGCTGACACAACAGTCTCACAAACGAAAAATAGACTACATGGGCCAACATTTTTGGAGAAATTGTCCAAAACACTTCTTCCCACGTTTCCATTGTGGTCCAATGTGTTAATGGGAGACCTTGGCAGGCATGGAGAAACTGAACCATATGGCCCACTAAAGCCAGCTGCCAAAGACATGTCGTCTAAAACATTTCGTTCGAATGCTATTTCAGCAACTAGCAATGCTACGGTAGAAGAACGTTTCCGAATTATTAAAGACATTATCTTGCAAGGACGTTCCACCCGCAGAATAGATGAATTTTCATATGAGTTGGATAAGCATTTTTCGGAGACGGAGCGGCTTGTAATGAAAACAATTATAAAATCAAGGCCTCAGAAAATAAAAGCGGCTTCTACCAAATCGACTCAGCAAATAAGCGAAGGTTGGAATAAGAAAATAAAATCCTCAAACATTACACCAATACCTCTTAAAATGTATCAGGGCCCACCAAGAAAAAGAGTAAAAGACCAGCTGAGTGCCACAAATCCTAGCCCACAAGAAACACCAGGAGAAGAGAAACAATTTACATCTTCCCGAAAATTAAATATTGAGAACAAACAGAACATAACCAAAGATACTGTATATTCTCAGCTTCCGAAGATTGCAAAAGTTGAACAACCTCCAAAAACAACTAATAAAACAAGTAATGTAAAACAGCATACTGACCAAAGTCTTTTTACGGTCAGCGACATCACAGGCCTTCGAAACAGCTTGAACAATTGTTGGTTCAATGCCATTCTACAGGCGTTCAGCAGAACATACTCTATAATGCACTGCATAGATAATATGTGTGATTTCCTTGGTTCAGCGGAACGATATAGGCCTGTGTTGAAGGTTGCAAATGAGATACTTAATGGACAAAGTGATCCTGACTTGCTTGAGGAAGCATTATATCTGATGAATACCATTGGCTTCGCATTAAATGAATTTCATGATGCGCACGAGTTTTTCGGTAAAGTGATTTCTCCATTTATGGACTACTGTGGTGCTATCCAAGAAACCAAGATGCGCATCTCAATAGCTTGCAAAGCATGTCAGTTTGTAAGTATGAAAACAGAGACTATGCATGACATTTTGCTGTCTGTCCCGAACGAAGGTTGTCTCAGCATAAGGAATCTACTGAGAATATGTTTTCAAGCAGAGATAGTGAGAGATTACACTTGTGAATCATGTAAGAAATCAGTTGATTGTTTGAAAGAGCAAAGTCTACTTTCAAGCCCAATGGATCTGGTTTTAGTATTGGGGCGGTATAGTGTTGATGTGTCTAACAAATTGAACAAAGTAAAGAGCGAGGTTTACATTGATACCTCTCTCAAAGTTTGTGGAACAATGTATGATCTGCATTCAGTTGTCATGCACCATGGTCCAAATCAGACATCAGGCCATTATACAACACTTCTTCATCTTGGTGGTCACAATTTTGTTCATTGTGATGATTTTAGAATTACAAAGACATCTGTGATTGATCAAAGAACGTTTAGAGATTGTAATATTGTCGTCTACAAAAAGAGGACAGAGTCATTGTCTGTGGATATCAAAGCCCTACTACTCTGTGTAAGTCAAACGCAGGCAATGAAGGCGTCGTATGACTTGCTGGTAGGATTGCCATCATTTACGTTCAGAAGACGTTATTTTTGTGAGCTTCTTGAATCACTGCTATTCTGTGAAACACCGTCTGAGGATTTTTCAGCTCTGGAAAAACTTTCTTTCATATTGAAATCTTGGGAGGGATATGCAAACGAGATCAACTCTGCACTCGAACACATTTTCTCAGACTTCCTATTCAGGTACGTGCCGTCAGCTTTGGTCCGCGTTTTCGGGATCGGTCTTTTTGCATTAACTTGTTGCAGTAAATGTAAAAGACGATCCGATTCTCGTCTACATTGTCATATAGGGTCTGTGTCATCATTTGCAAATTTAACTACAGGCGATATCAACACAAGCATTTTTCCAAGAACAGGACAATGCCCGTGTGGAGAATCTATAGAAATGACAATAGAACCTGCTAGTCTGGGGGGGTGTTATAGCTCTTGAATCGGTTGGCATCTCAGGAATGCACTTGCTATTATCACAAGAGAGGTGCATACGGCTAACCTTACCTGTGTATACAAACACCACGTTACAGTATGCCCCTGTATGTGTATGCTTACCGAATGGTTCACAGACTAAGGTGGTTCTTCTAGATCCATATCCTAGAGTTATAGATGGATATGGCAGAGTGACTAAAATATCTAGTCTGCAAGGTGTTACTGATCTCGCAGAGGGGCACACGAGAATCATAATGTTCTTCAACAAAGTTCAGACTTCAAGCATAGATAGATTCAAAATCATTCGTGCATCCAAGATGAACGAATTATTTGTTGGCAAAACAACATGTATCAAGATATACAACCCGGATGTAACGACAAGTAATGAAAATATCTTGCTTCACTTCCTGGACAAGTTTAAAGTCAACAAATTACAGTTTGAACCTGCGGATTGTGAACGCTTCATAAAAGGTATGCTAACGGACAAGTGCATAGACATTTACATGCAACACTTAGCCACCACATATGAAACTGCTAAGACCTCTCACTTTGTGCCGTCGGCTTGGTTTAAATGTAAAGTTAGTGACTCTGAATGTAATACACCCCAGTGTTCAACATACTGGTACTCTAAACCGTCAGTTCTGGTACCCGTTAACATTGACGATAGCCACTGGATCCTGGTCATTATATCAATCCAAGAAAATCTTGTTTTCTATATAGATCCACTGGGAAAGTTTGACCGCAAAGTTGCAAAACGCCTGGATTCATACTTGGCATTTGAGTATTACAGATATCACCACGCAGCATTGGATACAAGCAAACTTAAGTTCATACTTCTGGCAGATGCGAAAGACTTCCCCAAACAAAGAGACCAAACTAGCTGTGGAATTTATGTTTGTCTGTTCGCTAAATGCTTCTTTAAAATGTGCTTGCCTATTTCTTCATGCACTGACATGAAATCATATCGACAGGACTTGGCCATGGAAATTGTTCAATGTCATTACTTGGATGTACCAAATGACAAGTTTACATTGAAAGATGTTCTCTTGTGTGATGATGTTGAAGACAAAATAAAGGCAATCATGACCCATTCAATGGAAGAAGAGAAAGAGCACTCACAACTGCCATATTATGAAAGGCATCAGACATTTATTCAGAATCCAGTAGCTCTGAGTAGAAAAACACTTGTTGGGTTTGGCGATCAGCTTGTTAGCGACGAGCAATCACAGGTTATCAAAGAATACCTAGGAAAAAGGTATTTTAAAACTTGTAAGCTGAACCCAGGTAGGATATATTCGCCAAACATTCGGAAGAGCATCTTTGATGGTGCAACATCTTTAAACAATGCAATGCAGAAAGCGCCTGATATGTGTGGAATTTACATTGACTGTGTTCTCTGGAAAGAGGTTGTCATATTTTCTTTGATGAAGAAGATGAAAATGTCGTACAAAGACATCAATGAAGCCTGTATAGAAACCGAGTACTCGATGAAAGATGTTCTAAACCGATCAAAGCAGACGCGTGAATGAATACACAACGCAAAGGGTGATTTGTCGTCATTGGATTTGTGTTTTACATTCCACTGTAAGTCAGTGTCAGTTCTTCTTGCCTTAGAATGTAAAAAGAAAACCATGACACATCCTCATAACAATAGGCGTGTCGTGGCTTATGTTTCGGCATTTAACCTTAAAACTGACTGGCGGTTTAAAAGGTGAGCTTAAGATCAATCTTTAGTTCGTGTTTATCAAACTGTTAGTTTTCGTTTTAATATGAGATTAATAAGAATGGTCTTGTATCATGCACTGATGGCTAAAATGCATATATACTCGACTCGTGAATTGCCGATTTATACCAAGCAAATTCAAAACCAGCATTGGAAATCAATTTTTGTGATGACAAGCCAACTACCATCCGAAAAAGCAGTACATAAATACTTGTTTTTTAGTTTTTGTTGACAATATCAAGTAAATAAGGACTGCCTTGTTTACTGTGAATAGCGTCAACCGTGTTTGAAACTATTGTGATGCCGCATAATATATAAATAAGGTATATAAATAAGGTGCGGCACTTGATTCCTTAAAACCAGTTTGTCATAAAGGTATTGGGAATCAATTTTGGTGATGACAAGCCAACCACCATCCGAAAAAGCAGTACATAAATGCTTTTTTTTTTTGTTGTTGTTGTTTTTGTTGACAATATCAAGTAAATAAGGACTGCCTTGTTTACTGTGAATAGCGTCAACCGTGTTTGAAACTATTGTGATGCCGCATAATATATAAATAATAACTAAGGTGCGACACTTGATTCCTTAAAACCAGTTTAGCGTAAAGGCATTGGGAATCAATTTTGGTGATGACAAGCCAACTACCATCCGAAAAAGCAGTACATAAATACTTTTTTTTTAGTTTTTGTTGACAATATCAAGTAAATAAGGACTGCCTTGTTTACTGTGAATAGCGTCAACCGTGTTTCAAACTATTGTGATGCCGCATAATATATAGATAATAACTAAGGTACGGCACTTGATTCCTTGCGTTACATTCATTCAATAAATGTTCAATTTCTGCATTGACTGCACTTATTTTTCAGTCAATATAGTAAAGGCTATAGGAGAAAACTCGTTTGTTTTTGTCTCAAAAATGGACAAGATTTAAGAGTCATTTTCGGATGTAGGGAAACGGTTGTGTAAGGGCGAGAGAGGCAGAACAAGCTTTTCAGCCTTAAATCAGTTGCTCTGTGGGCATTCCATTTTGGGTGCACACATGACAAAGATAAAACCAACAGTTTCAGAGTTGTGTTTATCATGTAAAGTTCCAGAAACAGTGAAACATTTTTGTATGATACAGGATAGACAGACTCCTGATCTTTGCCTACTTGTACCTTTTTTTTCAATAATAATGTAGGAACCATGTAGAATTATTGTATCAGTAAGCATGCCAGCTGGGCAGAATCTTTGATTTGTACATATAGCACAGGAAAATGCAGTGAAGGATGGCTGTGTGGAGTACATATGGATGTGGTTTCATAATTAAATAAAAAAAGCCTACCTACCTACCCAACTTTTCTAGACAGGGTAGGGAGAGGGCAAACAGAAATAATTTTAAACGTGGCCTTAGCTCATGTTTTCACTTAAATGTTTGTCATTGTTGTTGATTATTGAATTTATTAAAAGAAAGAAGAATACAAAAAAAAAATAAAATAAAATAAAATAATACCAAACATATAAATAACAAACACATGCATATAAAACAAACAAACAAAACATTGAATGCATAAACATAAAAAAATAGTACTGGGTTTCGATCTCACAAGCTACGGAACGAGAGTCACCATGCTATCCAGTCAACACACAGGTCTGTTTGTGCAATATTATAATTTCATTCTTTATTGTATCTAAAATTAACCGGTGTTTATGTTTACCACCCTCTGTTTACAAACTTTAAAACTGATAATAGTGTCACTAGAAGTCACAAGACCTGTAGTTTTCATACTTTGCGTTCTTAATTTAGAAATCAAAAATAAAATACAAAGTTTCAACTATAAATAAATAAATAAAACCATATACTGCCTAACATATACTGCCTAACACGTACTATCTTCTTTGTCGCATAAATAGTGTGCACATCTGGAATTGTTGTATTTAATATTTAATTTTATCCAATGTGTAGATAACACTACATGGTGTAAATTACACGTGCCACGTGCTTCACGTCGCACTGGGAAAATGTGTAAAACAAATAGGTGCACAATTTCTAGTGTTTACAAAACTTTGTCAAGTAAGGTCAACCGGCGCGGTCAAAGTGTTTCCACTGTTTTATACATTTTTCCAGTGTCATGCGAATCACTTTGTCACATATTGTTTACCATCATAGAGTCGCATTCATGATTGAAAACATACTATGATGTTGCTGGATGAGCCTTTGCACGAGAAAACCAATAATCTGGGTTTTGTTCGACCAGGTCGGACACAAAGCGGCCTGTACAGTCACAAAAGCATGCTAGATGCTTGAAATTTAGAATTTAAAATTTTGGATTTAAGTAGAAAAAGAAATTGTACTATCAGAGTACCGAAAACAAAGGCACTGATCAGATGGGCAGTTACTGCACAGCTGATCAGCGCCTTTGGTTTCGCATATGCAGATTGTTGGTTTTCTGATGCAGCGGCTCAGTCTTATTAGAAGCTTTCGGATCAACAAATGCATATCTTTGTCAGAGGTAAACCGGCACGATCAAAGACTTTGCACTATATATACTTAAACGCAAAAGGAACGCAACAATTAACGCCCTCGTTTTCATCTACATTGCCTATGTAAGGAAATTTTTGAAAGTATATTTTATGTCCCTACACAATGAGAAATGATTTGCCAAAAACGAGATTTGATTGCATGTTTTCGTTCTGACGTTAATGTGACGTTTGTGCTATTTAACAATTTGCGTCTAAAATATGGATGTTTATTTCGATTTAAAGCAAACAGCATCAATCGATACCCTAGTGTCTGTACAAGCAGAAAACAATCAAAATGTTTGGAAATTATCGTTCAGCAACTCTAAGTTGATACGTTTCTTTGTTGACGTTATCTTATTTTTTCAAACAGCCATTACATATGCTCGGCTAGTTCGCGATTTTTTGTCATTACTGAGGGCTACAATATGCCATTAAAAGGTTTAGAGTATTGATATTCGTTTGCAAACTAACAGCCAATTACGTACAGACTAAGGCATAAACTTAAATGTTTGAGTTTGTTGTCCTTATTGCTTTTGAAAACAAACATAGGTTTTAAATTTCATTTTCGCATACAATGTAAGGTATTGTACCTCTGTGACTTATACAAAATGAGTTACCTTGAAGATTTGACGTTTTCTCGTCAACCATAAGCCGCAACGTTCTGGTTTTCATGTTGTTCGCAAGGCAAAGAATTGGACTTGTCAATCATAATAAAACATGAGTCGATGAGAAGCAATTTGCATTTTAAAAGTGTTGCAAAACTTTAGCGTTTAAGTGTGCATTTCATATTTTCAATGAACTATAATGTCGTAGTATGCTATGTTTATGTTTAATGCTGAATAAATTATTTGTACATGTATATTGTGTTGACTTTGATGCTATATATCATTACAGATGTTATATTTGTAAACTCAGATACATTGTTATTTTAAATCATATAATAGTTGAACCTGCTCTATGCAATTCATTGCATAGTTTGGATTTAATGAAGTGTTCCCTGCATTCATATTAAATCCTGTGATATCCGTGTTTCACACGAAAAGTAAATATTGTATGACTCAAAACGTAGATAAGCAAAAACTTGTGGGTGTTGTTATTGGTAATAAACTGTCGTTCAATGCTATGTATCATTACAGATGTTATGTTTGTAAACTCGGATACATTGTCATTGTAAATCATATAATAGTTGAACCAACTCTATGCAATTCATTGCATAGTTTGGTTTTAATGAAGTGTTCCCTGCATTCAAATTAAATCCTGTGATATCCTTGTTTCACACGAAAAGTAAATATTGTGACTCAAAACGTAGGTTATTGATGATAAACTGTCTTAGGACGAACAAATTGACAATGTCTGCCTGAACATCTCACGTAGAATAACATTGTTAAAATTGCTTTCAAAATATGTCGATAAGAAAAGTATGAACAAATATTACAACTCATACATCCTCCCAATTTTTTATTGTGGCTGCATGATTGTGGGACGCTGTACTACAGCAAACATACAACGATTACCTAAATTACAGAAAATAGCTGCTAGAATAATTCTTCAAGCAGATACTCTGACGCCATCACTAAGAATGATCAACGAACTGCAGTGGTTATCTTTTCCTCGGAGAGTACAGTATAATTGATGCGTTATGGTATATGAAGCATTGAACAACTTGGCCCCAGATAATGTAAAAGATTTATTTAAAAATGTTTCAGATACACACAATAGAAACACACGTTCGGTAGATAAAGCACTGTTACATATACCAAGATTTCAAACTAGTTCATTCGAAAATTCGTTCTCAGCTCTGGAACACAATCCCATTAGAAGTACGGACATCATACAACTCTCAGTCAAAAACCATTCAATGGCATACTCACTTGTTTTTAAGTTAAGCTGGACGGATTTTGTAATCGTACTTGATTTTTATGCGTAGGAAACTGCTTGGAAGTGGGACATGCTGTCTGGACATTGGTTTCCGCCACATGCCCCCTGCCAAGCACGAAAATACGGTACAAACCATGTAATCTACAAAAACCACTAACTTTTGACACGTGTAAAAACATGATAAAGCACTTTTTCAAACTAGTTCCACTTAATTTTTGTTGTAAAATTCGTAAAATGCACGATTGCCTAATATGAATGTGATTAGATTATCTGCTTAAGCTCTAGTTTGTTTGCACGTCACTCGCACACTGGGGATGCGTGTCAGAAGCGACATAGGTAGGGAAAGCCCAATCAGACAGTTTTCTGACATGATGCACCTTCAGATTGCGTTTGTTTACACAGTGACTATATACAATTTGGTCTAAGTTTGCATTCCTGCATCGCCATCCTGTAAATTTACAAATGTCTATATACTGTGTCAGTTTTTGCTTTAAATCTTAAATTTTATTTCATTGATCAAGTTACAATCTTACCAACTCTTTTTTTTAAATAGTGACTGAATATATCATCTCATTCTAACTTAACCATGTGTCTTAACAAACCCGCCAATAATGAATACGACTATTTAACTTACAATGCTTTTAAATGTTTTAAACTCAAACTCAAATGATTCCTAGGCTTAGATTTAACCGATCGATTTGTAAATATTTGTTTTGTAATGGATTGGATATTATGTGTTTTATGCATGTATTATGTGTATGTATTTATGTTTTATGTATGTTTTATGTTTAAGGGGACCATATGTTAGATAAGTTCATGTTTGTACTTAATATGTAATCCTCTTAAATAAAGAAATTATTATTATTATTATTTGAGCCTTCGCATGAGAAAACCAACAATTTGCATATACGAAAACAAAGACGCAGATAGTATTATTCCTCTTCTACTTATATCAAGAGTTTCAATATGCTGTATGCTGTGATTGTTTAGCCTTGTGTCGGACCTGGACGGAAACCCAAATTGTTGGTTTTCTCATGCACAGTCTCATTTATTGTGTTTTATGACTTTATTATTTTTTTCAATATCATTCATAATTTGTTTGCTTTGTTCAGTGATTTAATTAATTGGTTTTGCAATATGTATGTCACATATTGATAATGTCCATGGTTCTTTTAGTAGTATTAATATTATATTTTGTAATGTACATTTTGATTATAAATTCTTACATGTGATGAATTTGAAAGTGGCATCAAATAGATTTTTCTTTCATTTCAGGGAGGTTTCTGAAAAATGTAGAGAATATATTGGAAAATTCATTTCAGGGAAACTGTGGAATGTTCTTCAAAAAGTGATAAAATTTGGTAAAATCTTCGATAAAGGCCTAGGGGATTTAAGGCCTGATTTCGGCCTCATGTGTTGGTAAAAAATAAATTTTGGAATTTTGAAGAGAAAAGTATTGCAAATAAGGTACATGTCCCTGCTTATAAACTCTAGCACAACTATCACATTCAAAGTACACATGTTGACATGGCAACGCTACGAAAAGCATAGAAGTACCACTTTTTGCAATTTTAGGTTTTCACCATTCAACATTATTTTCAACTACCAGCCGACGCGACGAACAATTTCTTATTATGAAATAATTATGAGGTGTCATCCAGAGATATTTTATGCTCAGTATCATTTTGTTCGTCCTGTGGGCTGACCCTTAAAAATTAGAAAACGTGTTCAGAAATGGTCAAAAATAGACCAAAAAGTGCAGAATGTGCTCTATGGTTCTTCTGGGCGCTGCCATGGCAACGCTTGTAGAATAAATGAAGTACTTGTTCTTGTTTTAATAGAGGAGAACTATGGCTGTTTTAAGTCTCATTTATTGTGTTTTATGACTTTTTTTTTTCAATATCATTCATAATTTGTTTGCTTTGTTTAGTGATTTAATTTGTTTTGCTATATGTATGTCACATATTGATAATGTCCATGGTTCTTTTAGTAGTATTAATATTATATTTTGTATTGTACATTTTGATTATAAATTCTTACATGTGATGAGTTTGAAAGTGGCATCAAATAGATTTTTCTTTCATTTCAGGGAGGTTTCTGAAAAATGTAGAGAATATATAGGAAAATTCATTTCAGGGAAACTGTGGAATGTTCTTCAAAAAGTGATAAAATTTGGTAAAATCTTCGATAAAGGCCTAGGGGATTTAAGGCCTGATTTCGGCCTTATGTGTTGGTAAAAAATAAATTTTGGAATTTTGAGGAGAAAAGTATTGCAAATAGCAGGTATATGTCCCTGCAAATTCAAAAATTTACGTTTTAGCACAATCTGAGGCCAAAATCAGGCGTTAAATTCCCTAGTCCTTTATCGCTCATTTGCTGGAGTCTCCCTGATGATGAGGGATAAATATCACACTAATATTTTATACACTGCTACTTAACTATATATAATTTTCATCACATTTTAGTCGAGTTATATTAAATAATTATGTATTTTTGTCACAAAACTGGTAAACCTTTACGCTGATTTGGTGGGTTTTACGTAAGTTTGATGGCGCTTAAAACGCGGAAGTGGTTCTTTTTCGTCTATGTTTGCATATAAAGACTATTTGGAAAAGCATGACATATACCAAAGGAACTATAAAATATGTCTATTTTGTGAATATGCCCTATCGGGCTGATTTATGTAGGCACTGAGGAATATATTCGAGTACCCATCAAGGGGGTAGATCTATTTGGGGAATGTTCCTAAACACCTTCATAAAATATGTTTTGTCACATAAACAAGTTTCATATTCAAACTGTTACACTGTTTCGATGCTACAAGACAAGGCAATGAATTGTGCGCAAATGAAGAGAAAGGCATGCAACCCACATCAAAATTTGATCGCTTGAAAGTCGGTAATTTACGAGAAATTAACAAATTTGACCTACCCTTTGGGTCGGTACTCGAAACCATCCTTTACTGCTTACATCAATCGCAAGGTGCATACCGTATTCTCGAAACTAAACTAATTCTATAGTCCCTTTGACATGATGTACACTTTTCTTTTCAGCATCATCATGGATTAAAATGAAAAATCCAAAAATTATTTACTGTTCGCCGCCATTTTTGTCTCTATTAAAGTAAATCAGCGTAAATACTCGCAAACCGTCGTAAACACCCAAATCGACGTGGTCATTGCTACATGGAAATGGGTCTTTTAATGTTTAGTTGGAAAAAAATGCATGGTTCAAAAGCGTTTATCATCCCATCACCATAAAAGACTAAATGAGATCATTAAATGAGATACTTTAGTCGTGCTTTATGATTTGATTTTCATTTTATTTATTTTAGTGTAATAATCTTTGTTTCCTGATGTATTACAATTAATGTTGATGCTTATCAATTTAATTTGGATTATATACAGCTATTGCAGGCTGGAGCAGGCAATTATGAATACTACTAAAAACTAAAAAAAAAAAAAAAAATCTCAGTAAGGGTAGTGCACCAACTTTGAATGCTTTGCCTACATGTTATTGGATTTCAGTCATGTGACTTATTATATGATCAGGCTATAATCATTCTCTAGCCGGGCAATATAATTTTCTAATGCCAATTACCTAATGAAATTGCAGTCATGTGACTTATAATGTGATCAGTCAATAGACTAATAGTATGGAATTTTCTCTTGCCCAACATTATTTCACGGCAATACCGCTGTTTACCAATGCTATTATGTAATAAAACAGGTTGCTGCTTTGACATCTCCAAGCATCAGATATTTTTTTCAGCATGTCTTTTTGGACTTTTTAATTATCGTAAAATCACTGATGTAATGAAAATTAATTTATTGCAAGCATACCGGTAATATGCATGATATGTGGTATTGAGTGTATTTCATAAACCTGTAATAAATTTAACGGCGTATAAATTGTTTAAACAATATTTATTTGTCCATTAATATATATGTGTTACAAGCATATTATATTGAGCATTTGGATTGGAAAGCAAGCTGTAATAGCTTATATATATCCTCTACAAACGTATAAATTGCATAACTTTTACACGGGTGTTTACTTTATCATTTCCACCCCTTATGATGTGATTGTAGGCACTAGCGACGGATACATCTACATGTATTACGTCATTTATATATATCCAGGTAGACCAAAGGATGCTTGTAAGCAGGACCGCATTTTCATAAAGTGTTTTAGTACAATATAAATAAGGGAAATTCCCCAATACAGGTCAATGATTTATAAACAATGTCGTGCTCTATTTCCAATTTGGCATGTCACGTTTCATTGCAAAAGGTTCAGCAGTTCCGGAGTAGAAGATTTTCAGTCCATTTGCCCGTTTCGTACAAGCTTTGCCCTTCAAATGACACTTTGGCAAATGCATGGGCGACCCATGTTGACATTGCCGTAAAATAGGTCAAGGTCATCCCAGTTTCGTGATATGATTTATTTACACATTGTAGTACTCCCAGATACCAAGTCCGTTAAAATCGGTCCACCGGTTCCAGGAAAGAAGATTTTTGAAGGACGTTAACCATTATATGGACATGGCGGCCATCTTGGTAGTGAGACCTAGATTATTTATAAACACATTGTTTCCCCTTCCCCATAGATGATTTATATAAAATTTGGTTGGCAAAGGGGTTTCAGAGCAGAAGATTTTTGAAAATGATGGACGGACGAAGACGAACGGACGCCGGATGCCTGTCTATAGCGAGCCTTCGGCTCAGCTGAGCTAAAATGCGATACGTTTATGTTGGGGGATTGTCCTAAACCCTTTGGTGATATGTGTCCAGCTGTTTATACTGCTCTCACATATACCAAATATCCCGCTTGCGAATGCACAAGTTTCCGAATGCAATTTGCGCAAATTCGCAAGTTAGTCATTATTTATGGCGTTAAGCTTTAAGCTATTAATAAATGTATTCATGACAGACAAATTAAAGCCCCATGAAATTTTGGTTTGCCCAGTAAAAAATGTCTTTTTACTATGTAAATCTCATTTCAGAGAAACAACAACGCGGTGTGTGTTTCAGGAGAAGAATTGGGCGGGGCCAGTATTGGCATATTTTTCCACGCCCCTTGGCATTGTGGGTGATTTTGATTTACATTGATATTGTTTGCTTTAATGCTTGCGAATAAGTAACAAGTGAAAAAAATCTGCAAGCATTAGGTACATGTACATAGTCGCTTTAATCGTATGGTGTTTGCAAGACGTTCATATTATTTGCAACGTCATTTGTTTTAAGCGTTCGTAGCATGCGTAAGGCATTTTCAAAACTCGACAATGTGGATGGCAACCAATAGCAACATTCTTAAGGCATTTACATAAGTTAACGTTTTCGCATTTCTACAAGCCCTGTCCCGTTCATTTGCATCATATTCGGTTATTTCAGCGCGAATTTCAAATTTTAGGATTCGCAAGGAATTTGGTATATCTGAGAGCAGCACAATTACAACAATGCAAACAATAATCTATACGTTTACACACTGGTATGTCTTTACGAACTGGCAACGAGTTTTTCCGTACAGTAAACAAGCTCGCGACCCACAGACAATGAGTACGTAAATGACTTGTTTAAACGTGTTTGACTGATTTGATTATTAATTAAATGCATCTACCCTGACAAGTGCTTGCAAAATCGAGCCATTGGTGCATCATCGAGGAAGAAATGCTGATTTTGTGGCTGTATTTCGACGGTCAATGATTTAATGTGACATTGCTAATAAAGAGGCTGACTGTTTAAGATCTGATCAAACATTTTGACACACACACACACACACACACACACACACACACACACACGCACGCACGCACGCGCGCGCGCGAAGGGGACCAAGAAGAAATCAACAAAGTTTTAGAAGACAAAACAATTTTTCTAACAATTCATTGATAGACGAAAACGATTCCTTTTCTGCAGGAGGATCATAATTTGCACAGTCAATTTTTTAGGACGACAACATAGCTGAGACATCATCTAAAACATTCACAAAAATTTACAACCTTTATGACCGAAACCTTAATAATACAGAAAAAAGTGTCATGTTGAAGGCTTTGAAGTTTACACCAACACTAGAAAATGACTAGATCAGCTGACTAACTGTCACTCCGCTCCACTTCGGTACCTCGTTCCGCTTCCCCGAAATTGTATGGAGAGGTTTAACGGAATACCGATGGAAATATTCCGTCTAGAAAATGACGTAAATGACTTCTGTCGGAAACTTAGACTTAAGGAATATTTTGATGGTACAAAGTGGTAATTATTATTATCAAAAACAACATGGATGTTCTGACCTCGGACGAAACCATGTCAAAAATCTTTAGCGAAAGAAAAATCGTTAAATGCAAAAGACAACTCCCAAACGTTAAGCATCTCCTAACAAAATCTGAATTTAATGACTTAAGAACATCCGCAAAGGTCACCCGATGTAATGAGCCCCGGTGTGGGCTTTGTAAACACTTAATTGAGGGATCAACCAAAACTTTGCAGAACAAAACTTTTCACGTTAAAAAAAGACATGGACTGTGCAGTGCAAAATGTTCTTTATGTTATAATCTGCAACGGCGGCAAAGACGGGCGACAAACTGCGAAATAGACAGATAGTTCACGACCAGCAAATTAGAATCCCTTCAACAAGACAACCACCCGTCTCTGCACATTTAGACCGTTGCTGTTTTACTAATCCTAAATATTCTATTTTTCCTTTCTACAAATTTCACGTCAATGATGTTTCAGCTAGGTTGTCGAAAGAAAAATATTTCTTGAATATATTCAACCCTAAATTTAACAAAACTTGCCGCGATCGGGAATCGAACCACGGACCTCCTGCATTCCGGGCAGATGAGAGAAACGAATATTTTGTTGTGGTCGAAAAAGAACTCTGGTTACTATGGCAACTTATATGCTTCCCATAGACTTATATGGGAAAAATGAAAATTGCCAACATGTATTATATTTTCTTTACATAATTTACCTTACTGCTTGTTTATATCTGTGTATAACTGAACCACACCAGAAACTGATTAATTTTATATTAATCATCGTTTATTCCTACTTGCTTCCTGAATTACTGAAGAGATAGACACGCTGCACATGGGCTGGCTACATTAGCTGTCTGTAAGCTATCGCATCCCATGGGCAATACTCCTATCCGGCGGATTTCATCAAGTATATATATAGCGAATGAAATACGAGCATACCCTCAGCTTCAATAACCATGGATCCGAGCATACCGTACACCAAATGTCTATTTATTGGCTCAAGGGTCTTACACTTCTAGTATATGGTATCATGGATTGACTGATTTAGAAAAAAAAGTACAAGTAGGCAAAGATCAGGAAAAGGCGCAATCAGAAAAAGATTCCCACTCCAAAAAACCGAGGTGGGAAAAAAACTAAATTAACAACCAGGTACTTATACCATGAAAACATATCGTAAGCCGAATGAGCAGCTATTTTCCCAATAGGTGGCCACTCAGTTACTCAAACTTAACTAAAAACATGAAAACATACACAAGGCGCCAACAGCACAAAAATTTTAAACACCAAGACATAAAACAAAAAGAACCACCACTATATACTAACAGTTCTATTAAATATGAATCAACAAAGCCAGGCGATTGAAATTGTATATGTGCATTGAGTGTGTTCGTTCTTTTCTCTGAAGGGTAATTCTTGAAGTAGTGTGATGAGATTTGAAAAGCAGAACCTAACCGTCTGGGCATTCCTCAACAGGCAATAATCTTTTACCGGTAGAGGCTGTGAACAAACCAAAGAGAAGCAATTACGATGAATGTAACACAATCATTTCTAATCGATTATTTCTCTTGTTGCCACACTACAGATACATGACGCGGTGGTTTATCTGACCGACCATGTTAATCACTTATGAAGGCCTCAATAGGTCCATGGATCTTATAAACTTTTAAAATATTTTGTCAAATTCATAGATATGCATGCTTTTAAACTAGAAGACATGAAAACGCCATTGTTGTTGTGAGAGCGAGATGGCCTTGTCCTTGTGCGGTGTCTAGTAGTGTTTAAGGCTCCTGGGTCCATTCGAAATCTTGCCGGGTTGTTTCTTTTTTTACTCCGCCCCACACTTCCTCTACAAAAGTGTTTGTCACAACGTGTTTGTCACCAACAAACACATAAATTTGGACAAGCACCATGATGAATAAAAAGCACGAGGACTCATAAATAGAATTTGCTGTTCAGGTAGCCATTTTGGTTTTACATGAAACGATAAGCAAATTAACCTGTGAAAAAATGCATAAGCACTAACTTTGCAAAAATATTTCATCAGCATTTTGTTTTGTGCATAAAATTCTCAGCAAAATTTAATCAAAGCAGCAGGCTACAATACTCCTGTAAACTTCCTGAAATTATCACCTACAAGTTTATTTTTGTCACTGACAGTAGTTTTGACACCCAGCTTATCACTTTCTTATATGGATGTAAACACAATGATGTGTATTTCTATTGGCTAATACAGAAATGATTTGCATTTTGAGACAACAAAAATGTTCCAGTACTGAGACAGAAAAATCTCAGACAGGCACACAATGGGATATGCTTGACGGATGGGTGAGAAACGTTTTTAACGTATATTGGCGTAACGCACAAAACTGGTGCCCCCAAGTGGATAATTGTTTTCAAACCTTTTGCCGTCTGTTACTAGCACATTGGAGTCAAACAAAAATGGCAAACACCATTATTTTTCAGAATAACAAGTAAATTTTTTAAAATATATAAAACAAATGGTGTAAAACAAAAGAAAATGCCTGACTTCATGCAATCAAAGTGGACAGAAAAGAATTTACTTGGGGAAAGCGAAATCATCGACAACTGGAAACTGGTCATATTATTATTAAATATAGTACCCAATCATGTTCTTTCAACTTGATCGATGTGCAGAAAGTTGGTAAAAGAATCTGATAAAATTTCATCAGAGTTGTTGAAACCATTCAAATGATGCTACCTTTGCTGTCGTCCAAGTACACTGTATACCATTACATGCAAACAATTGCCGTCGTCCGAGTATCATGCCTCGGACGACAGCAAAATCACTAGTATCATATTTACGGCCGTCGACCATATACTCGGACGACAGCAGTATTTTGCATGTGTATGTGATGGTATACAAAGTACTCGGACGACAGCACAGGCAGCATTATTTGAATCACCCTCGTGGAAACGCTTGACCTCTTCACTGCGAGGCTTACAACCATATGTGAGAAAATTGAGTTCAGACAAATAGATTTCAAGCACTCGATTTATATAATTTTAGTATAAAATGACTGTCTATTATCCTTGAAATGCAGCTTGGCTGTTTACGGTAGAAATTTTGACATTTTTCAGCATCAGCAACACCAGCACCGGCTGTTTTTGTTCATATATGATTAAGTTTCTTATATCATGTATACAGAGGTTTGAATGTATGCTTGTGCGTTTGCCCGCCATTTTCTGTGTCCATTCCAAAGGGTAATGTTTCTCAGGACGGTTTCACATTTAGGTATAATAGTAGAATTGCTGAAAATTTCGTATCAGGCGCTCGCTGCGGGTGGAGGGAGGGGATATCATGCCCTACTTAGCTTTTAGTTTAATTGTATCAATTCATGTGCATTTTATTGTTGCTTTAACCATAAATTAATATAATGGAGAATAAAACAGCATGGTGTTTGGTGCCGTCATCTTGCTCACAAGTCAAATGCTTGCATTATCCTCAAATTTCTGAAAGTGGTTGAACAGATCGGTTATGTAGCTGTTAGTCCTGACCATTGCGTTCCTGAGTATAAGTTATGAAACCCGATGTTGAAAATCGACCAGGTCCAGTACGAACATAAACAGCCTGGAATAAGGAAAAATAATTGCGTTGAACTTTCAAAGCAAATGTGCGTAACAAGACACACATTTGTACTTCAGATGCATTGAAAAATTGTCCGCGTTAAAATTCAAACGATGTAATAAACAAGAAAAAAAATCTAGATCTATTTCTTTCTTTAGTTTCTTGTATTGTATTATCCTGGATGGCATCCCATAGTACTGACATAGAATCCCGGATCATGACTCCGTCCAAATATGGCTAAAATATAGTTGGCTGGGACCTCAAAAACAACGAAAACATGACAATGTCGGTGCTAGTTTAAGGATGTTCGCTGCTAACATTTGACATTTCGGAACTTCCGGTTTTTCTTTTGTTGAATATCTCGAAAACGGTTGCAGATATTTTTCTAGTATTTTATATTTGGATACATATTGATGGTATGCATTGACTGAGCCATGAAAATTGTCAATCTAAGGAACTTCATTTTTTCACCCCATTTTCTGTAACTTTTCAGAAAATTTTAGTTGTCAGTAAAATTTAGGGGGTAGGGTAGATTAAACTTGAATATTCAACATCTTCAAATTAATTGCACGAGTTCGATGTTTGTTTTAGCAGCACTATATGTGTATATGGTCTTCTAAGTCGGTCTTTCTGTCTTTGGTGTGCTAGTTTTAAAATTTTGGGTGGTTTTATGAAATGAGCTTTAAGAAACAAAACAGACGAAAAAATGCTTAAAATGGCGATTTTCAAGTTGTTGGTGCTCTCTTATATGCACACTACCCTATATATTTCTTTCTTTTATTCGAACAATATAACGAAGTTCTATATTGTGTGAAAATACAAGAAAAAGTTTGAATCAACAAATATGGGTTTGGCACATTTCAAAATATTGATTTTTTCCGACTTTTCAAGTATGGGGGTAGGGTTGGAAAACGACTCGTAAAATTTTGTCATCCAGTTCAAGTTGCAAATTTTTCATTGCTTTTTGACCAAAATAGTCTGCATTACGTAAATATTATGAATTTTGAAAGCAGTCTAGGTGTATTTTTGTTCAAGACAGGTATGTTTCAAAGAATTGAAAATTAAATTATTTTTTCTAAATTTAAAACAAAGTGTTCAGAGGACTCATTCACAAGCCTGTAGCTCGAAAAAATGCACACTACCCTATACTTATTTTGTTTTCAAATGTCTTGTGTTGTAATTTGGAATCAAAAAAGAGTGGTTAGAAAAAAAGTTTGAATACTTTTTCATTGGCAGCGAACATCCTTAAAGCAGAGCATTAAATTGGTTATAAAATCTCTAGCGTATTCATCCCCGGCGGCGTGACCATATGCTACTGTTGCCGTTGAGTGGACGTTGTAATTTCCACAGCCTGTACGTTTTTACCGTCAGCCCATTAATTGCCGACCATGGTGATAATAATAATAATAATAATAATAATAAAAATAAATTAATCGTCTTTGTTTCGAGAAGGTTACACATGATAAAATTTGCAAATTAGACTGATAAACAGATCAGCAACATTATGATTTAGTTTATTATAAATAAACGATCGTGCTTTATATGGGTAAGCTAGCTTGCAAATTGTGCAGATATGTTTGACAACTGTCTAATTACGTGTGGAATAAAATACTAGTACATTTACATTGTTACTCAACGCTCTATAAAACCAATTGTTTATTCGTTGCAAACATTTATCCATTCTTCAAAAATGACCTCAATACGCTAGTTCCGGCGGCCACATTCATTGTGTGATAAACTTCCGGCGGCCAAATTCAGTTTGATTCCATGTTGACTTCAGAACCGGTGTTTAAGTATAAATCACATATCAATAGATTTATCCGGGTATTGTTGTTAGTGGTAAATCCCTCCCCATCAATTACTACCTGCTGTGATCTGCTCCCAAGAAAAGCTCGGACCCAGTCCAACACATGCCCACGTATGCCATACTGATGCAGCTTCCAGAGGAGTTTACTGTGATTTACTTTGTCAAAAGCTTTAGAAAAGTCTAGTAGCTTTAGAAAAGTCTAGTAACAAACTTGACTTTTACGGGATTAGAGGATCCACACATAAGTGGATCGACTCGTGGCTCTCTGAGCGCTCTCAAAAAGTGGTATTAGATGGCCGAGCCTCAGATCCAGTCCCGGTTCTATCTGGTGTCCCGCAAGGATCGGTCTTGGGACCGGTCCTATTTCTTATTTTCATCAATGATCTTCCGGATAATATCAGGTCATCTGTTCGGCTATTTGCTGATGATTGTGTTTTGTACAGGAATATCAAGTCTCCTTTGGATTGTCACATTTTGCAAGATGACCTGAATAGCTTGGCCAAATGGGAAACGGATTGGCAAATGAAATTTACTGTTAGCAAATGTCATTCAATGAGGGTGACTCGGCTACACCCAAGCAATCACATACAGTTCAGCTACACACTGCACCAGCAAATATTAGAACAGGTTCAGTAACTATCACAGACAACCTTGATTGGGGTCAACATATTTCGGAAATTACATGCAAGGCAACTAAGACTTTGGGCTTTCTTCGGCGCAATTTGGCATTGGCACCTAGGCATACAAAGGAAGTTGCATACAAAACATTGGTTCGTCCTCAGCTTGAGTATGCAGCCCCTATTTGGCATCCCTATCATGAAACTCAGACTGAGAAGGTGGAGAAGGTGCAGAAGACTGCAGCCAGGTGGACCTGCAGGAGATGGAGGAACTCCAGTAGCGTCGGTGATATGCTTGACGAGCTTGAGTGGCCATCCCTGCAGTCCCGCAGAGAGCGGTCCTCCTTAACCTTCTTCTACAAGATACACTCCGGTACAGTGTCTCTTGATAAAGACAAATACCTGACCCCGGCACCCAACCTAAGGCGAACTCGGGCATCGCATGAATTACAGTATACAAGACAATTTGCCTATAGTGATGCCCTGAAAAACTCTTTTTTCCCCAGAACTATTTCGGTTTGGAATAGTCTCCCTTCTTCAGTGGTCTCATCTAAGACCATTGAGGAATTTAAGGCTTCTATTTAATCATAGGCCCAGAGGCATGTGTTTTAGCATGCCTCTATCTATATCTTGTAAATAGTTTTAATGGTCCACCCCAAATGTTTTTTTCTCCCTTGACTAAATTCTAAATTTAGCCACCCACCCCACACCTGAGGTGATGATCAGAAATTGATCGACTCAGTATCAGAAGATAGTCTGTCTGTTTTCCCGTACTCACATTCCTCGCAAGGTCCTCTATGAGCATGATGAGCTGGGTCTCGCATGACCGCTTCTCTCTGAAGCCATGCTGTAGGTCTTACAAGATACCATGCCCATCTAGATGCTTCCTCGGTCTACTTCTCTTCTTGCTCTACGTAAATGATCTCCCTGAAAACATGCAGTCTCAGGTCAGGCATTTTGCAGATCTGTACTGCAGTATACCTCACTGCTGACAATCAAAATAACAGTAAACCCTCCTAAAGGATCTAGACACCTTACAAACTTGGGAACGAACCTGGGACATAGAATTCAATTCTAGAAAATGTCAGGTTCTGCACTTCAGCAGAACAAATTAGCCTATCCACTACCAGTATACCCTGCCTGGTGAGATTTTGGAGTCTGTTGACTGTGCACGTTACCTGGGGGTACGTATTTCAAAAGACCTGACCTGGAAAACACATATAAAGGAAATTCTTACAAAGGCTAATCGCACTTTGGGTTTCGTAAAAAGAAAGGTAAGAACAAAAAAAATCAGTTAAAGAATTAGCCAGTAAAACTTTTGTCCGGCCTAAACTCGAACATGCCTCCACCGTATGGAGCCCCCCACACTGACAAAAACAGAAGCAATTGAAATGGTTTTAAAAAAGGATGGCTGCACAAATCAATATTCCTCATACGACAGTGTTACTGCGATGCTGAGCAATCTGGGTTGGCGCTTCCTCGCATATCTGATCATATCTCCGTTATGACTCGCGACTCGTAATGTTTTTACAAAATACAGTATTGCCTTGTTGCAGTGCAAATGACGTAATATTTTGAGCATCTCAAGAGATCACTCGCCACAGCCAATACAATCCTATCGGTTTCCGCCAGTTATTTTGCTCGTACTGATTATTACATGTGTTCATTCTATCCCATGACCATTGTTTTATGGAACTACCTCCCAGGAGAAATTGTTCTTTTACCTGATCTTGAGACCTTAAAGAGGGAGGTGAGTAAGATCAACTTTTCAACGCCATAGAGAGAAATATTGTTTTTACCTGCTTTTAATCTTACATTCTAACAATCTAACACTATCATCTTTTTTCATTCCTCATTGTCATTTTAAGTCTCACTTTAATTTTGTTGCTTTCATTCTTTCGCACGCATCCCTGCGCATAATACTCAGAAATGAGGGTGTCACAGTGTCGATCGATCATAGGTAGGTAGGTAGGTAGGTATGTAGGTAGGTAAGGTAGGTAAGGTAGGTAAGGTAGGTAGGTAAGGTAAGGTAAGGTAGGTAGGTAGGTAGGTAGGTAGGTAACAGCCTCACTGTCAGGTGCCTATGGCTAATGTTATTCTTTTGTAAATCTGAAAGTCGACTTTAAGACGAGAACCGAAGAACTAACTAAATGTTGTGTAACCACTGCAGAAGATGAGGGTGAGGGTGATGGTAAGCCCCCCACAACCTAAAGCTCACAGCTAGGGTGATGTATGAATATATATTAGAGTTTTCCTGCAATCAATCATGTGATAAATTCTATTTTTTCCCATCTATACATATTTAGTATTCTTAAAATCATGTAAATATGTAAATAATTTCATATGATATCTAATGCATTTCTTATACATAAATTCTATTCTTAAAACAATGAAATTTTTTTATGTAAATTCAAATGAACTCTTCTGCAACAATATTTATTTTAAAATTATATGTTTGTGATATAAATCTTTAAATTTAATCTTATATTCAATATTTATAATTAACGTAAATATCTTTTGTTTTACAGCTTCTATATTATATGTTATTCTACTATCATGTTTGTCGGAAAATGGCTCGTGTAGCTAATGTTTATTGTTATACTCATAACCGACGTTAAATAAAGTTTCTTGTATCTTGTATCTTGTACCAGTAATTTTATATTACCGATTGTTCTAAGGCGGTACTTCTGTTGTGTTTTGGAGTCGAATTTTTGTGCTGTTTGAGCCTTATGTACGTTTTCATATTTAGTTCAGTTCTGGTGGCTGACTGGCCGCCTATTGGGGAATAGCTGCTCACTCGGCTTACTGTGTGTTTTCTTGGTGTGGGTGCCTAAGTGTCATTTTAGTTTTTTCCCACCCCTCGGTTTATGGAGTGGGAATTTCTTTCTGATTGCGCCATTTCCTGATCATTGCCTACGTGTACCTATAAATAAAATTTGTGTGCAAGAATGATGTCTAAGTCCACTTTGTCAAATATTGAACTTTTGGTGTCATTGCGTTCTACATACAAAAAGCTACATTTTGATAACTTTTACACTTTGTTCGTATTAGATTTGTATTTAAGAATTGTTCAAAAGGTGCTAAGTCCATTTTCAGTGCAAGAACATGCCTAAGTCCACACATTGCACAGTGTTTAATGTAAGAACATACATAAGCCCAGAGAAATATTACCATATGCTGGTGTAAACATAATTTGTTCTGATATGGTTTTAGGAGCTCAAAACATCCACATTAGGCAACTGAGCAATTTTATCACTATAAAATGGTGTATTTTAACAAAATTCCAGCCAAAATTGGTGTGGGAAAAATGGGGGTTTGGACTTAGACACATTCTTGCATTAACACATTTGATAAATATTTGAATTTCTTAATTTTCTCCCGCATCTTTCGACGAAATTTCGTGACATTTTAGCTTTTTACTCTATTTGATACGACCAATAATTTGGTACTATTTTCACATGGTTGTTTTGTTTGTTTGTTTTCTTGTTACTCCCATCAATCAATTTCTGATTATTCTTGGGAGGTGTACATTGTACACTCCGGTGTATTTGCAGGATGAGCCTACATGCATGAGGATAGAACCTATGTAGGGATCTTTAACCTGCACAGGGGATGACTGCCCCTGCACAGGGGACACAGTTAACGTCCCGATCCGAAGGACGGCGCACTGTATCATGTCATTCCTTTGTCAAGCCTTTGTCAAAATTTTATGTTTTTCGCGTTTTTTTTCGAACTAAAAAATGGACGTAGACAAAAAATTCAATATTAAGGGGTATGGCATGAAATTGGGCTGTAAATTATCCTCTTTCAATAATTTGCCGACATCTTTCCCCAAATCGGATCAATTATACCTCAAACATGTGAAAAAATGCTTATTTTCTTTTTTTAGACTGGTAAAAACCGGGATTATATAAGATCTTGTGAATATACTACTGGACTGTAGTAAAGTTATAGATATCAAAAATGACAAATCTATACTCCCAGTAATAGAAAATATTGAAAAATTATCTAAAAGACTGTGTTACACTCTCCACACTGAACGGTATAAAAAGCTGAACATTATCCCAAAGAGACTTAAGAAAACCTGCAGAAAAGGTTACCGCCATACATTGAAGCACGAATGAGTTCTTTAATAGGGTGATGGGCAGTTACTGAAGTGTACCTAAAATACTAAGAAGACTCCAGAAGGAGGTGTGCCTACCAAGGCAGAAGTTATACAACGATACGATACGATCCCGGATCGCTCGCCAGTGATAGCCGGTGACGCACTTCACTGTCGACTTTGCAGGGGTTATCTTTGTTCACAAATAGCGAAAAAAGTAGCGGGATGGCACATATTTGTGCACTGCTCATTATGATCCTGGGTAGATTCTCTGAGTATTTGCATGCGATTTATGGGTCGTCCTTTTGCACAGAAAATGCATGGGGGCCCAGACTTTAGGCACATTTTACGAAAATTCACTGGTCTGAAAGAGGGGGTAGGGGAAAAATATCCCCAAAACAGGTAGGGTGATAGTCAGTGCTAGGCGATTTAAATGATGTTATTTTATTGTTAGACATTTGATTTAATGATTTTATGGGAGAAAACGGATTGTTCACCAGATTTGACAGAGCTATTGTCAATTAACTGAAAAATGTTCTAAAAACTGTTGTAAATCTTGCCGTTGGTACCGGAACGACCTTATAGAAAAGCAGCCGGATAAAATGGTTAGACTGGACAAATCTATCGAAACACCGACCCACGTGACCAACGTAAACTTTACGACGCCGCCATTACAATCCTCACATTTTATTTTTTTTGAAAAGCGACCGGAAAAGTGAAAAACAGAGGTTAGGCACATCACAGGTTCAGCTGGCAGTGTGCCACCACAAAGAGCATTTCACAACTCGCATTCCTGAGTGATGCAGGCTGTAGAAAACTTTATTTTTTGTTGCATAACTGAAATTTAAAATGGAACAAGTTGAAGCTTTTACGAAAAGCTTGTCCATGATCATCTAAAGAAGTATTTTTTTTAGATACGGAGTGCTTCATTATATCACATGGGCAGGAAAAGAATGTGTTCGGACCGGGACTCTAAAAGAGATCCTCTCGCCTACCATGCAAGCACTAGAATCCGTGTCATTAACCTTGGTATAACCCATGGTTTTTTAGCCCCTTATTGATCCGGTCTGAATGACGTCATAGGTCTTTTGTACGAGGTGAATGACTCGGTGTTAATCGCTATGGCCTTACTGAATTCAAAGCAGAAACTATGAAAATAAAATAAAATGTTTCGTAAACGCTTTTGCAATATTGTTAGATCCTTATCATTTTTTCATCTCAAGCTATGAACCCCTTAATTTTTCTGGCAAATTATGACTTTATCAGCATCTAAAAATGATTAAATCATAGCGATAATGACCGAGTTATACCCTCGACTGAATGAGCAAAAATGCGGGAAAGGTGCAGTTCCGGTAACCAATATTGTTTTTTCCTAATGAAAGAGTAGCTTGCCGACATAGGAATGTGGTTTATTTGGTAGAAAAATGTAGACCAACCTTTTTTCTACTATTCTGACTCAAATTAATCTACAAGCTAATACTGCCGTTGTCGTATTGCCCGCTTGAAAATCACAAGTATTGGCACTTTTTCTTTCAAAACGTTCTCCGTCATTTTGTAAAAATGATTGTAGAGCGCCTGTTTGATATTGCTGAGGCTATCCGCATGACGGTCGTGCGGTATTCAGGGATCTCTCTAGGATTTTGGAAACAGGAGTCTGGGACTCCTCCAAAAGAAAAAGAAGGAGTCCCAGACAAAATTTAGGAGTCCCACTAAATATAGAAACTCAATTACAATGATCCTAAATTTTTTGGACAAAAAAAAAAATCATAATTATTTTACCTCTTTGTAAACAGGGTTTGGGGCTTCTACACCAGTAGAAAATATTCTGTTTACTTTGCTATGCACGTTACATCAACCTAACTCGATCGATCAATGTTTATTTTTAGCTGTAGTAAATTTTATATTGGCTGCGACACAGGTAAGATATTTTTAGATGCGTAGTTTCCCAGTATCCCGCTCGACCTTGAAATAAATATGTCAATATGTCAATAGGCTTCCTTAAGGTTCGTTACGAAACCCTGTTTATAAATTGTCATATAACCATGATGAAAATAAGATTACTTTTTGATTTGATTTCGAGTTTAACGTCCCACCAACAGCTTAGGTCATATGGAGACGTGACGTCGGTTTATAGTTGGAGAAGCCCGGGATCGAACTTTATTCTGGACCCTGGTATTTAAAGGAAACACAGACCCAAATGCGACCATTGACACGCCTTGTTTCCTAACTCGCATTCAAATATTAAGAATATACCAGTGGTATTTTGTCCGCAAAGGTGCTTTGTTTAACTGAGCACATACAAAAGCATCAGGAAAACGTGGCCGTTCTCGGCGAGGCGGTTCTAATGTATACCTACAATTAGTGCTCCAGATAGCGTCCGTACAGCCGTAATTTACGGACTTAATTTTCGCAGATACGGTAGAAATTGAAATTTTGTCAGTACCAAAAACGGGAACGAAATGACCGATACGGTTGGGTTACGCTTATTGACCGTAACCTTAACTCATTATCCCCTGAGTGCCGCTAATTTGAGGCAGATTTCTCCGCATGCCACTTTTACGAGGCCCATAATTATTTTATTTACAACGCTTCCCGAGTGCCACGAAAAGTCGTCACATACGATTGGTCCACAAAATACGAATTTCTAGCTTTGTTTAAATTTCAACCAATCAAATTCGCGCTTACATCGGTAGTTGGCATAATTTTACTACAAAGAAAACGAAAGTAGAACATTTGTTTCCGGAGTTAAATGCAAGTAAACAACGATGGAAAACGGTGAAAATCTTGGGGTTTTAAATCACAAAGTTCCACCATGTATTTAAGCTGATACATCGCTTTGAAACCAGAGTATGTAGCATTTTCATATCTATCTAAGGTCAATAAGGGGAAAGGTTGTGCATTGGACGCTGACACTTAGTCAAGACTTGCAAGTCTTTATGAGCCAATGTACTCCCCCACCTTCCCTTTTACTTCTGTCTTGCCCATATCTTTCAATAGGCCTGGGTTATTAAGGAGAGGGTGAAGAATAAAATGCAAAATACAGGGGAACCTATGCCCAAATTTTTCACAGGGTTGGACTTAAAAAGTCTTTTTGTGGGCAAATAGAACAGGTACTGAAGCCGAAATCTGGATACTGATTGGCTTTAATTTTGACCAGTACCGTACTGATTGAGAAAAAAATTATCTGGAGCACTGCCTACAATGTATGAAACACAAAACATGACTTGTAGGGTTTACAAAGCATCGGTTTTTTCCTCTACGAAGTGTATAGGTCGTATGCTGACCTCCGCGGCGTTCTTGTCTTTGTATAGCACCTGATTGTCAGTTTAGTTTTTCCCATCTCGGGTTGTTGGCGGGGGAATTTATTCTGATTTAGCTGTTTCCTGATCATTACCTCTTAATAATATGATATTCAAACTGATATTTGAAAACGGACGTGAACATCCCGACATTACAACAAAGCAAATATTCATTAACTGATAAAATCAACTGGACACAGGGTGCGTGGGGTTTAAACCAATTATGTATTTAGAAGTCATGATACAATGTTGATGATGAAATTCCGTTTATGTTGCCTACTTAGATGTCAGACTGACATTTGAAGGACAAATAAAGGTTTGGCATAGGAGGAGCATAGAGTAAAAGTTCAATACCAAGGAATGATTTCAAGCGCTTTCAATGTTAGTTTTCATTTGAGTTAGTGTTTCTTTTACGCAAATTTTGATATACATATAAAAAACGCATGACAGTGTCAAAGAAGTTTGAAAGTATGTCTTCGTTTTCTATGGCTGCCGTGCGCTTTTTATGGCGAAATTCCACGATATAAAGTAGTCACACGTGAAAGCTTAAATCTGCATTGGTCTATGCAACTTCGTCTTAACACGCAATATGGGATAGTCTGAAACAGCTGCTGTAGCATATTTGTGTGCACAAGCAGATGGTCGAACGTTACAATCGCATCATCTTGACACATATTCGTGACAAATCCATCGTTAATACGACAAATAAAAATTAAAACTGAGATCCTTTAAGAGCAGTGAAGACATTAATGAGAAAGGGGATGGGCCATACCGCGGTTTCGACTATTAAAGTCTCGTCAGTGACCCTTTAGATTTGGCAACATGGAGCCAAAGAGAATTACTGAAATTTTACAACTTTCAACATGGTAGTTGATACAAAGACTAGTATTGTCTAAATGGGACCAAATATATTAAACATTGGTAAGAGAAGCTAGGTTTAGCACCAGGTCGGTACAGATACCATGGGAGCAAGTGTGCTGTCGACCGAGCCATTTGTAATACGCAAAAGGTTACTTTCGTGCGAGTATAATGATATGGGTTTCATGTCTCGGTATGTCGACAGCCGACTCACCTGAATTATACATACTCATTGTATGTCATTGTATGTCTGTCGATATACTTGTGTAAAACCTCGGATCCAATAAACATTATTTTGAATCTGATTCAATCCATATCTACACTGCTTGGTAATATCTGAAAATCATACCCGAGATTCATAAATGATTGATGCCGGAAAATTTAGATAACATGAATATCCACATTCCGAAACTAATTTCACAATATTTCCAAATTAACCCACCGACCTTGATGCGTTTAAACGAGTCACTTGGTTGATCTCAAACGAATAAAATGCATATGTCCATTATGATTTCATAAAACCTCGGGGTTTTCCCGTTTTTATTGTGATGTTTATATTGAAAACAGATGGACAACTAACAATATCAGTCCATAAATCGGTCCATCGGACGATAAACTGGTTGATCTAGGACTTACCACTTCACTTGTCTAAACAGATCTTATCTTATTCAATTTGAAACTTGATGACAAATACACTGGTCAATATCCATTGTTAAATAGTCATTCCTACAGGTATGTTTACAAATAGGCCTACTCAATGTTTTGCCATCCAGTGATCTATCTCTGTCCTCTTCAGTAAGACTCTGTTGGTATCTTTTATTGGTGTTTTACGTCCCACCTAAACAGTACGATCATATTGAGACAGGAGTTCCGGGCGATTTGAGCACTATTAATTACACTTAGCATAGTTGTCACGAATATAAAACTATATAAGACATGAGCCTCGACCCCAGAGATTATTTTTGATATTATCTTAATATTTTGATTACCATGGTTATGATGGACATGCTAGTTGAAACTTGTCTTTATGCCTTTTAAAGTTATTACCTTTTGAATTTCAAGAGGGAGAGAAATGATAATAAATAGTTGTATCTGTTAATTAAAAAGCCGACATGCCAGCGACAAATGAATCAGTGTAAAGATAAGTTGAAGGTTAGTTTTGTCAGACTGGTAATGGCTTAACATCCCAGTCAACAAATATCCATTTGTGTCGAGACGGAGACACAGCTGCAGGCGAGTTAATGAGTCTTGCTCAATGACACAACACGCCGCCGCATTTGGGGGGTCTCGATACGGAGTCCGATGCTCTTCCCCCAGATCACCCTACAACACTGTTTCACTACGCAAAACGTCTGTCAAGTTCTATGTGGTTTTACACGACAGCTGGGTTAAAATTTACACTGTTTCTAGTCTATGTCTTCGTTTAACACAGCCGTTAACACAACAAATCGTTCGGTCAATTCGATTAGCTTTGGGGTTTAATGTCAGACAAATCTTCATGTTGTCTTACGGAAGTTCAGTTCCCCTCTTTCTAATACCATCAAGTATTTGAAAATAAAATCTGAAACATGACATCGCTGGGCGAGAAGTTGTCTACGGAAAAGCCTCATGTGCAATATGCACGGCTAACAAACCTTTAAATGCGTAACCGCCGGTTAAGAAAGAAAATCCGATTCACGCCCTTCCGGTTCCGCATATGAAGACCAAGAAAATGTAAACAAAACATACACTACTAGGATCGATTGATGATTATATTTTAGTACAGAAATATATCGATAATCTATGAATGCTATTTTGTCACTTATTTACTATTGTAAGTCAGCACCGAAATAGCTCGCAAAATAATTTGATGGTCTTCGAATTATTTATTCCCTTCTTCGAACCTGATGTTACAACACGGCCAAAGTCGGCGAAATACAACTAAAAATTGGACAATTTGCTGGTAAATGTCAAATTTTAGTGATTGTTCCACGATTAATTTACAAAATTATATATTAAATAAATTGCAACTGATGTTTGTGCCAGTATTTCGTTGTGTTAGTGCCTGGCATTACCGATTTGAAGGGAATGAAAAGATGGTTACGCATTTAATCATTAAAATATGAAGGCTATATTTCAAGATAACCTATACCGGTTCAAGTTGTGGTATTTAATTTTCTCTGTAAAGCGTTTTGAATGACATAAAAGCAGGAAACAGGCAAATTAAAGTATACAGAATGCTGTAAAATCGTCTTCATGAACAGGAATATCATGCATGTGAATAATTGTATTACACGTATTGCATAGACAGTTTGTATAATTTTATATCAAACATTTTCACTGCAAATATCACAAACACACCAATTTGAGTTAGCACCTATAAAGACAGGACGAGAGAATGTGATAATTAAAACTTCAGCGTAAAACCATTAAAAAAAAACACAAAAACTTCAATACATATGTTTTATGTTGATTATATTGCTATCATTCTAATGATTAAATTCGTAACCGAAATGTTGACACAGCTTTTAACCACATATATATATATATGCATAGAATGCAGTGACCAGAGGCAACGAAACTGTCAACAAACCTCACATAATGCTAAAATCATCTGCGCGCGGTATTGCTTTCCGTTAATATGGGCGTAATGAGCGGATATCTAAAAATATCCCTGCGACTGACCCACATTTTCATCGTGTACAATGCGATCCCAACGCGTGTTTTGGGGGAAGGGAATAAAAATCATGATTATAAAGAAAATTTCCTGGAAATCCTTTGGGGTCCAAATTTAGTAATGTCTAACTGATAAAATAGCATTGAGAGAATTATAATATCTGTCTTCGAATCGAAATATTTTACTCGGAAACACGAGCTGCAAAAGTTTTTTTTACCTTTTGTTGGTCATCTGATGCGAAACCGGAAGGACGTGAATCGGATTTCTTTTCTTAACCGCGGTTACGCATTTAAAGGTTTGTTAGCCGTGAATATGGTGTTCAGAAGCTGGGAGAGTCCATCACGAAAACATGTCCGCGTTAACCTTTTATATAGCAAAAATGGGATATGCAGGGCTATACCTATTTTTCTTATTTTTGCTCCAAAACATAGATTGTGGGTCTCGGCGAGGCGGTTCTAACGTGGTTCGACATTCGATGTTTTTAGCAAAAATATTTAAAATCTGTATAACGCATGGGCAAGTTTTCGTAATGTGACACAGTTACTATATACTTATGTTGTTGGTGTGCATGAGCAAATGAGCCAACAAGCGGATCCTGACGGCAGAAATGTGCTAATATATGAGCCGCCTCATGGGAAAACCAACAATCCGCATAGGCGAAAACAAAGACGAAGATCAGCTTCGCGCGGTAACCGCGAAGCTGATCAGCGCCTTTGTTTTCGCTGCTCGGATAGTACAATTCTTCTTCTACTCAAGTTAAATCCAAAATTTCAAGCTTCTGGCTATTTTCTGTGCTTGTACAGGCTGGTTAGTGTCAGACCTGTTCGAAAACCACATTGTTGGTTTTCCCACGAGGCGGCTCAATTATAACCACCAAGTAACAACTATGACTTTTATGTTTGGACAACGATGGCTGATCACACATGCTAAATATCTGATTACATTGTAAACGAAGCAAACTCAAGGTCATCGATCCAAAAATACTTCGTTGTCACTCTCTGGCTAAAAATAAATATAAGCGCGTATAGTATCAAGGTAAATTTAAGGTCGATCGATAGTTAAACGACGATATCGAGGGTATATTGAAAGTAAACAGAATTATTTCCTCAGGCTTATTTCTAAAGACAATAATATTGACCATGGCACTTGTCAAGACCTTAATCTAACCTGATGGTATAAAATGACATGCTATCAATTGTAGAATTGGTTAAATTAAACATTCTTAGTAGTGTGGTTACACTATTTAGGTACATGGGAGGGGGGGGGGGGGCAGGTCTCTATCAGACCAGACCAAAAATGTGTGTTATAATGCACTTCAAAATTAGCTCCTTTTGTAGACAAAGCCTTCCTGTGACATCTGTCTACTATATAATGTTAGGTATATATCATTTACTTTCGCCTGTTCAGTTATGAGTTTGGGGTCAATGAGGGGTGACCGGGCCTCAAAGGCTGGATTTGTAGGAGCCTACTGTCAACATGGTCAAATGATAAGATTGTCTTGCATTCTTCTTTACTAAAATATGGACACTAAACCTCTTTTTGAACACTTTAAACAACGTTTTACCAACAATTTATGATATAGAGGTGTTATGTATGACAGTTACTTGTTGAAAGATGACATCATCATGTGCATTCAGTACTGGTAAACTTCCCAAGGGAGTATGCCCAGGAAAGTATGATGTTATACATATGATGTTTACTTGTTGTCCTTAGCAATTATTTACTTTTAGTGTCCCAGATATTGGACATAAACAGGTTGTTTACTTCAGAATTTTCTAGAAATTTCAAATTGTTCTTTGACGGAAAAGTCCGGAAAAATCTGGAAGAACCAAAGATGTAGAATCTTCTAGAAAAATCTTTTTTTTATGTCAAAAGAATATTGTGGAATTTTCTGGAAGGATAATGGCCTCTCTAGAATATTCCAAAACATTAAATTTTGGTAAACAACTTGTTATTTTTAGTATATGATATCATAGAATTTGCTGGAAGAATCCTGAATGTTCCTCAGTGCTATATAAGGGCTACAAATTTTCATAAGGACAATCTTTGGGTACTGTTACTATTAAGAAGTCAAAATCTATCTTACTGGAATTTAAACTTATTCTTGGATTACTTTGTGATATTCAATTCTGGATTGGGACATAGTGCTATTTTGAAACAAACTTTAATTCTTGGGATCAGAAACTGATACAGACTTGTGTTAAAAAATTCTGAGGGACATTCAGACATTCTTTAAGGGAATTAACATCTTGAAAGGTATTGTACATTCATTTTTGTTTGATTGTATATATGCTTTTGATTGTTTCACATGTAATTACTGGTTAAATCACTTCTAAATAAATTTGTTAAATTTTAAACAAAGCTTGTTGCTGGCTAACCAACTTGTTGGTTTCCTTAATCTTCTAGTTACGCCTGGCACGTTACAGAGGCAACAAGAACAAACAAATAATCACAATCTTTCCATTAATTCTAAAGTCGCGAAAACTAATGACATTTCAAAAATCGGTCCAAAAGTAAAAAATTTTTGCTTTTTTTAATCGTTTATGTAATTCAATTGGTCATTAAATGAGAATCGCTAGGTTTTCACAAGATTTTATGACTTTAAATTGTTGTAGACCGATCAACCATAACATGTTTACACAAAGACACGTGTTATGAACGCAACCGACACATTGATCAGGCGCCGGAGGTGTGAAACTTTATCGCATGTCTAATTTGCCTTGGGACAACACCGTTAATTTGAGTAATTTCTATCTTGATTGGAGATAATTAATTCTTGGAGCTAACAAACAACAAAGCCAAGGTAAAAATAGGCATTTTGGGACGTCTCACGGCGAAAAATTCTTGCGTCCCTTTGAATCATCTCTTGGCAGAATTATGCGTCTGAGCCCAAGTTTTCTCGTCCCGGGACGCCGAATCTGGTGTCCTCGAGATCCCTGGTATTACTAAACAGCAGCCTTTTTGTGATTCTGTAAATACCTCCTATGCCGGGACAACCATGTAATGACAAATATCAACTAGAATTCATCTCATTCCGCAAATGCTATATCCGTTATTACATTTTTAATCTGGAAACATCTCTATAAAGAGCCACATTTTAAGCTATGGCTATGAAATGTTATGTTTTTATGGAACGTGGAAACATCGCTATTCTGTCTTTCTGGAATGTGGAAACATCCCTATAAAGAGACGAAAATGTGGGAAAAATATTTGTTTCCACATTCAGGAAAACAGTCAAAACACTATAATTTTGAATGTGGAAACATAGCTATATACTGCTCTAAAATAGATCTGTTCTTCTTAAACTACACTCCCCCTTGTTTGTAGTATGCAAAGTGCTTTACACTGCTTATTTCTAAAATGTAATTGATAAGGGTACTGTCTTTCATTGGGATTTTGAGGTTCAATGTCAGGGGTGAGCATATGCCGGGTTGTTTGGGTAGGGGGTAGGGAGGCTACCGGCCGGGGGTATACATGCCTCTCTAGGCACCTTTTCTAGTATTTATACCCCCGGCATTTATGCCGACGGGTATATAGTTTTCGCTTTTCCGTTCGTATGTTAGTTAGTTTGTTAGTTAGTAGAATTTTGGTTAAAGTTTCTTTAGAGGTGTATATCTTTAATAGTAACTAGTCATCAGAAAGCCATAGGTACCCTATAGGGATTGCCTTGTTTCCATGAGTTCGGACCCCAGGGTCCATGCCCGGGGGTGGGGCTAGAGGTCAAAATCTAGGTCACCTTTAAAATATGCTGTTTACAATGTTAATGTTTCTTATCTAAGTCCAAATCTTAACAAACAACCATAGGAATGTGTTCCTATTTAGATCATAGGTATCCTGTAGGGTTTGCTTTTATTCTGTTGCATACAATCCTGGGTACTGCCCCCAGGGGTGGGGCTGGAGGTCAAAATCTAGAACATATTTATAATATGATAGTTACCATAATAAATTTTCTGTAAGTCAATATATTGACAACCACTTGTCAGTATGCATTCATCATGTTCATACTTAGACAATAGGCACCATGTTAGGTTCAGACTTGTGTCCATGTGTGTGGGGTGGGGCTAGAGGTCAAAATCTAGAACTTCTTTAAAGATTGTATTTTCTGTACTTTTCTTTACAACCATGTTAATAAATCGTTCATACTTGGACCATAGGTACTCTACTAGCTTTGCTTTGTTCCTTATGACATTAAACTCTAGGGTCCATGCCCATTGTGGTGATAGAGGTCAAGATCGGGGACATCTTAAATTTTTATTTATTTTTTCATTATTGTGATTAATGAAGAATGACATTCTGTTTTCCATCTAGGACCGAGGACCTGACCCTCAATGTCCGCGATCAAGTCCTAGATTGAGTATACAAGTCATCTCTGTATACTGCTCTAATATAGATCTGTCATTCTACTACACTCCTCCCCACCCCCACCCCCTTGGTTGTAGGCAGTACTTTTTGCAAATGTAAATTTATAAGATGTTATTGTTGAGGGTGCTCTCATTGATTCGGGAATTGAGGTTCAATGTGTCAGGGGTGAGCATGTCTGGGTCGGGGGCCATGGGCTTCGGGGTGGGGGTGGGGGGCTACCAGCCGGGGTATACGTGCCTCTCAAGGCACTTTTTCTAGTTTTTTTTAAGTTGCATTTGCACTGTAAAGCTTAGAGTGCATTAACTTATTTATTTCATTCCTGTTTGATACAGGCCCTACTCTAGAAATATAAAAAGTGAACTGAATAAAAATGAAGTTTAGTTTGGGATGAGGAAATGTAAGGAAATTTATAAATTAAACTCTTCGCGCTTGTTTGTATTATAAACCATGACGCCATGGAAATGAAAATTGTTTCCAATGTGATTTGGCTATCGCTTTTTAAAATGGAATAAAGATGGATTTTTTTTTTCACCCTGTAATAGACTCAAGTACCCTTGCAAGACTAACTGCATGGTTAACTAGTCTCGCACAACATAAACATCTTGTATAGAGTATATTATAGGATTGAATAAAAATCAGGCTGAAAAGACTCGCCAAAGTTGGCCAAAACGACCCAGGGCCGAATCAACTTCAGCAGAAACGACTCATGGCCCTCAATCCTTGTACTGTGCTAGAAGCCCTGCATCTATTTACAACGAAACGGAAAGGGGTGCTTTGCGCCAACATATCTGTGTGCCTCTGGGACACTCCAATAATCCAAATATCGGTATGCCTTGGTGACACTTATCCCAATATCCGTGTGCCTCTGTGCCACTCCCATAATACAAATATCCGTATGCCTTGGTGACACTTATCCCAATATCTGTGTGCCTCTGGGACACTAATCCAATGCCGATGACAAAATTAATGTTGGCCATATAACCGTTTGGTGTTCTTCCTCGTAAATACCAAAATAACATGAATCCTGGTCGTTATAGCCCTGGGTCGTTTACCCCTGAGTTGTTCAGCCAGTTTTTAGGTGGGTGTTTCGTAGAGGTGGGCGGTAAAACCGGTATACCGGTATACCGTGGTTCTCTTTTGTTTTGGTACGTACCGTGGTACTTTTTCACTGTACCGGTTTTTATGGTACATATAGGCAGTCTCCATTGTGAGGCTGTTTGCTAAATAAATTGCTAATATTTCCATATTTGTCTGTGTCCTTAAATGATTAATTTGATCACGATCTTATATTAAAACATTTACAGAGAACAATTTTCAATTGCCCTTCCTCCACCAAAATGTTGGCTATGTTGTTTTCATTCTAAATTAAATTATCCAAAGTCCAAAAAGTTCAGAGATGCTTGAAATGACTTAGAAAAAATATGTACATATGTTAATGTTACATATGTTAATGTTACATATCAGTAAGCTCAAGCTGTGGTGTGTCGCTAAATGTTGAGTATGTTTATCAACCAAACATCTGTAAAAGCCAGTTCAATTTACTGGTGGCCAGAGATATAGATTAATCAATCATTTGATTACAACATGTACACAGACTCATGACAACTGATATGCCCTAAAACAGTCCTACACTTTATGTCCTAATAGGCAGTGTTAAATCTATCTTTTTAAGGCTGATTTTGGTAATGGAAGAAAAATAATTGAATTGCCTAACCTCCACACATTTAATGTGCTGCACTAGAAGGCCCAAATTGTTTCTATATATAGCTTCCGGTACACCGCGATACATACCACGGTACTTGACTGAAAACCGTGATATACCGCGGTACATTTTTTTTCGTGGTACCCAGCTCTAGTGTTTCGGCCTGGCTTTTAACTATCTTCTTTGTACATCTTGGTTTGTGTTGGTTTTCTCAAACAAAGGCTCAATTCACATTTTGACGATCTTCTCTTCTGTTCCAGGTTCTGCAGTGACTACATTCTCCCACCCCTAGTCTGTAGCCAGCAATGGCTTACAACTACGTGATTGGCCCAGGGGGCCAGCCAATGATCCTGATGCAGCCCCTGATGCAGGTGTCGGCCCAGGCCCCTATCCAGCAGGTGGCTCAGCCAGTACAGGCCCAACCCCCTCAGATAGTGCCACGCCCACCGGATTACATGTCAGAGGATAAACTGCAGGAAAAAGGTAAATTTTGTTTTGGAAAATATAAATATTTATAATATATAATTATATTTTAAAGAAATAACATTAATGCTTTGATGGAAGGAAGCTATTTTTTTAGAGTTCCAATATATGTTTATTTGATACAAACACAGTCCCAGCTTCTTTCAGACAAGATGTAAACTGAGGTCATGTCGGTCTTAAATAATTTATACGAAAGATTTTGTAAAGACAGACAGCTTGATTAAAGATCACATAAAATTTACATCTACCGCAAGAGCTCTTAAAATTGCAAATGCCAAGGGGTTTGGTTGTAATTTTAACTTCAATGTTTATACAAAACCAAAAGTATCTAACATAGCAGGGAAACCCTTGTATTTTTCTGTTTACAGCTAGAAAATGGCAGCAGTTGCAGTCAAAGCGTTACAGCGAGAAAAGGAAGTTTGGGTTTGTTGACGCTCAGAAAGAGGATATGCCGCCAGAACATGTGAGGAAGATTATACGTGATCATGGCGACATGACCAGCAGAAAGTTCAGACATGACAAGAGGGTTTATCTTGGGTAGGTATGGTAAAAATGTACAACTTTTAAGGCTTCTATTTATCATGTTAATTGGTGTAATAATTCTACAATTTTGATTTCCTGAAAGGAGGTGAACAAGTTGACAGCATAGACTTGGAAGAATTTCATTTCTTTACAACAGACTAAACAGAGCCATACTCAGGAGATAAGTTAGATTCTCATTGTGATGGACTTGCTTGTCACCTATGTGATCCGGGTCTGAATCTGGGTCAAGGCATGTAGCAGGGTAGTGGTTGTCCGTCCAGGTTCGATGGTTTTCACCGGGTTCTCCGGTTTCCTTCACCACATTTGACCACATGACGCCAACATCTGTGCCTTCAAGAATGTATATAAATGTTCCATGAGCTGTCTGTGTAATTGAAGTAAACTATATAAAGTTTAAACTAAATAGATAAATAATAGCATGTGTCACTTTTATTTTTATGCTACAAAGCATTGAAGTTCATGCCACATGCAGATCTCAATCTGGTCTGAAAAATGTGGAAGGAAAAAATTGCATATAATCACGTGTCCCAATATACTGTTGACTGAAAGTATGTGAAAAAAGTACAGTTTATTTTATTATCCCTCCGTTTCACAGAGCATTGAAGTATATGCCACATGCCGTACTCAAGCTGATGGAGAATATGCCTATGCCTTGGGAGCAGATCAGAGACGTCAAGGTGCTTTACCACATCACCGGAGCTATCACATTTGTAAATGAAATCCCCTGGGTGATAGAGCCACTCTACATAGCTCAGTGGGGGTAAGTTGGGTTGCGGTTTCTTGCTTTGTATTTATAAAGACCTTTTATTCTGGTGTAAACATAATTCTTTCTTTCAAATATGTGCAAATTTTAGCTGATAATTGACATGACTGTAGCCATAAGTGGTGGCTCGGTGATTCACTTCAGATGCAAGCTCAACCTTTTTGCTAGATTGTTACTTATTATTATGAGGACATATTTATAGCCCCGCTTTGAAAAAGTGGGGGCTATACTGGATTCACCCTGTCCTTCCGTAGTTCCGTTATTCCATCCTTCCGTCATTCCATTACCTCAAATAACTTGAGAACCAGTTGTTAGACTTTAACCAAATTTGGCATATGCATCAATATTGACAATATCTACTTATATGTAAATGCATGTCAGTTTCCCCAAATTTGCAGAAGAGTTATTGCCCTTGGATGGCCCTTCATTATTGCCAAAATTTCGTTTCCGCTCAATATCTTGATAACGATTTAACAGAATCCGACCAAATTTTGTGTGCACATCAGCATTGACAAGATCTAGCTTGGGATTGTTACCGGTCATTTTTCGCAAAGTTTTGACGGAGTTACGGCCCTTGATTGCCGTCAGAATTTCGTTTCCGCTCAATATCTTGAGAACGATTTGACAGAATCCGACCAAATTTTGTATGCACATCAACATTGACAAGATCTAGCTTGGGATTGTTGCCCGTCATTTTTCGCAAAATTGTTATGGAGTTACGGCCCTTGACTGACGTCAGAATTTCGTTTCCGCTCAATATCTTGAGAACCAATTGACAGAATCCGACTAAATTTTGTATGCACATCAATATTGACAAGATCTAGTTTGGGATTGTTACCCGTCATTTTTCGCAAAATTTTGACGGAGTTATGGCCCTTGATTGACGTCAGAATTTCGTTTCCGCTCAATATCTTGAGAACGAATTGACAGAATCCGACTAAATTTTGTATGCACATCAACATTGACAAGATCTAGCTTGGAATTGTTACCCGTCATTTTTCGCAAAGTTTTGTCGGAGTTACGGCCCTTGATTGACGTCAGAATTTTGTTTCCGCTCAATATCTTGAGAACGGTATGACAGAATCCGACCAAATTTTGTGTGCACATCAACATTGACAAGATCTAGCTTTGGATTGTTGCCCGTCATTTTTCGCAAAAATTTGACGGAGTTACAGCCCTTGATTGACGTCAGAATTTTGTTTCCGCTCAATATCTTGAGAACGAATTGACAGAATCCGACCAAATTTTATTTGCCTATCAACATTGACAAGATCTAGCTTGGGATTGTTACCCGTCATTTTTCGCAAAATTTTGGCGGAGTTATGGCCCTTGATTGACGACAGAATTTCGTTTCCGCTCAATATCTTGAGAACGAATTGACAGCATCCGACTAAATTGTGTATGCACATCAATATTGACAAGATCTAGCTTTGGATTGTTACCCGTAATTTTTCGCAAAATTTTGAAGGAGTTACGGCCCGTGATTGACGTCAGAATTTCGTTTCCGCTCAATATCTTGAAAAGGAATTGACAGAATCCGACCAAATTTTGTATGCACATCAACATTGACAAGATCTAGCTTGGGATTGTTACCCGTCATTTTTCGCAAAATTTTGACGGAGTTACGGCCCTTGATTGACGTCAGAATTTCGTTTCCGCTCAATATCTTGAGAATGAATTGACAGAATCTGACCAAATTTTGTATGCACATCAACATTGACAAGATCTACAGTCAAGGGACATAATTATTCGCCACTTTCAATATGGCCGCCAAAAACAGAAAAATTTAAGGCAAACTTTCAATAAGCATTTCTTAGTAAATAATGAACACCTTACCTCAATATTTGGTCAAATTGCCCTTCATTCTTATTACTTCCTTTAATCTAGCTGGTATTGTGCTGTAGAGGCCTTGAACATAAGCTGGCTCGATGTTTTCCCAGCTATGGCGCACGGCAGCTAACAGGTCATTTTTGGTGTGAATGTTCACAGCTTGTGGTTCTATGTCTCTATTGAGTTTCAGCCAGATATTTTCTATTGGATTTAAGTCAGGGGACTGTGCAGGCCATTCTGTGTGATTGATATCATTAGTTTCCCAGTATTCATCTACAACATGGGCTCTATGTACAGGGGCATTGTCATCCATGAAGGTATAGTGTCCATCGGGGAAATGACGGGCAATTACTGGCCACAGGTTATTATCAATAATGTTTATACAATGTATATTTCAGGGCATTTATATTACCGTCCACATGTGTTAAAGTTCCAACACCTGCATAGCATATGCATCCCCAGACCATTAAACTCACCCTACCCCTAGGAGCTTTACTGATTACATGGGGGTTGTTCACTTCAGAGTCCTTTCTCCAGACATATATTTTGTTATTCTTTCCTATCACTATTTGGCTTTCATCACTAAATATCCACTTTCTCCATTGTGCATCAACTGACCAGTTTTTTCTCTCCTTGGCCCAGGCAACCCGCTTTTTCTTGTTCACTTCTCTTAAAACAACCTGCTTCTTTGCCACCCGCCGCTTGTAGCCTAGTTCATTTAATTTTCTCTGAACAGTTTTTGTACAGAAAGTATGGTCCTTGCCCTCATTAATGATGGTAGTTATATCCTGAAGTGGTCTTCTCCTGTTTTGTTTTACAACCCGAGAAAGCTGAGTAGTGTCCCTGTCACTGAATAGTCTCTTCCTACCCCTCCCACTCCTGTTTTCTACAGAGCCAAATTCATGAAATTTTTTTATCACTGATCCAACTGTTCTCCTAGGTATCCCAAATATTCTTGACAATTCTGATATATTTTTATTGCTTCTGTAGCTTTCTATGATCATTTGCCTAACATCACCTCCTAATTCTTTACTTTTTTTACCCATCTTCTTTTTCTGTCAACAATGTTTACATTTGAAGCAGACTACCAAAAAACTTTGTGTTATGTCATCAAAATATGTTTTGTGTACACAAATATGCTAATTAGGTATTGATTGGCCATTTCTATAAATAGCTAGACTCGGTTAAAGTAACAAGGTAAACTACCCAAGTAGCCATTTTGTATTAGACTGGCGAATAATTATGTTCCTTGACTGTAGCTTGGGATTGTTACCTGTAATTTTTCGCAAAATTTTGAAGGAATTACGGCTCTTGAGTGACTTCAGAATTTCGTTTCCGCTCAATATCTTGAGAACGAATTGACAGAATCCGTCCAAATTTTGTATGCACATCATCATTGACAAGATCTAGCTTGGGATTGTTACCCGTCATTTTTCGCAAAATTTTGACGGAGTTATGGTCCTTTATTGAGGTCAGAATTTCGTTTCCGCTCAATATCTTGAGAACGAATTGACATAATCAGACCAAATTTTGTATGCCTATCAATATTGACGAGAGTTAGCTTGTGATAGTTACCTGTTACCTGTCATTGTTTTTTTCACCTGCAAAAAAGCTGAGAAGCGGGGCTATAGTCAGATTCTCTGACAATTCTAGTTATTATGAGGACATATTTATAGCCCCGCTTTGGAAAAGTGGGTCTATACTGGATTCACCCTGTCCTTCCGTGATTCCGTCATTCCGTCATTCCGTGAACATTTCGTTTCCGCTCAATATCTTATGAACAAATTGGCAGAATCTGACCAAATTTTGTATGCACATCAACATTGACAAGATCTAGCTTGGGATTGTTGCCCGTCATTTATCGCAAAATTTTGACGGAGTTACGGCCCTTGATAGACATCAGAATTTCGTTTCCGCTCAATATCTTGAGAACGAATTGACAGAATCCGACCAAATTTTGTATGCACATCATCATTGACAAGATCTAGCTTGGGATTGTTACCCGTCATTTTTCGCAAAATTTTGACGGAGTTACGGCCCTTGATTGACGTCAGAATTTCGTTTCCGCTCAATATCTTGAGAACGAATTGACAGAATCCGACCAAATTTTGTATGCACATCATCATTGACAAGATCTAGCTTGGGATTGTTGCCCGTCATTACATAATCAGACCAAATTTTGTATGCACATCAATATTGACGAGATCTAGCTTGTGATAGTTACCTGTCAAATTTGTTTTTTTCACCCTGCAAAAAAGCTGAGAAGCGGGGCTATAGTCAGATTCTCTGACAATTCTAGTTTGTGCTAATCAACTCCCAAACACAAACAGATTAACATATATATTCTGGTACAGGTTTAGCTAGAACTTTGTGATGTTTGTCTGTTTGTGATATTTGTCTCCAATTCCTCGTTAAGGAATATTGACGAAACCGTATTTTATCAAATATAATAAAATGTGACAATTTTCTAGAACCATGTGGATCATGATGAGACGTGAGAAGCGAGATCGTCGTCACTTCAAGCGTATGAGATTCCCTCCCTTTGATGACGAGGAACCGCCATTAGACTACGCAGACAATATCCTGGATGTGGAGCCGCTGGAGGCTATACAGATGGAGCTGGACTCGGAGGAAGACAAACCTGTTATGGAGTGGTTCTATGACCCAAAACCTCTCATTGACTCGAAGTAAGTTGTTGATTTTTTCATTGACCAGAAGTTTGGCAAATGAGCTTTATTGGGAGAGAACTTGAATCTTTGATGGAATTAAAGAGTCTGGCTTGGTCTGCTATAAATCAGGCTGAACAGCCACATAATGTGGGTAAAGCTTTGAAGCCGATCAACAAATGCTTTTAAGACACAAAATGTTATTGACTTGAAGTAGTCGACTTGCTTAATATGTAGTTTGTATCATTAGAGATGTTTTCTACAAACCACTCTTTGAATATGCTGCCTGAGTATGTGTCTGTATAATCATTTCTTGTCATTTGATTACATGCTCTCATTTCCACAGATATGTAAATGGCACCACCTACAGGAAATGGAACCTGACCCTGCCTGTCATGTCAGTCTTGTACCGACTGGCCAACCAACTTCTCACAGACCTGGTGGACGACAACTACTTCTACCTGTTTGATCTCAAGTCGTTCTTCACAGCCAAGGCTCTCAACATGGCCATACCTGGGGGTCCCAAGTTTGAGCCTCTGGTCAAGGACAAAGAGATGCAGTAAGTAAAATATTGAATTTCATTTTTTCACTCATGCATGATTTGCATGTGTAATACTTAAAAGTGAACCTAAAAGACCTTGATGGTCATACACACAATAGATAGGCGATATATAGAGAAAAACATATTTTGAGTGTGTGTTATGGGGTAATTCTTTTCAAACAGGATGATGAAATAGTAGGCTAAAAGCTTTATGATATGCGGGTAGTCAAGCTGAAAATATGCAGCTTCACAAATAACTTGCCTGAGGCGGCCCCTGTGGCCGAGCGGTTAAGAGCGCTGTTTCTTAATCACTCGATCATCTCACGGCTGTGTCTGGTGTGGGTTCGAGCCCCGCTCTGGCCACGTGAGACAAGCCAAGTTCTGCTTGCGGGTGTGTCAGGTGGTTTTTCCCGGGGTTCTCCTGTTTTCGCCCCACCTACTGATTGGCCCGTCTCATATGAGCTGAATTAATCTTGAAAGGGACGTAAAACTGAATTTAAAAAAAAGAATAACTTGCCTGAGCATGTGAAAAATATATATCGACCATCTTCCAGGGAAATAATTTGGAGACTTTACCAGTGAGAATAACTTGTCCTCTTATAATCCAAACTGTTACCATGGAAGTAAAGCAAAACTGAAATAATAATACTGTCAGGAAACTTAATTTATGTCACATTTTACAGGGATGAGGATTGGAATGAGTTCAATGACATCAACAAGATTATTATTCGTCAGCCAGTGAGAACAGAATACAGGATTGCTTTTCCTTACTTGTTCAACAATCTGCCTTTCCAAGTACATCTATCATGGTAAGTTACTGCACTGACATTAACAGTAACAGCACTGACATAAACAGTGACAGCACTGACTTTAACAACAAACAGCCAATGAGGACAGAAAACGAGATTTCCTTTCCATTCTGCCTTTCCAAGTACATCTATCATGGTAAGATAATGCATTGACTGTAAAGTAATAGCAATGACATGAAAGCAGAAATGGCATGAATAGTTAGAAAGTAATGACCCATTTTAGAGGTAATTGTGAAAACTGAATTGTGAAAACTGAATACAGGATTGCCTTTCATATCTGTTAACTCCTGTTTGAGTAAACATTTACAACCTTCCATTCTAAGTACATTAATCATGGTAATTTCTTACAAAAAACATGTACACCAACAACTTTCTAGTGCACTGTGGTATTTGTTTTTGCAAAATATATGACACCAAGCAGTTTTTGGAGAATTCATGGAGAAATCACAGGCTCAGACCTTCATGTTTGAACCTGTACAATGTCCATGATAAAATAAGACAGACAAATGATAGGGTGGAGGGGGGATCTCTTGTTTCAGCACACAAGTGGTTCCGTATATTGTCTTACACATGAGCTGCGATTTGAGAAAACCGACCTTTTGGGTTTTAAACACACATTTTCAAAAAAAAAAAGAAGAAAAAAACAATGATTGATCTGGTTCTAATTTCAGGTACCACACTCCCAATGTAGTTTTCATCAAGACAGAAGACCCTGATCTACCAGCCTTCTACTTTGATCCTCTCATCAACCCAATATCTCACAGACATGCTAACAAGGTAGGCATATATTGTTTTCTTTGACTTGTTTTCAACCTTCAAGAAGACATGGCAGAAGTTTTACTACTGACTGAGTTATGCCTCAAATTGATGTGCTATGAATTGCAAATAGTGAAGAACCTGATAAGACTTTGCAGTAGAAATTTTATCTTGATGTGTGCTGTTAACAGTAAAAGGTTTTATCAAAGTAATGCAACAAAATGACGTAAACTTCGAGAACCATGATAAAAATGCTTTTTGAAAGAATTATAGGAATGGCTTTAGAGAACTGATACTGTAGTAAATGTTGTGTTAGACTTAAAAATCTTAGCCCTCGGTTTTCAACACTCCCCGAGGGACCTAGCAAATGTTAATGAATGACAAAATCATTTTTGATGGCTATTATTGCATAAATTCTGCAGAAACGAAAGAAATAAGGTGCAGAAACAAAAGAAATATGGTGCACTATATTTTACAGCCTCATCACATTTTCATACGCGTAAAAGATTTTGTTTCTATGCTCGTTCCGGGCGGACTTCAGTTTCTCATTACTAGCACGTGTTTTGCGTGGAGCCCGGTAACGAGCATAAGTAAAAGCCATGTATTAACAGCATGTGCGCGCGTGAATTGCAATATTAATGCATGGCTTTCTCTTCATTAATAAATGGCTGTTAATATCATGTGACACGGGTATTTATGCAATAATTATAAGTAATTTTGCCATCATTTATTTTTCAACATTTTCAGGAAAAAAAACAACAAAAAAGCACTTGAAATAATTTGAAGTCATTATTCTCTTAGGCTGCAGAGCCATTACCAGACGATGATGAGGAATTTGACCTCCCGGACTATGTACAGCCCTTCCTGAAGGACACTCCCCTGTACTCTGACAACACTGCCAATGGTATAGCCCTGCTCTGGGCCCCCAGACCCTTCAACATGAGGTCGGGGCGGACCAGGAGGGCTCTGGATGTGCCCCTGGTCAAGAGTTGGTACCGGGAGCATTGTCCCGCGGGCATGCCTGTGAAGGTCCGGGTCTCGTACCAGAAACTGTTGAAATACTATGTGATCAATGCACTGAAACATAAGCCACCAAAGGCACAGAAAAAGAGGTAAGAGAAATTGTTTGCTAGTAGAAACACAGAATTGCATAAAAATAATATTAAAGGGAAACATTACTATTTAATTCCCGCATATGATTTTCATGAAACTTCCTATGCTTCAAGATAATTGTATCTTTGGACTGAAATCGAAATAAAAGTGGGGAGTCACCGGCCTCATTTCCATGGTATCAGAAATTTTTGGATGTTTCTCGTGCATTTCAGAAAACCGAACTCGTAGCGGACATGCGTTTTAATATATATGTTATTACTGCAAAAACAACTTAAACACACGATGAGTGTTATTTTCTTACATTTTGACACTATTTGCTCTTAAACCGAGGAGATTATATGCAAAATTAACTTTCCCGCCATCTTTTCAAATCTGGAAAAAGTACGTTTTTTTGCGATATCTCCTAAACTACGCATATGATTTTGACTAAATTACATTAACAGATAGGAAACGTGGTAACCATTTAAAAGTTCAAATAAAAAGTGGGGGTCACCGGATTGCGTTGGAAGATATAGAGAAAAAACGTTCAACATTCCCGCCTTTTTCGTTTTTACGCCAAACGTTGCACTGATGTCGCGTATATTTATGCGACGTCATCAACAGCGAAATAAACGTTTTCACATATAATTAACCTTAAACACGAATTTGGGTATATCCATTGCCAGAGAACATCTTTTAAAATAAAAATAAACAAACAATATGTATACCAGGGATTTTTTCTGCAATTTTGGGAAGGGGCCCTAGGGCCTTTCTGCTTGGGAAAATTAGCGATATACACCCAGAATTTTGGAAATTTTCAAAACATTCAAAGTTGATGATATTTTCCAATTTGACATTGTTAATTAAGGTTAATCATTTTAAATCATTAAATAATAACTTAAAATCAAAGATTAACACCATTTCAAACAGCAGAGTTTGATTTTCACAATGTTTTGGAACTGTTGAAAATTATTTTCAACTGTGATTGGGATTTTTTTCTTCAAATTGGGAAAAAAGTCACCTAATTTGCATTGGGAATGGGGCCTTATTTCGGCCCCTGAGACACCCGAAAAAAATCCCTGTATACACGCTTTAGGACTTAATTATGCAAAAACAAACAGAATAATATTCTACAGCTTGCAACGTCATTGAGAAATCAAAACAAAATGACGTTAAAAACTACGCGTAACATGCACATACTTAACGCCGACGTTGCGCAAACAATGTGCTCATAAACAATAGTAATGTTTACCCTTAAGTGTCACAGGGAAACCCTTAAATGTGTGCTTACAGTTGCAGTTAAGACAACCTGTTGGATGTTTTTTCCCCCTCAACCTTATGATTGAACTGCCAGAGAAATGTCAATATAATAGTATGCAACTTGCACAAAACAAAGAAAAAAATAAGTCCAAGGTATTGAAGACTTTCTAAGATTTGAGTTGAATGAAAATCTGTTTATTCAGGTCTGAAACAGAATTAACACTTTGGAATGTTTCCTTTTCTATAGGTACCTGTTCCGGTCATTTAAAGCGACCAAGTTTTTCCAGACCACTCAGCTAGACTGGGTAGAGGTAGGGCTACAGGTGTGTCGGCAGGGCTACAACATGTTGAACCTCCTGATTCACAGGAAGAATCTGAATTATCTCCACTTGGATTACAACTTCAATCTGAAGCCAGTCAAGACACTCACAACCAAGGTTTGTTCTGTACAATTTTTTGAAACATTGATAATGCTAAAATCTTTTCATCTGAATAAAGTGCCTTAAAATAGGAAAAAAACATCAAGGAGCAGAGAGGATGACATACGTGGCTTACGTTTTAAAATTGACAAACTCTTGAAAAGCAATACAAAACAAGAAAATTAAAGAAAAAAGGTGAAGGAATAAACATAAAAGATACAAATAAGAAATGATTTAAGAATGTTTTTGGCCACTTTTTCAGGAAAGAAAGAAGTCTAGGTTTGGCAATGCTTTCCACCTGTGTCGTGAGATATTGAGACTGACAAAGTTGGTGGTGGACAGTTTTGTACAGTACAGACTTGGCAATGTGGACGCTTTTCAGGTATTTATTCTTCTTCAAATTTTTCTCATATATACTTGATCAGATTTTGCTGACCACTTCCCAGCATAAAATATAATTGTCTGCTTTTGCTCTGAAAAACTCACTTTCATTCAATTAATCTAAGGTGTTAAAATGAAAATCATTTGAAATAAAAAAAAATGTATGCTTTAGATATAGACTACAATGTACTTCCTACCACAAACTTGTCTACCCTGCTTATGAATAGTTGCCAACAAGTGTATTTGAAAAAAAAAAGGAATAACATATTTGATGTTTTATTGTATTTTGAAACAGAAAGAAGTGTACATGCTTGATATGTAAAATAGAAATATATTGTCTGTGTTTCCTGAAAAATTGTACAAGATATTCATACTCTCTGTATTTAGGACTTGTGTTTCTTGTGTATTTAGTTAGCCGATGGTCCACAGTATGTATTTGCCCACGTTGGCCAGTTGACTGGGATATACAGATAAAAGTATAAACTGATGAAACAGGTGAAAATATGTACTGTAAAGTAACCAAATTTATTACATTTACAGTTGGCAGATGGACTGCAGTATGTATTTGCCCATGTTGGCCAGCTGACAGGAATGTACAGATACAAGTACAAGCTGATGAGACAGATCAGAATGTGCAAAGATCTCAAACATCTCATCTACTACAGATTCAACACAGTATGTATGAAAATCAGAAGAGTACATTAAGGGAATATCTATTACAAGCGGTGATATTCATTTCTTATATAAAAAAAAACTGTTTAAGAATCCCCTCACCAAAGTGATTCTACCTTACCGAGGCATTTTTAGTGAGCACTCACTACATAGGTTTTTATGAAGAACTTAAAACTAATATCTTGTCATCAGATTACCCCTTTATCTAGTCTTTGCGAAAAAATGAAATATGATATCCTTTTACAAGCTTAAAAATACACAGAAAAAAAAAAAAATGATATCTCAATATTATGTTTAGAATGATGGTTGGTTGATTGGGGTTTAACGTCCCACCAACAGCTAAGGTCATATGGAGACGGGACCTCTGTTTATAGTCCCATCAGAAGGACTGGAGAAGCCCGGGATGGAACATGCGACCCCTGGTTTACAAGGCGAGTGACATGACTACTGCACCACAGAGGCTTCATGTTTAGAATAAGTGATAGTATTGATAAGGTGTAAAAACCATTAGAAAACATATAAAAAGAACAAAATAGGAAATTGGTATTGAGATTCTATTCACAAATGCATACCATTATCTTCCAGGGTCCAGTAGGGAAGGGCCCAGGCTGTGGATTCTGGGCTCCGGGGTGGCGGGTGTGGTTGTTCTTCATGAGAGGGATCACACCCCTACTAGAGAGATGGCTGGGTAACCTATTGTCCCGACAGTTTGAGGGGCGTCACTCTAAGGGCGTGGCCAAGACTGTGACTAAACAGAGAGTAGAGAGTCACTATGACTTGGAATTGAGAGCTGCTGTAAGTTGTGAATTCAAGTTCATTGTATAGAAGAAAATCTGAGAGAAGCAAAATTGTTTCATGAAAAATTGTTGAGCTGTTTCTACCACTCTAAGGGTTTTGCCAAGATGAGGATTAAAGTTTAGTCTGCTTTTAAAGGATAAGTCTTATTGGAGACTGTACCGCTTAATTTTAATTGAGCTGAATCTTTTGCTCACAGCATTGTATGTTGTATGATAAAAACTCGTTGGTTGAATTCTAGAGTAAACTTTTAGGCAGTATACATGTAAGATGTAAGAATATAACATTATTCTGCAGGTGATGCATGACATCTTGGACATGATGCCGGAGGGAATCAAGCAGAACAAAGCCAGGACTATCCTTCAACATCTGAGTGAAGCCTGGAGATGCTGGAAGGCCAATATACCTTGGAAGGTCGGTAAAATAATTTTACTAAAATTCATTTTGATGTTTGTTACTTAGCTGTGAAAACAATAAAATAAGAAATTGTTTCCTGTGGTTGAGCATTTAAGAGTGCTTAATCATTCAATCCGATAGCTGCTTTGTCAAGTGTGGGTTCGATCCCTGTGTGGGCCACATCATATAGACTGTCTCACTGAGACAAGCCAAGTTCTGCGTGTGGCTGTTTTTGAAAGGCACAATCTGAATAACAAGAAAGGATTAAAATATGTATGTTTTAGGATGATGTAGATAGGCAAACATTTCTGTTTGTATAAAATCTAATGAGTAAACATGTCAAATGTTACTTTAAGGTTCCCTGATCATTCATTATAAACAGGTAAATGGGACAATGTGTGTTATGTGGAGGTCAGTAAACATTGAGCTGACAATAAATCGATGGTATTAAAATGTTTTCTATAAACTTATTTGAAATGAAAATATCCTGTATATTGTAGGTGCCAGGGTTGCCCATTCCGATAGAGAACATGATACTGCGGTATGTGAAGGCTAAGGCAGACTGGTGGACCAACACAGCTCACTATAACAGGGAGAGAATTCGCAGAGGAGCCACGGTAAGTCATGAATATGAACCTCATTTTGAAACCACTTGATCAGTCGCGTGTCCACTTCATAACTAAGCAGGCCTGTGATGGATCTTTGGACATATTTGAACATCTCTACGAAGCTTTGGCCATGAAAATATTTGTATCGCTATTTTCCCTGCTACTTAGAGATGAGCCTTTGGCAGGTAGAATTCCGGCGAAAAATGAAATAACATTGCAGAATAAATCCTGATGCCCCTGCGATGCAATTGGACTCATCTATGTAATAATGATGGGCAAGAATGGACATATGGGTTTAATAAAACGTTGCCAATCATTGCCAGACAGGTAAATGATGAACTGGTAAAAGGGCTGATGTCTGTAGCATGTCAGACGAGACAGTCTCTAAACCAGGGGCTGGGGTATATCTGTGTTTGTTAGGGACATAAATAAAGGTATTTTATGGCCTTAATAGGGCACAGTAGATCAAATATGGCATAATTATGTTACCAGACCAGTTACGAGTTAGACTGTGTCTGAATGGGGATGCCAGACAGGAGACTGGTTCTCTCTGACTTGCTGTAGACAGAATGATAAAATGGCAATTTCTGAAACCAGTCTGGCAAAATCGATCAAACTAAAAGGGTCCTTAAATCGATAAAACTTATCTAGTTACCAGATAAGTCGAGAGTTAGTAAAGCCTAAGGGTGGCATTCCTGAACTGGTTCTACGTGTTACAATGTAGGTAGTAATGAAATGACAATTTCTGAAACCAGTCTGGCTGTATTATTAAAACTGTGAATGGCAAGACAAATCATGTACCGTCACAAAAGAAGGCTAGAAGCTTGAAATTCCTTATCTAAGAAAAAAGAGAGATTGAATTATCTATGAAGCCAAAACGGACACTGATCAGCTTTGCAGTTACTGCATAGCAGATTTGCTCTTTGCTATGACAACATTGGAATTATCTTCTTAATAAATGCAGTCTTTAGGCACGAGTTACTCCCCCACCCCATCAAAGTTGTGTTGATTGGTCATGAATATATCTTATGTGCAGTCTCGTCACTGGTGTATGATGAACTAGTAAAAGGGCTGATGTTTATGGCATGCCTGACGAACCACTCCATATCTAAACTGGTACAGTTAAACATCTGTGTTTGCTAAAGGGCTGTACATGCAGACATTGTATGGCCTTAATACGGCACAGTATAGTGAGATGGCATACGTAAGCAGACATGTCAAGAGTTAGACTGTGTCTGAGTAATGGTGTCAGACAGGAGACTGGTTCTCTAGGCATGCTGTAGACAGAATGATAAAAAACGGAAGTTCTGAAACCAGTCTTGACTACTGACTTTGAGATTTGAGTATTTATAGGCCTAGTTCAGGTGCTAACTTTGGTCAGTAGAGATTGACTTTTGTTTTAGTGAAAACACACATTCGTTACACCACAGCACATCCTTACATTTTAGTACAGCACAAGGAATATCTAAGGATTTATTGCACCTATGCAATTACAACTACATGTACATGTACCTTGTTAGCCTTATATTTGTCCATACAGTATAGAGACAATGTTAGGCAACAAGAAATATAAAATTGGACAGAGATAAAGATAGATCAGAATTAAGATTCTGGTTTGCTTTGTCTGTCCTACAGCTCAAATCATCATCATCATCATCATCATTATTTGATATTTTAATCATTACCTAGACTTCTTAGTCTTCTATCTGACAGGTTTTAGAGTTAAAATTGACCCAGTCAGCCATCAATTTACTCACCATCAAACAAAATAATTTTCAAAGAAATAAAGATGGTCTTCCTCATTACCAAGAGTCTAGATACTTACAGTTTTGTATCTTATGCATGAAAACTATAAAACCTCTTTCTTTGAGATAACTAATGTTAACCCTGACTTAATAAAGGTGGAGCATCTATATCATGGGGGAACATAAAGAGGTTGAAGTGTATTTTTGCATGAGATTAGTGTTGACAAGAGTATTTTCAAGGATGTAAGGATGAAAATAATATGTTGACTCTTAAGGATAGATGGTGTTGTGCTTGTGTGTGGCTGTAAAAGGCATCTTATAATGTCGAGAGTTAAAAAGATGTTGAATAGCACAAGCAAAGTAAAAGGGACTGATACCGACACATACTGTTAATAGAAGACACTATAGTGTGTTAAGGATCATTCCAACATGTGCTATCAATAGAACACACTATAGTGTGTTAAGGATCATTCCAACACATGAAACACTGGTTAACCAGAGTCAACCAACCTGGGCCCAGTTGTTCAAAACTTTGTTAGCTGAACATCATTGTTAAGACCTCAACTTGTTAAGTAAATGCTGACTACATATGCAAATTGTTGATAAAATGTGAGAATCCTTTGCATTGCAAAAAATAACAAACTGTAATATCCAAGCTTTGTGTGTTACACAAACTTTCAAGCTTCTCGCCTTCATCTGTGAATGCACAGGCCGGTTTGTGTCAGACCGGGTCGGAACTGCTGAAAACCGGTTTTCTCGCATCACGGCTCAACTTGTGCATGACTGTAGAAAGCATCTTGTAATGTTAAGAATTGAAAAAGATGTTGAATAGCACAAGAAGAATAAAAAGGGAGTGATACCGGAGCATGCTATTGATAGAGTATATTATAGTGTGCTAAGGATCAGTCCAACAGTACAAGTGGAGAGGAGCCTTGGTTGGTTAATTTCATGTTTAGAATCCCACTAAACAGCTGTGGTCATATTGTGATGGGACGTTGGTTTGAACTTGAAGCCTCTATGAAACTCCAGAAGCTAGGGATTGAACCCATGACCCCAGGTTTACAAGGCAAGTGGCTTAAGCCACGGAAGCTTCTAAGCTTTGGTATACTTACTTTAGTACGATTTAGTATAGACAATATATTATAAAGAAGTGGCAATGTGCTTGTGCATGGCTGTAGAAAACATCTTGTAATGTCAGAGTTAACAAGATGTTGAACATCACAAGTAGAGTAAAATGGACCAAAAACAGAGCAAGCTATTGATATAAGATATTGTAGAGTGTTCAGGGTTGGTCCAACAGTGTGAACTAAAAAAGTTGGACATGCGATTCAAACCCATAGAGATTGTGTTATTTTTTTTGGTATTGCTTGTAAAAAATAGTCATATCTGAGCTGCAATGCCAGTAAACCGGTCTTTGGGGTTTCTGACATGGTCTGACACTGTGCAGCTACAGAAGATGGCTAGACGCACGGAGATTTCCAGATTCAGAAAGAAAAGGAATTGTACTATGCGTGTAGCGAAAACAAGATAGCTGCACATTTACTGCACAGATGATCTGCATCTTTATATTCGCATAGAACAAAATCCAGTTTTCTCACGACATGGCTCATCTATTCATGAGAGAAGACTGTCCATCTCTAGAGAGAACTTTTTTCAAGCTCAACTCAGCTGAGCATGAAATTTAAACTGCCCATATATACTGACATTGCCCAAATAAATTGAAATTTCAGGTTTAGATCACTACGGCCTGTAATTTATCCGGCTTTTAAATGTTAAAATGCCAACAATTGTTGGCATTTTAACATTTATGAGCAGAATAAATTTTAGTTTCTGCTGAGCTGAGCATGAAAAAATTTTAAAACCTTGGGGCCTTGTGTTCGTTTGAAAGTAAGGAAGTATGGACTTTGGGCCTGCGGTCTCTGATAGTAATGGTAGACTGCATCAAAATGAGGTCCTAGAGTAATAACACTTGTTGGAAATTTACCATTTTAGTAAAGATTCTGAAATGGATTGTGATTTGCAAGCACATGTGACTGAGTTATCTAGACCTATTAGTATGATGGTGGGGAATTGTGGACTTTGAGCATGTAGTCCATTTCAGTAACTATGGGCTGCTTAAGCAGGCTCACAACGTCCTATATAATCAACTCTTGTTGAAATTGACCATTTTAGTCAAGGTTCTGAAATGGATTTCACGGCAAGAACAGTATACAATACTTTTGCTGGATAGGTAATTTGAAAGTTGGACTTTGTCATTTATCTTTTGTCATTTCAAGATAATTAGGTTTTTGTCAATAATCAGGCATGCAGTTTCATAGGGATGAGCTGGGTCCAGGTTGTTTGCAAATGATATTGGCAAAATATTTGCAATAGCAGGTATGAAGCAAACGAATTTGATTTAGTTTTATGTACTATAGTTTTGGGATGGTTTAGATAATAAAATGAGACAGTAGGAGTAAAATACTCCAAATTTGGAGTTAGCAAAATTTGTCTTAGGTATGGAGATATCAGTCTTGTGTCATGCTCTTTCAGATATATGAGCCTTGACGCGAGAAAACAGGTCTTGGGAGTTCCGACCAGCTCCGACATTAACCGGCCTGTACAGTCACAGAAGCAGGCTAGAAGCTTGAAATTTTGGATTCAAGAAGAAAAGAAATTGTACTGTGTAGCAAAAACAAAGGCGCTGATCAGCTTGGCAGTTACTGCGAAGCTGATGTGCGCCTTTGTTTTGGCACAGGCAAAAATCTGGTTTTCTCACAATGCGGCTCATATATATGGGTATACTGTAAGTATTTAAATTCTTGTGCAGCAGAATTTACCTCAATAAGATCTGTTGAGATGGTGCTGCTATAAGCACAAGAACAGTAACTGTGCCAGTATTGGGAGAGGTAGGAATAAGCTGTCCTATCTCTTAGTTATGGGCCAACAGTTGACCAGTCTTTTTATAGGAATTCACATTATTTTACAGCGATCAATGGTGGCCTATGATGTACTACCGTATTTGCCTGAATAATTGCAGCTCTTAGTTGTATTTGGTTCAGTTTGATTATTACCATGCTATTTAATATAAAGGTACTAAAATTCCACTTTACAGGTTTTATGGCTGCATAAGTATGTATTTAGAAGAATCTGCTCTGAAAGTTGATTTAGATTTGGCAGGCTAGTGGCATAAAGTAGGAAAACACAAACAGCTATCGCTAAATTGTTGATTTTTTCATTTTCTCTCCCACAGGTTGACAAGACAGTGTGTAAGAAGAACCTGGGTAGATTGACCAGACTGTACCTCAAGGCGGAGCAAGAACGACAGCACAACTACTTGAAGGTACAGTACAATTTATTTGCTTCTATTACATTTAATTTCATCTCCATTTGATTAGCTGTGGTTACAAATGACTGGTGCGTAAAAAACCCCCAGCTTGTTGTGCATTAGGGATTCAACCAAATTGAATATAGGTATCATAGAGCATTGAAGTTTTCAAACCCAATCAGCACTTCAATAGATTTGTCCTGGAAGTGGTGGCTCTTATCAGGACATGGCTGAAAAATTTTTGACATGGACAATTCAAGCAAACAAAATTTTACTTGTCTAAAATTCCTTCTCCTTTCTCCCACAGGATGGACCATACATCACCCCAGAAGAGGGTGTGGCTATCTACACAACCACTGTGCATTGGCTGGAGAGTAGGAGGTTCTCTCCTATCCCGTTCCCACCCCTGTCCTACAAACATGACACTAAGCTGCTTATCCTGGCCTTGGAAAGACTCAAGGAAGCTTACAGGTTAGATTTATCATAAATAGAAATACAGATGAACCTCATTATAAGTTACGCTATCTTTGGGGTCCATGGATAATATTAACTTTCTGCAACCTTTCAATAGCAGCTTTTTGGTGCCATTCATCCCAGCATTCAAACAAAAAAGGATTTTATGATCATAGGATCATTTGCTGTAAACGACTAAAACCTAAAGTCTAATGAAACTGAATACAGAAGAGACCTGTTTCCTCAACATTTAAAGTTTCAAAATTCTTTTTTCAGTGTGAAATCTCGTCTGAATCAGTCCCAGAGAGAAGAGTTAGGGTTGATAGAGCAGGCGTATGACAATCCTCACGAGGCTTTGTCGAGGATTAAACGTCATCTCCTTACACAGAGAGCTTTCAAGGAGGTATGAAACTTTTTATTTTGACGTTGATTAAATTCAATGTTGTGGATAATAGTTGGATTTATTTGATAGATTATTTATTGGTTTTCTTACTCATAAATGAATTAAGGGTTCCAACTAGATAAAAGGCTTGTGTATTACAATCCTGATGGTGTATAAGAATCCTAGTCAGTCAGGCTAAAATGCATGGTAGGTAGTTCATTAAAAGCTCAAAGAATCAATTCCATACTTATCATATTCTCTCAGTGGTTAGAATACTGGTGATAAGCACTAACAACTGGTTAATCAAATTTAAATTAGCAAGAGTCCATAGGACAACTTGAATAAATATTTTAAATACTAAATCTTTCTTTGACAGGATGAGGTAGAAATTTTTTTGTTTGAAATATATGAACACATCATTTATCCATGCGTTTCATAAAAGTTCATAATTTTACATTACAGACTGGTATAGAGTTCATGGACCTGTACAGTCACCTGATACCAGTCTATGATGTCGAGCCCCTCGAGAAGATAACAGATGCTTACCTGGATCAGTACCTGTGGTACGAGGCTGACAAACGACGACTGTTCCCGCCATGGATCAAACCTGCTGACTCCGAGCCACCCCCGATGTTGGTGTATAAATGGTGTCAAGGTGAGTTTATCACAGTAGTTACAATGATATCAGCTGAATTATAAAATATAGGTCATACGAGAAAAGAAGCTTTTCTAGTGACTGCCATTTGTTATTTATTTATTTTAGAATGCTACCATAAAATAAAACACAAACTGATAAACTTGATTTGTCTTTATATATGTTATCCATTTGTCTCAACATCAGAAAACATACTTTATGCAATAACGGCTGTTATAGCAATACTGACAAATTAGTGACAATCCTGTCCAATATGCACATACACAAATTATGTTATGCATGAATATACTAATCAAACAGATTCAAATATAACTTTTTGAACTTTTAGAAATGGGTGAATATGGTCACTGGAGCTTGAATATTGGCTGGTTGAACGTCTTAGCAATCATTACATATTATTGTGGCGATTTTGTAAACACCCTAGCTATTCAATGTTTTTGAATTTTGATTTTGAATATTTTTATTTAAACTATCCTGGCTATTTTATACGAATGAAACGACACAACACGACGAAACGATGCAACGGACGGGTACAACGGAACAAAAATTGTGGATGTAACCTCTTCAACTATAACTGGGACAGTATACCACTCTGATTGATACAATGGGGTGAGCAACTGCTATGGTGTCTTCTGCAACTATTAACTGATACAGAATAACGCTTGACATGCAGAAAGTATAACCTAAATTGTAACTAAGCCAGGTTTCATCTGAACGACTCATAACATACGACCCAAAATTTTCAAAAGAAATATACGAGCCAAATAACGACACCAATACAAGAGTAAGCTCTTTAAGTTAAATGCTTATCTCACATATTTGCAACGGGTATCGTAAGACGAAGTGTATTGAAAAAACCAGTGTGTTCATAAAATTAGAGAAGAGAAGTCTACGATTTTGATTTGTGCTCAATGACTGAATGACACAAGGATTACACCTCAAAGCATGCTTTGTGTGTTTCCTCGGCCACCAATCAAATTGCACTAGTCCTAAAATTATCAACCTTATAAAATAGCAGTCAGATTCAATTCAAAAGTAATGATTGCCAAGACGTCCAACCAGATGCCGCTTGAATCCCGGCACTTACACACACAAATGACCAACATAATTCAAGCCCCAGAGACTTTGTCAATAGATACTCCACCAAATAGCATTGCATATTTATAAAAAATATCTCTTAACAGATTTAGAAAAAAGAGGTGTGTGGAGCAAATATACAAAGAACATTATGATTCATCAGAAAGCAAATCAGAATTCAGGAAGAATAAAAACATATAAAACATTGGAATACAATCCCTTCTTTAAAAGTCATCTCGAAGTCTCTATGAAACATAAGGCAGCAGAACCACTAAAGTCCTAGTATTCATCGTCGATGCAGATTGTTCCCTCCAGGAATGATGTTCCAGTTAGTCCTACGAAAGCCATCACAATAACTGTTTTATGGTCGTTGTTCTTCATGTTCATTTGTTATAAAACTGTGTGGCTAACGGGAAATGGTGCCATGTGATTGATAGTCCAGCCTCTACCTGCCACCTTCCAGTATGTACCTTCCAGTACTGAGAGACTCGAAGCTAGATACAGCTTGACTGAAATTTGAAAAAACTAACAGCAGAAAAAGTACAATAAATAGCTATGGAAGAAAACAGAACAGTCGAACGCTTGTGATGGGAATTGGGAGGGAGGGGAAATTAAGCAACACGTGTTTTTTTTTAAAATTTTGGAGCGAAAGCAATGACAACCCGGATGTAGAAAAAAGGTTTTACGACATGCCGAAATTTCCAATAAATCAAATCCATAAACGCTTAATAATTTCAAGTTTCCAAAACAAGCGTCTGAGAATTGCAAGCGTTCGATTGTCCTGATCACAAACCCGGAAGTGTTTACTGTTGTGATAAAAAGTAAATAATTGAATATTTAAAGAATTGTAAAAGCTATGTCCGCTCAAAATAAATGGGATTACGGTCAGGCCGTGAATCCCCATTATTTTAGAATGCTACCATAAAATAAAACACAAACTGATAAACTTGATTTGTCTTTATATATGTTATCCATTTGTCTCAACATCAGAAAACATACTTTATGCAATAACGGCTGTTATAGCAATACTGACAAATTAGTGACAATCCTGTCCAATATGCACATACACAAATTATGTTATGCATGAATATACTAATCAAACAGATTCAAATATAACTTTTTGAACTTTTAGAAATGGGTGAATATGGTCACTGGAGCTTGAATATTGGCTGGTTGAACGTCTTAGCAATCATTACATATTATTGTGGCGATTTTGTAAACACCCTAGCTATTCAATGTTTTTGAATTTTGATTTTGAATATTTTTATTTAAACTATCCTGGCTATTTTATACGAATGAAACGACACAACACGACGAAACGATGCAACGGACGGGTACAACGGAACAAAAATTGTGGATGTAACCTCTTCAACTATAACTGGGACAGTATACCACTCTGATTGATACAATGGGGTGAGCAACTGCTATGGTGTCTTCTGCAACTATTAACTGATACAGAATAACGCTTGACATGCAGAAAGTATAACCTAAATTGTAACTAAGCCAGGTTTCATCTGAACGACTCATAACATACGACCCAAAATTTTCAAAAGAAATATACGAGCCAAATAACGACACCAATACAAGAGTAAGCTCTTTAAGTTAAATGCTTATCTCACATATTTGCAACGGGTATCGTAAGACGAAGTGTATTGAAAAAACCAGTGTGTTCATAAAATTAGAGAAGAGAAGTCTACGATTTTGATTTGTGCTCAATGACTGAATGACACAAGGATTACACCTCAAAGCATGCTTTGTGTGTTTCCTCGGCCACCAATCAAATTGCACTAGTCCTAAAATTATCAACCTTATAAAATAGCAGTCAGATTCAATTCAAAAGTAATGATTGCCAAGACGTCCAACCAGATGCCGCTTGAATCCCGCCACAACAAATTTACCAAATTTGTCCCCCATTCAGCGGCATATTGGGCGGAAACAGAAGGTTAAGAATGTAGCCGGTTAATTTGCGGGGGCATTTGAGTCATATATTGTTTTTGTTGGGTCTAGAAGAAAAAGTCGGATCGCTTCCTGCAATGTCAGAAGAAAAATATGGTTGCCGATCTTTGACAGATGTGTACCATCTCTTTTAAGGAGGCCAGGCGTGTCGGTATCAATCTCGTGAAGGATTGACCGACCCCATGTTAAAGTTCTCACAGCCTGTCTACCAGCCCGATTGACCCGTTTTCTTTTTTGGTCCATCAATTTGAGTTTTTGTTGTAGGTCCAAATGTTTCATGGACGCTATGTCATCCAAACCTCTCCATTGAGTCCTGGGTAGAATGTCAGACCACACTATGTATGTGTCATTGAAAACAGACTGCAGATACCATAAAGTCTTTTTGATTTTGCTCATCAATTTAGCTAATTTGATTGACACCAAATCATTGCCTCCCAGGTGGACCACAATTAACGCTGGGGTAGTATGAAAAAGCATCTTCAGCTGAATGGTCGGCTTTAGTTGTGGCCAGTGCATGCCTGGCCGGCCAAACCAGCGCACAGTTCTGTCAAGGTCTAAGTTAGCCTGTTTGGATTTGATAGCCTCTTCCTCGGCATGGGAGATGATTGAATCTCCGATGATCCAAACATCTGGAAGAAAGCAAAATTAAAGGTCTGGTAAACCGTATAAAGGATAGAATACGATATGTGAGGAAGCCTAAAGGCGAATATACCCGTCAACAGCATCAGACTTCCAACGACCCAATTTTTTTATTGCATCTGACGAAATCCCTTTTGAGGCTAAATCTGTAGCTCGACCTATGCGAAATGCATGAGAGGTATAAATGCCAGTAGGAAGCCTCAAAACTCTTACAGCTTTGGCCAGAACTGCGCTGAATTGGCTCTGTGTCAAAGGTGTGCCGTTTGCATGTGAAAAGAAGTAATATGCATTTGCAGGACGAAGATGCATATAATGACGAATGGTTGTGACACAACAAAATGAAGAATCTTCAGATTTTGGAATACGCAAAGTAGTGGGCAACCCGCGTTGATTAGTTTTTGAAATTCTAATGGTGATGAGTAAGGTGTTGCCATCATCAACAAGTTCAATATCACCAGAAAGTAAAGGCCTATCAGGCTGAAGGTAGCTAGAAAAAACTACTTCACTTACCCGCAAAAGTGCAAAGTAAGATAAGAAGTAAGCACTTTGGAAGAGACAGGATTCAAAATCTGAATAACATATGTTAGGAAGCACATGGCAAATCCTTCTTAGAATATGTTCCGTTATAGGAGCACGGACATCACGGGACTTGCGTGACCTTTTAAAGCCCTCTAGGAGCTTCTTTACAACAAATGCATTAGTTGGGTCCTGATAGTTGTGTAACTTGTGATAAAAACTTATTCCAGACAGGTAGGATGCAATGGTAGATGGTGAATATCCAAGTTCAAAAGAATGTGCAATGAACAGCGTAACATGTTGAATTGGAACAGGCCATATTACGTGCAATGAATAATTATTTCTAAATTGTTCAAAAGCTGATAAAGCATTATCATAAACACTTCGAGTGTTGGGCGCAATACTGGAAGCTAACAACTGGTTTACACTTGTTTGAAGATATTCCAGAGATGGTTGGGTACTGTTGAAGGTTCCGGATCGGCATCGGGAGCGAGTTCGTGGAATTTCTGCAATTGAAAACGGCTTAGCGTATCGGCGAGTCTGTTAAAACAGCCTCTTACATGTAGTGCTTTAAAGGCAATGTTAAGTTGCAAGCACAAGAGAGTAATGGCTCTTAAAATGATCATGACTTCATCATTTTTGGAGGTCATGGAGTTAATAATATGGACAGATGATAAATTGTCAGATCGGAAAACTATCTTCTTGTTTTTAAGCTCTTGACCCCAAATGTGCAAGCACACCAAAAGAGGGAACATTTCCAGAACTGTTATATCAGCAGTAATGCCTTGATCAATCCACCACTGTGGCCAATGTGCACATGTCCATTTCCCAGCAAAGTATGCCCCAAAACCTAAGTCAGCACCGCCTGCACTGTCAGTGAATAACTGAACATCCTCATTTGAAACCCAGTAACGGTCATGAAATACAGATATGCCATTAAACTCTGTAAAGAAATTCAACCAAAGCTGAAGATCCTCCTTCATAGCTAAAGTGATATTCAGATGATGATGAGGCTTGGTCAGGCCACAAATAGCATTGATCAGTCGCCGACAGAATGGCCGTCCTGGAACCACTGCTCTACAAGCAAAATTGAGGGAACCAATCAAAGATTGCATTTCGCGCAAAGTACATTTCTTCCTTGCCAGCATACTCACAATTTTTTGTCGGATTTCCTCAATCTTTCCCATGGGAATACGAATGGTCATTTCCTCCGAATCAAGCTCTAAACCAAGAAAAGATAATTTGGTGGTAGGACCCTCTGTTTTATCGGAAGCAATAGGGACACCAAGTAATTGCATTTTATCCATGAAAACAGACATTATGAAAGTGCAATCATTGGTATCTTTCTTTCCTCCAAACAAAAAATCGTCTAAATAGTGTAATAAAGATCCACATGGGGATGCCCGTCTTACACAGAATTCTAAAAACGTAGCAAAAAGTTCCCAGGTCTGGCAAGAAATAGAGCAACCAAATGGCATAGCCTTATCCACATAGAACATCCCGTCAAACATAAAACCGAGCTGATCAATTTCGGACAACGATACTGGTAGGATCCTAAAGGCTCGACGGACATCGGATTTCCCTAACAAACAGCCTTGACCCAGGTCCTGTATCATATGCACTGCTTCATCAAAGCTAGTATACTGCACAGAACAAAGTTTAGGATCAATGAAGTCATTTACAGAGTGGCCTGAGGGGAACGAGAGGTGGTGTATAAGTCGAAATTGATTGGGTTCCTTCTTAGGGACTAAACCAAGTGGAGAAATGCGTAATGTAGGAATTGGGCGGGAAATAAATGGGCCCGCAACTCTGCCTGCTGTTACTTCGGCTTGAATTTTCTCCCGAACAATGTCTGGATTTCCTAAAGCTGATTTTAAGTTTTTCGAGTCCGAAGGAGAATGCAAACCAGAATAATGTAGAGGAAAACCAAGAGTGAACCCTTCCAAAATTGCCAATGCCTTAGAGGAATGATAACCATCAAGTTCTTGTCGTAGAGCTTCAATATTGATTGGGGATGAAGACAATGTGAATAGATCCGGGGAAATTGTGTAATTTTGCCTGGCAGCGGATTTAACAGCTGAGGAATTACAGTCTGTTACCACGCCGGGCTTGAAGTCTTCCCCCACGGTTGGTTGTATAACCACGTGGTCCGCGAAAATTGGAACCCCCTCGATTGGCATAAGAACCCCTTGAATTAGCAGTAGACTGTTTGAAACATGTCACACGTCCATGACTGGGGTTATTACAGTTTGAACAGATATGCTTAAATTTACAGACAGTTCGTGGACAAAAACCATCATTAAAATCAAAACATGTACCCAAAACATGGTTGTCATACTGCGAATTGCCAGTACTACTGCGACCACCTGTTAATGCACCCGGTTGTGTATTTTGTGGCATGTTGGAAGTAACCGTACTAGACGTCATAAGTCGAAGCCATAAATCAGAGTTAATCTTACCCCAAGACTGAACCTCGGATTCTTGACGCAAACGAAATTGCTCATCATATGATCGCCAAGTAAAGGTAACAGACCGGGATGCAGCCTCCCTGATAATGTTCATATACTGCAATATTTCCTGAATTTTGCTTGGGTAACGTTTTAAGTAGATGGAGGCAAATATCAGAAAAGCATCTGTCCACTTTTCGATATTGGGAACCTTATCTTTGGTATTAACCTGTGGCCTAGCCTCCAACTGACCTTTGCCTGTTAGGTGTACGACACCAGTGGAAAAAAGGTCTTGCAGTTCGACACTGCCCTTCAAAAGTAAAGCAAGATTAATATATTCGTGGGCCCATATTTTCTTGCAAAGCTGTTCTGGGACATGCGAGGCAATATCATCGGAACCTAACCGGACACGATTTTCAGCAAATGAAATTGACTGTAATGTTGGCAAAGTCTGTTGGGAGGCAGAAATTGCCGAAGGCAAGACGTTAGGACTAAGAGTCTGTTGAGCAGGTGGTGGTGGTGGTGGGGTAGAATCAGACACAGATCGCACTGAAGTTATATTTGCATCTGCTAGGATTTTTTCGAAATCCACAAAGTTGAGCAAAGAGGGCTCCTTAGAGCCACGTATCGTACCTGGCGGGTGGCCTGAATTCGGTGCAATACCGGTACCAGGCCCACCCAGCAAATTGACCCTTTCAATTTCCTCTCTCTCTCCCGTTTCTTCGGTTTCCTGTCGCTTGCGCTTGGAACCACGACGTCTACGAGTAGTGGACATATCGAATCGAAGTCAAATCTTGAAATCAATTAACCAAAAAATTGAGAAATTAAGCAACACGTGTTTTTTTTTAAAATTTTGGAGCGAAAGCAATGACAACCCGGATGTAGAAAAAAGGTTTTACGACATGCCGAAATTTCCAATAAATCAAATCCATAAACGCTTAATAATTTCAAGTTTCCAAAACAAGCGTCTGAGAATTGCAAGCGTTCGATTGTCCTGATCACAAACCCGGAAGTGTTTACTGTTGTGATAAAAAGTAAATAATTGAATATTTAAAGAATTGTAAAAGCTATGTCCGCTCAAAATAAATGGGATTACGGTCAGGCCGTGAATCCCCATTAAAAGAAAATTTGTTTGTATGCAGTAACTTTGATCTTAAGACTAAAAACATGTAAATATTGATTATGTTACAATTATTTAATGGTATAGCTGAAGAGTGCAAAAAGATAAAGCAACAGCATTAGCTATTTCAAATCAAGGAAATTTTCAACTGAACAAACAGATTTGTAAGGCTGTTCAGCCAAAATGAAAAGATCAACAGGAATTTATAAGGATGCTGTATGGATATATACTTGTTCTTCAGGCATTAACAACCTTCAGGACGTCTGGGAAACCGCAGAAGGTGAATGTAACGTCATGATGGAGACAAGATTTGAAAAGATGTACGAGAAAATTGATCTGACATTGCTCAACAGATTGCTACGTCTCATCGTGGATCACAACATTGCTGATTACATGACGGCCAAGAATAACGTCGTCATCAACTACAAGGTGGGTAGAAGTGAATATTTAAATTTCTGTGAGTTCCAAGTGACTTTGGAAATAAATTGTAAAAATATTAATAGATAAATAAATAATAATAATAAAAAAAAAATAATAAATAATAAAAAAAGTAGTAAAACATTTCAAACTTGTGGGTGTGTACGAGTAGGTCTGTTCATTGTTCAAAATTTAATGCAATGTAGTTTGGATAGTCCATTACTTTGAAGGAATATCCATAGTTTAAATAAGATACACCCAAACCAAAACCATGTAGAAAACAAAGTTTGAAACAAACACTAGGTCAAAGAAATAGAACTAATTTAGAAAGGCTTTCACTAGCTAAAACGTAACTAAAAGTTATTGAAAAAAAAAGATGATTAAATATATGATGTGATGAAAACATTTTGCTATTAATGAATTTTAAGGAATTGCTTTCTTCTTGTAGGATATGAACCACACCAACTCCTACGGTATAATCCGAGGACTACAGTTTGCCTCGTTCATAGTGCAGTATTATGGCCTGGTTATGGATCTCCTGGTACTCGGCCTGATGAGAGCTTCAGAGATGGCTGGTCCACCTCAGATGCCAAACTTGTTCCTCACCTTCCAGGTATGAGACTGATTAGAAATATTTAAATATATCCTGGAAAAGTCCGTAAAAGTTCTGGAAGTCTGCTTTTCCATTTCTGTATGAACCCTGGATTAAAGGTTTTTCGTTTCTATTTGCTTTATGTTGTTTATTGAGAAATTAGTCTGTAAATAGCTTTCCATATTTTGAATCAATTTACATAAACTATATAGCTATCATGGGTGCTTACATTCCTGACCCAGTCTCGCCTCGTACATGAAATTATACAGTCTAAGGACTAGATCCTTTTCAGAGCACAGATTTGTGCCCCTAAATCTCAATAAAAATATTGTCAAAATCTTCTTGGGTAATCTTGAAGGCTTTCTGGTTCAGCCACTGTTCCTGTCACTACTGAGTTATAAGTCACAATCATCATTTATATTCAGTTCAATTAGTTTTCCCTTTTCAGACTGTTTTGCAAAATATTATAGCATATTTAAGTTTAAAAAGAATGTAACTAGACTGCTCATACAAGTGGAGTTCATTTTGTACACTTTTATATTCCAGAGAACTTGTTTTATGTCAATGCAGCTTGTAGTAATTCAGTTGATAAACTGTATTCATACCTAGAACTTTTCTATGCGAGGGACTATGGCTATCTAATAACATTATTTTTCTGTTCTAGAAAAATTGTAATTGTTTCAAGATAAAGATTGTCAGCTGAGTTGATTTATGCAATTGCGGCTGGGGCACTTAGTCTCTAGACTGTATACTAAGCTTGCAGTGTTCTTTCACAGGATGTGAACACAGAGTCAGCTCACCCTATCAGACTGTACTCCAGATATATAGACAGAATACACATCTTCTTCAGGTACATATTATGGTATTAAATTTCAAAGCCAGTTGACAGAATCCATACTGCTTTGTCAATTATTATTAACCTAAAAGTTTGCTAATAGTGGAGTTGCATTTGTTTTAAAGTAACAAATGAAGATTTATTTGTAAAAGAAAAAAGCTTATTGTTTCTGGAAAAACAAGATTTTGAGTTATTTGCAAACGATTGAGCACATAAGACTAGTTAAGAATCATGACTGCTGTTAATTTCTGTGGATATAAAGCTAAATTACAACCAAAAATACAATGTATTTGTTATATTGATAAGTTCCTATTTCCTTTGCAGATTCTCAGCAGAAGAGGCAAGAGATTTGATCCAGAGATACCTAACAGAGCACCCAGATCCCAACAATGAGAATATAGTGGGCTATAACAACAAGAAGTGCTGGCCCAGAGACTCCAGGATGAGACTTATGAAACATGATGTCAACTTGTAAGTTAATGATTATAGTGATTTGGCTGATGGTAATTGGGAAGCACAGTGGTCTAGTGGTAGGGCAGTGGATTGTTGAGCTAGATATCTACTTCTACCATGTAGTTTCCATGAGCAAGATTCTTAGAGCTCCTTAGAGTACTGGTCAACACACAAGAATTGGTGGCTCCTTTCCGATAATTGAATTGTTAACATTAAGCCCAGGCCTCTAGCTAACCAAATCAAGTGTTCCCCATGATACGACTAAATGTTTATGTTTATTAGACATGGACTTTAAAGAAAATGATTATGCAGTGAATAAAATTTTTACTCAGATGTGAGATACCTTTTGACTCTTGTCTAAAACTTAAGCCTGAAAAACTGTCTTTAAGTCTGTAATGTATCCTTCTTCATATTCTCCAGGGGTCGAGCAGTGTTTTGGGACATCAAGAACAGATTGCCGCGGTCTGTGACCACCATACAGTGGGAGAGCAGCTTTGTCTCAGTCTACAGCAAAGACAACCCAAACCTTCTCTTCAACATGGGAGGTTTTGAGTGTCGGATTTTACCCAAGTGTAGGACAACACATGAAGAATTCACCCACAGGGATGGTGTCTGGAACTTGCAGAATGAGGTATTGTTTGTTGAAACTTACTTAATTTTTCACATGTACAAGAAATCTCTTAAAGGACCGGTGACTATATGGCCTGTATACGCCTATACTTTAGCAGCCCAGAACACTGTTATGAAGCTCCTGATGCTGATCCTTTATGTTGAGAACAATACTTCAATGTCTTATGAAGATATTTATGCTAAGATATTTGTATATTTTGTCATTATTTAGTAGAAATCTAAGTTCCAGTGGGGGAGGGGGTCTAAATTTCTTAAAAACAAAAGATCAAAATTGTGATTTTTTTTGTGCATGCTCACAATTTTTATCACTGGTGTTTCTATTTTAGAGTGTGTACCCAACAGATACATGCAGGAATCATGCAAAAATCACTAAAATTGTTTAATTTGTTTGCAATTTGAAATGTAATAAGGAAACCATTTAGGAGGTACCTGTACCTTTGAAATATTAGATTACCGTATTTGTTATAATGTTATAAATGAAAGTGGCACAAACTGAAGTTTCCAGTCTGGAATTAATTCAAACTCAAAAAAATTTCAAAGTTGCATGTTGCTTTAAACGTGGATCATTACGAAAGAGTTTCTGTATTATTTTACATGCAAAATATAATTACTCTGGCCCAAAATTTTAGGATAAGTTTTTAAAGCTGATCATGGCCAATGTTGCATAACAAATAGATACACATGTCCTGTTTTATCTAACACGGCTACCTATCTCCACAATTCAGTAAAGCATACATGTATAATCATTGCTTGTCAGTTTGCTTCTGTATATTTGAGGTTTAATGTCCCAGGCAACATTTTCAGACATGGCCGGAAGCATACACCTATACCTGGTAGTATGGGAAGCAAATCATGTAGTTTGCTTGATGACACAACCCAGAGCTACATGTTGTAGGGCTCGAATCCAGGATTATTATTCTGAGACCGATGCCATGCATCATGAGTCTGTTAAACATTTTGACTGATTACCGGAATTAATGATTAACGTCCCAGTCAACAGCTATGGTCATGTCGGGACTTTGTCTCCATTTTATGGGACTTTTATCCAAAATAAGGATGGCATGACATCCAACAAATGCTTTAAATATAACCATCCAACTAAACCGACAAGGCTCGTGTATGGTTGATTTGACTTGAACCACTTTTCCTGGGCAGGCTTAGACCTGGGCGGTGAAATCAGTAATCACATGGTTAGCCAGTAGCATAGAAGTTTAGCCTGGAGGCACAAGCAGCCCATCTTTTTTCTTCAGGCCGCAATGGGCGTGGGCCCATATTGCCACCTTACCACCCTTGGAAATCTATCTTGTGGCTGTTTGTTGCAACGCTGACCTGAAAACCCTGTCCTAATGACTGTGGAGTTCTACTTATTTAACATACATAGTTAACAACTATGTAGGTAGCAGGGCGTGAATAAATGAAGGGTGTATTTGTACAGTATGTCTCCAAAATGTTGTAACACAAATTGACCAAATCATTTTATGCCTGTGCCCAAATTATGAAAATTAGTTGTGCAGCTTCCCGGTTCAACTTAACTGCAGTTCAACTATTGTATATGATTGTCCTTTAATATTGTTTCAACTTTGGTAACTTTATATCTGCTAGTTTTTCCTGAATGAGAAACTAGGGCTGATAATCATATTTGGGCTCTCGTTTTTGGGCTCTAGGGTATCGTTCCCCCCCTAGAGCCAGCACGCCACTTTCATATATTGTGTGGGTAATGATAACGCAAATGCAGGCTAAAGCTTTTGTTGGCTCTCGGGGGGGGGGGGGGGGGAACAATACTTTATAAAACGTTTCCTGATTTCTATATATTTCATATCAAAAATGATTGTTCAGCCGAAAATAAACATCCTGGATCATCAAAAATTTAATAATAAATTCTTCTATCACACAGCCCCTTATTCAGGGAAGCTATAACGTGAATAAAGAGACTGATGCCCAACTTTTATTTTTCCTTAAAACCATAGGCAATTTTAAATGGAAATAGTCACCGATTCTTTGAATAACCCTCTTTGCAAAAGTATGGTAATTTCCAGGAAATTACTGTATTTGTGTTGGCTGACTTTAGATTGACATCTAAATGGTGCATATCATTCTATAGCATGTAGGGTGATTAACACAAAATGATCAATTCCTGCCTCTGTATAACCTAAGTTGTTGCTTGGACTAAATAAACAAGTGCCCTTTTAATTTTAGGTGACCAAGGAAAGGACAGCCCAGTGTTTCCTGAGGGTGGATGATGACTCTATGAACAAGTTCCATAACAGAGTCAGACAGATTCTAATGGCTTCTGGTTCCACCACTTTCACAAAGGTATCTTTTATCACAAGCCTTACAATTGAGCTACTTTGTGTCTGATTTTAGCTTTAACCATTTTGCAGGTTGACTATACAACTGTTAATATGAAGAAAAATGAGTATCCATTTAGGAAAATATAATGTTTTAAATGATCAGTTGATTCAAAAGCAGTCCTATCAAAGTCCATGTTAAGATATAACCATACCCAAGTGATTTAATTGATAATTTAAAATGAACTTTTATCAGTTTTCCCAACTACATGATATCTGATGCTGAAATTTTGATTTGAAATTAAGTCAACATTCAAGCTTTTAAAGATGGGAGAAAATCCTGTAAAATTTGGCAATGGAAGAAATCTTGGAAGAAAACAAAGGCTTCTCATAGACAGATTTTGCTCACATAATGATGCATCCTCTTTCAGATTGTGAACAAGTGGAACACCGCCCTCATCGGCCTGATGACCTACTTCCGTGAGGCAGTCGTAAATACCCAGGAGCTCCTCGACCTGCTAGTCAAGTGTGAGAACAAGATTCAAACTCGTATCAAGATCGGTCTCAACTCCAAGATGCCTAGCAGGTTCCCGCCTGTGGTGTTCTACACACCGAAGGAGCTGGGCGGGCTGGGGATGTTGAGTATGGGCCATGTGTTGATCCCGCAGTCGGACCTTAGGTGGTCGAAACAGACAGATGTTGGGATCACACATTTTAGGTCTGGGATGAGTCACGACGAAGATCAACTGATCCCGAACTTGTACAGGTGAGATTAAAAAAGGGTTTATTGTTGTGGCTTTGCTAAGTCAAGAATTTTAAAATTACTGTTGTCATGTAGTCATACAAGTTTGAGCAAAATACAGGTTAGCTTCAGTGTTTGGGCTAGGATTTTTAGCTTACCTGAGCTGAAGGCAATTCTAACGAGTACCCACAATCTATGTTTTAGAGCGAAAATAAGAAATATAGGTGTACCCCTGTACAGCTCTGTTTTACTATGTAAAAGTGGGGTGTATGGGATATACATTTTATGTACATTTCATGGTCATGTTTTCATGATTTCCTGATGTTTTAACTATTATGAAACAATTTGTTCATTCTGTTCTCAGATATGTGATGCCGTGGGAGAGCGAGTTCATTGACTCACAGCGTGTGTGGGCTGAGTATGCCCTGAAGCGACAGGAGGCGAACGCCCAGAACCGACGCCTCACCCTAGAGGATTTAGAAGACAGTTGGGACCGTGGCATACCCAGGATCAATACCCTATTCCAAAAGGACAGGCACACCCTGGCCTACGATAAGGGCTGGAGGGTTAGGACTGAGTTCAAAGCATTCCAGGTTAGTCTTCTTATAATTCCAGACATCCCCACATCTCCCCCCCACCTCCCCACACACATACTCTTTATTATCACTCACAACTTTCAATTGGATAAGGGAATTCACAACCCTTATTGATGTAAATTATGGAGACTTTCCTTGAATATTGTTTAACACACTAAAAAATACAACATTTGTATATGCAAAAATAACAAAGGTCTTGATCAGCTTGTGGAGAATGATGCAGCCCTCATTGGAGCAGTTGATTGATATCAGTTGAGCCGCCCCATGGGAAAACCAACAATCTGCATAGGCAAAAACAAAGGCGCAGATCAGCTTCGCGGTAACCGCGAAGCTGATCAGCGCCATTGTTTTCGCTACACGGATAGTACTATTCCACCTCTACTTAAATCCGAAATGTCAAGCTTCTAGCTCTTTTCTGTGACTGTACAGGTTGGTTTGTGTCAGACATGTTCTGAAACCACATTGTTGGTTTTTCCACGAGGCGGCTCAGTTTTCTTTTTTCCAAATCTAGGTATTGAAGCAGAATCCATTCTGGTGGACCCACCAGCGACACGACGGTAAGCTTTGGAATCTCAACAACTACCGTACAGACATGATCCAGGCCCTGGGAGGGGTTGAGGGAATCTTAGAACACACACTGTTCAAGGGGACGTACTTCCCGACATGGGAAGGTCTTTTCTGGTAAGCTATTTTGACTGTAGCCTACTTTATTACTTGGTCAAATTTGTTTCCCCGTTAATATTCATAGGGAGATGAGAAATCGAGTAAAGGATAAAAAGTGGCAGAGGGTTTTCATTATCGCCTCAGGATTTATTGGGAATTTTTTATTGCGTGGAAAGACAAATAATTGTAAAAAATTTACAAATTGAATATTGTCTGTTTTATCTTGATTTGCTTGATAATGAAAAGAAAAGATTATTTAAGAATAACATATAATTTTAAATTGCACACATTCTAGGGAGAAAGCCAGTGGTTTTGAAGAGTCTATGAAGTACAAGAAGCTGACCAACGCCCAGCGTTCAGGTCTCAACCAGATCCCCAACCGACGATTCACACTCTGGTGGTCACCGACTATCAACAGAGCTAATGTAAGTCACTGCTCAACCACTTTAACTTACTTAAATTGCTGTGTTGTCCTGAGTTTCTGTAGGGAAAAGATGGGCTGATGTAAGGCTTTGATTGCTATTGCTTGGAAGCCAGCTTCAGTAGACTTGTACTTTAAAACAGGAGTTTATCAGGGTGCATGTTAGCATTTCTTATTTTAATATTATTCCTATAAAGACTGAAATCTTCTGGATTTGAAGTCTATTCATATTAAAAAGTCATATCCAATCCTTAAGGGCTGTTCCAGAAAAAAAATGAGGGGGTCTTTGACGGCACGCACTATATTTTCTTCTGGGTTGTTGGGTTCATTTCTTTTCTAATCCTGTGGGCTGTGGGAGTTCGTAAAAACATTATCTTGTTGGTGGTTGTCTGTTTCCAAAATGCATGTCTGTGGGTGGTTGTAGTTCCTGTATATAAGTTAACCTATAACTTGCTGTAGGCGCATTCGTGCACCCTTTGGAAAGTACCCTTGTGCCATGTTCGCTCACCCGTCCTCCATTTTTTGCACACGCTACCTTTGTAAGAGTGCTCTCTATCATGTTCTCGCTGTACTTGAACGTGACGTGTGCAAAAACTGAATCAGGAAATATTGTCAGTGATTGATGTTTTTTTTTTCATTTTAAGCCTAGAAAACGCATTTGAACCGGGATTTTGGTAAGAAATCGCTATTACAGACCTGTTGAATGCTAAAATGGCGGCTCATTGATGGAATTAATGCAGTTTAGACACAAAACATAGCGATTTTCGGACTTGTATCGCTCCCCCAAAGCAAGTATTAGCTTTTTGGAAAATGCAACACAGTGTATTTTGAAGCCTGAAAAGTGGTGAAAACGCGATTTTTTACAAAAAAAAAAAAAAACTCAGTGGCACACGATATTGGAAAAAAATAAATCTCAGCATGATAAAGGTTAAAATACAATCTCCGGGGTTGTGGGTGGTAAATCAACCAAGAAGAACAACTTCCCATCGTATCTCTTGTTACCGATTTCAGCACGAAGAACTAGAAGGTTTGTAAACAAATGTTCTTTAATACTCAATTAAGAGGTCTTACTACATACCAAAAAAAAAGGACCAGCAGTAACTGGTCATCTTGTTCCACAACTCTGAATAATTGAAGAGGGCAGTCATTGGAGGAAGATTGGTTCTTGTCTCTCACTGGCAGAGAGAGAGAGAGTTTTCTTTCATATTCCAAATTTGTTGTTTAATACTGAATGTTTGTAGAAATATAAATATGTGCAACAATTTGCTTTTTCTTCGTTATTATTTGCAATAAATCCAGCTGGTTGTAAAACTTTTCCAATCCTATGGGTAGTGGGGTCTAGGCTAAATTGAGTTCTGTGGGTTGTGGGGTTGACTGGTAATTTTGTCTTGTGGGTGGGCGGGTATAAAGGATATTAAAATCTATGGGTGGTGGGGGTAAAACAAAAGTGCCTTCAAAGACCCCCCTATTTTTTTTTCTGGAACAGCCCTACCTTTATACACTCCATTTCATGGAGTTTTTCAGTCCTTAATTTTTCCTACCTTTTTGTAGCGGACACAAAAAGTTTTCTGATTATCGTTTAAACACTGACTCTGTGCATAAAAAAAAATAGGATGAGGAGCGAAATATTTTATGTTTATATGTACATTTCTGTTTCTTCTACAGGTGTATGTAGGTTTCCAAGTACAGCTGGATCTGACAGGAATATTCATGCATGGCAAGATCCCCACCCTGAAGATCTCACTTATTCAGATATTCAGAGCTCACTTGTGGCAGAAAATACATGAAAGTGTTGTCATGGATTTGTGTCAGGTATGTTCATTTCACGAAATATTTTACTGAATGTCTTCATTGAATATGCAAGATATATCATGCTATAAATAAAATTGATTACTGTTTCTCATAACTTTAATTGACCATGAATGCTCATGGAAGTACCATTTATCTTTCGTTTTAGGTGTTTGACCAAGAGTTAGATGCCCTTGAGATTGAGACTGTACAGAAAGAGACAATTCATCCTCGTAAATCCTACAAAATGAACAGCTCCTGTGCTGATATTCTCCTGTTTGCTGCCTACAAATGGAATGTCTCAAAACCCTCACTGTTGGCTGACTCAAAGTAAGTAGATATTCCATCCTTTCTTCCCCACCCCATTCCCCACTCTCATAAATCCAACAGATTGAACATGTCTTGTGCAGACATACTCCCATTATCAGCATACAAACAAAATTTCCTGGCCCTTGGTGCTGTGCTGGGATTTAGGAATCACAACGAAAGAATCATTGAATTACACCTATATTTAAACCAATGAAATACAAGTCCATTTAGGAGTGATTAAAGTAAAACTTTTATCATGAAATAAATGAGCACCAACTTCAAATTAATGTAACACTTCTGTTTTATAGGGATGTAATGGACAACGCCACAACACAGAAATACTGGCTGGATATCCAGTTACGATGGGGTGATTACGACTCCCACGACATTGAGAGATACACAAGAGCAAAGTTCCTCGACTACACAACAGACAATATGAGTATTTACCCCTCACCTACTGGGGTACTGATAGGGATTGATCTGGCTTACAACTTACACAGGTAAAACTAGTTGTGTATTCAGTATTTTCTATCTGGCTCAAACTGCCCTGTGCAGCCACAGAGTGCAGCCACAGAACAAGGATAGAACCTAGTCAATTTCGTATTGAAAGAGATGGTTTACACTTTCTAAGAGACAAAAACAAAGACACTGATCAGCTGTGCACATCAATGTTGTTATTATGCGGCTGAGAAAATATGAGTAGCTACATATCACTGTCCAGAGTTCTTCTAGACTCTGTTTACTTTTAGAAAATGTCCATTATGGATTCTATGGCACTTGAAATCTAGTGTAACGTTAAATTTCATTTCAAACAAATTGTCAACAATTACCAGGTGCTCTTACATTTTATATTGTTTTATCTACAGTGCTTATGGAAATTGGTTCCCTGGCTCCAAACCTCTGATCCAACAGGCTATGGCGAAGATCATGAAGGCCAACCCCGCCCTGTATGTGTTACGAGAGCGAGTGAGGAAGGGTCTACAGCTCTACTCGTCCGAGCCAACTGAGCCATACTTGAGTTCTCAGAACTACGGAGAGTTGTTTTCTAACCAGATCATCTGGTTTGTGGATGACACCAATGTATACAGGGTCACCATACACAGGGTAAGTGAACCATGATGCGAGGAAATCGGTCTTGTGGTTTTTGACCAGGTCTGACACAATTTGGCCTGTATAGCCACAGAGGAATGCTAAGAGATTGTAATTTTGGTTTCAACAAGAAGAAGGAGTGTACTATCTTTAATAAGGGAAAACAAAGGGCCTGATCAGCTGTGCAGTTACTGCACAACTTATCTGCATCTCTGTATTTGCATAGGCAAAAGACCAGTTTTTCCAGAACTAAGGAGACCTGGGGCTCGCAACTTGAAAGCATAGTAAGTTCCCCTACTTACGACACACTTATGATGGTCTTAAGATGGCCACTTTAAAATTTACGCCCTTGCCATTCCAGTTATTTCAAGCTATCATAACTTTTTGCACTGAATGGCGCCACTTTGTATGATATGAGGTCGCTAAGGTGGGCTTAAGTTGATGTAAAGTTACAAATGCTGTTAAGTTGTCACTGTAACTTAAGGTGTATTTCAGCTATGCACCATAATCCCTAAGAGATACGTAAGATGGTCGTAAGCTGATCTTAAGCTTAAGATGGCTTTGAGTTACCAGCCCCTGTTCTCTAATCAGTTCTGGTTTGTGGATGATACCAATGATACTACACAAGCTATATAGGCCTTCCAAGTTTCAGTAGCCTAATTTTAAGTGTAATGTCTGTAATTTCAAGATCTAGAATTTTAAGATTCGGTGTGATAGCATGGTGTGATAGCATGTTCTGGTTTTTATGTTTGACTAATTATGAACCCTTAAGATTTATGTTCTTAATATCTTTCTCTGAGACTGAGTAATTCTGTTGTTCTTCCTTACAGACATTTGAGGGTAACTTGACCACAAAGCCTATCAATGGAGCCATCTTTATCTTCAACCCGAGAACTGGACAACTTTTCCTTAAGATCATCCACACCTCGGTCTGGGCAGGACAGAAACGTCTAGGACAGGTATAGCCAGTTTGAATCTGCGTTTCAGAGATGTCGTTTTGAATAATGTGTATGACACTTTTTGTAAATTTTGGCATAAATTTGCAGGGGAGTACTTGTGCAATCTGTAAAGCTTATAGTCAGACTTTGTAAGCGAGAAGTTTCAAATTGCGAGGCAAAAAATATTGTGAATATTAGTGAAAATTAAGTTGTCACGAACATTTCCAATGTAATAGTTTGTGTAAAAGAAATGCCATTATAATGTGTATGACCATTGCTGTTGAGTGGGACATAAAACATGAATACCACCACCACCACCAAAATAATCACTGATTTCTGTTATAGCTGGCCAAATGGAAGACAGCAGAAGAAGTAGCAGCTTTGATCCGATCCCTGCCAGTTGAGGAACAGCCTAAACAGATTATTGTCACCAGGAAAGGCATGTTGGATCCTCTCGAAGTCCATCTACTGGATTTCCCCAATATTGTCATCAAAGGGAGTGAACTGCAGCTGCCTTTCCAGGCCTGTCTCAAGGTAAATAGGTTCAATGTAAAAATAAATACTAGGGGAGGTCTTGGGTAAGAGTTGTGTCTTTAAGCAAGAAACATTTGCTCAAAGACACATTTACACCCCATATTGACGGTTAATACACAAGAAGCAGTGACTGCATTCCAACATGACTGAAAAATTGTAGGCCGATTGTTTAAACTACAAAACTAACAAAATTTCCAGCAAGTTATTTGTGTGTGTGGCAAATATGTCCAAAATGAATTAAGAGGCCTTATCATATGTTTTAATCCTTCTGAGGTCCTGCTGAACAGTGATGTTAAAGAAAAAGACTGACAAAGTGTCGACTAGAATGTTAAACCTTCAACCAAAAAAGGCAACAAGCATTAGGTTATGTTAAACAGTGAATCCCAGAAGAAATACAATTGTTTCGCACTTTCCATATTATTTTGTAGGTGGAGAAATTTGGTGATTTGATCCTGAAGGCCACAGAACCCCAGATGGTACTGTTCAATCTGTATGACGACTGGCTCAAGACAATCTCCTCTTACACGGTGAGTTAGTTTCATATCATTTTAGTGCCAGAATTGTTTTTCAAGCCATCTCTTTTTACATGGTCAAAACAATACAATTCATACAATTAGCATTACTTCCTTAAGTAGCATGTCCAATAATAAAGGGACCTGTGATCAATCTTCAAGATTGGCACTTTTACTTCATTTAGATTTGGTGATGAAAATATTTCCTCTCTTGATTCAAGAAGAGCATCTATCAGTTAGTGGTGAAAGAAACATGCACCAAGTACTGCTTACCTGCCTCTGGGATGTTTGGACTTGACCTTAGTTGTTGACCTTGTTCATAAAATGGTATTAATCTCAAACAAACATTGTAACTTTATAGGCATTTTCAAGACTGATTCTGATCTTACGAGCTCTTCACGTGAACAATGATAGGACTAAAATCATACTGAAGCCTGACAAGACTACGATCACAGAGGCCCATCATATATGGCCTACCCTGTCGGACGAGGAATGGATGAAAATTGAAGTACAGCTGAAGGATCTGATCCTCATTGATTACGGCAAGAAAAACAAGTAAGTTGAGTTTTGCTGATGTGATGTAAATTTTCTGGTTGTCCTAACAAATGGTGAATAAACAAACAGAAAATTGCAAAAATGTGTTAACAGAGTTGTCAATTCTAGCTGTACTTAAGGAGCATGAGATAGTAGTATAGAGCATGTTTATTCAAATTTAGGGTGCTATCAGGATTATCCACTAAGTAATAAGGTGTACTCTAAGGTTCAAACATCTGAAGATAAGGTACTTGTTTTGATTCAATTGTCAAGCTTTACATAAAATATGGATATTTGGCCTATTTTTCTAGAAATACATAACTTTTTTGTTTGTCATTTTCAGTGTGAATGTTGCATCTTTGACCCAGTCTGAAATCAGAGACATCATTCTCGGTATGGAGATCTCAGCTCCCTCGGCTCAGCGACAACAGATCGCCGAGATTGAGAAACAGACCAAGGAACAGTCTCAGTTGACAGCCACAACGACCAGAACTGTTAACAAACATGGTGATGAGATCATAACATCAACAACAAGCAATTACGAGACTGCTACATATGCTTCAAAAACTGAGTGGCGTGTCCGAGCGATCTCGGCAACAAACTTGCATCTGCGTACAAATCATATTTATGTGTCATCTGATGATATCAAGGAGACGGGATATACATATATTCTGCCAAAGAACGTGCTGAAGAAGTTTATAATAATCTCGGACTTGCGAGCTCAGATTGCGGGATATTTGTATGGAGTTAGTCCCCCTGATAACCCGCAGGTGAAGGAGATTCGGTGTATCGTGATGCCGCCACAGTGGGGAACACATCAGACAGTTCATTTGCCAAATATTCTGCCGGATCATGAGTATCTGAAGGTACGTCTGATAACTAGTCATAATACATTCACTAAAAATTCAAATGGCTTTAATTCGGTTGAAAAAATGCTGTTGTGCATCCAGGTTATTAAGGAAAAAATATTTGATGTCAGTCTATTGCTTTTGTCTATTGGAACTTAGCAGTTTTGCCTGTTCTGTCTCATGTTATGTTATTGTAGCAAATACAGCTTTGTCATCCCTGCCCCTCAAATCTCAGTCCTGCACATAGGGGCTGTGAGAAATAGATGGGCTGCTTATGCCATCAAGCAAAGATAATTACCAACTGACTAATTACTGTTTTACAGCTTAGAAATTCTGAGCCTGCCCAGAAAAGTGGTGAAGTCAAACCATCCATACATGTACTGAACCTGAAGTTCTGCCTGTCAGTTAAATTTGGATAAACTTTACATGAAACCTGTAATATTCAGAAAACAATAGCAGATTAAAATATACAATCATTTGAGCCGCCCCATGGGAAAACCAACAATCTGCATAGGCGAAAACAAAGGCACAGATCAGCGCCTTTGTTTTCGCTACTCGGATAGTACAATCCCTCTTCTACTTAAATCTGAAATTCCAAGCTTCTAGCTCTTTTCTGTGCTTGTACAGGCCGGTTTGTGTCGGACCTGTTCGGAAACCACATTGTTGGTTTTCCCATGAGGTGGCTCATTTGTCTTTCATAGGAAATGGAGCCTTTGGGTTGGATCCATACCCAGCCCAACGAGTTGCCCCAGCTGTCCCCACAGGACATTACGACCCACGCCAAGGTGATGCAGGAGAATCCATCTTGGGATGGAGAGAAAACAGTCGTCATTACTTGCAGGTAAGCTGCTTACAGCGGAGGAAGAATTTTGGCCAGTTAAACATCTGAACTCTTTCTATGTTTTTAAAAATGTACAACCATTCTATTCAAATTTATTGATAGACTGTTAACTTCTTTGCAAAGTTATGAAGATTGCCCAATCAACTTGCCAACATAGAAATAATTGTCTTAGCAATCTGCATATGGTGATTGGTTTATCATGTGGTGATTGGTTTATAAAGCAAGTAAGATTGGTGCACAGTTACAGTCAGCAGGTTTTGCCACGTATTGATGGTTCTCTTCAGGGTTGGCCAGAGAAATTGGCAATTGGTTCAAATTGTGGAAGAGTGGGAATAAAAAGTTTTGCCATATTGACCAATTTTAAGATTAAGAAGTACATAAAAAACCAATCAGTCATTTTGGTCATCCTTAGTCTTCTTTGGCTATGACAAAATTTTAATGGTACACATAACAGTTGAAAGAGACCAGCTTCTTTGGCCTTTGACCAGGTAGGGCAGACAGTTGTATTGACTAGAATGTATAGGTACAGAAACAAGAGCCTAACTTAGCTTGTCTAACTTGGTAGCTAGAAAAGGTCTTTGGTTATTCATTGTGGATATATTTGGAATCATGTTTTTCAAAGGAACATTGCTAAGAAGAGTTATGTTATTGATGTTAGTTTCATTTTCTTTTTAGACAACCTGTACAGTAAGAAAGTACATATTTTGTATTTTTATGCACACCGAATATAAACCCAAAGTTTTTCTCCCATCAAACAATTATTATTACTTGTATTAATGATTTACATAACTTCATATATCTACAATTACAAAATTTTATCATTTCATATTTACGCCAGGGTCCTGTTCTCTAACAGCCTTTAAGCTGACCCCTAGCGGCTATGACTGGGACCAACAGAACACGGACACTCGGAACAACCCCAAGGTTACCTACCGTCTCACTAGTCACATTACATTCTATAAATTTTATTTCAGTTTCACGCCAGGGTCCTGTTCTCTAACAGCCTACAAGCTGACCCCAAGTGGCTATGACTGGGGTCGACAGAACACTGACACAGGAAACAACCCCAAGGGTTACCTACCCTCCCACTATGAGCGAGTCCAGATGTTGTTGTCGGACAGATTCCTGGGGTTCTTCATGGTGCCGGCACAGACATCCTGGAACTACAACTTCATGGGTAGGTATCCTAGGCTTTGGAGGCTAATGCTAGTCTGATGGCTACCTCACTGAGAAAGAGCTAGTCATCTTGCTCTTGATGCATATTATAAACATAAATTTTAGAATTCCAGGGCTTTCCTTTCTTACTTTGGTCTTGATTTCATATCAATTTCTGTGCTAAAAACCATGAAATACCATTTCCGGAAAGCCACCTTGTGTCTTTCTGAAGGATAGCCGTAGAAGCATTTTGTTAAACTATTAAAAAGTTATCTGACATATATGTCCACAGCAAAAATATTTGGCTCTGTCAAAAAGACTCAAAATCCATAATTTTGTAATTCCAATATTCTTTGTCTTTTGTGTAAATTTTTGCACATTTTCAAGGAATCTTTATTTGCAAGCCTGTATGCAAAAAAAATGAAAATTGGGTGAAAATTTTTGATCATGTTCAAATGCATTTACCTCATTAAAATGTTACAAATATGCACATATTAATATTCCGAATATCGTTTCCAGGTGTTAGACACGACCCCAACATGAAGTACGACCTGTTCCTGTCCAATCCCAAGGAGTTCTACCACGAGATACATCGGCCCTCACATTTCCTCAACTTTAGTCAGATGGAAGAAGGTGAACAGATAGGGGCAGACAGAGAGGACCTGTTTGCTTAAATCATGTGCTATGTATAGACTGGCCGATCATTATTATTATTTGGGAGGACTTGTTCACTTAATAGTGTTGACAAGATAGTGTTACCTTTGACTGTCGTTTCAATGAAAAAACTGCCGTGTTTTTAATATCTATACATGTATTTAATCTGGCAAAGTTCAGATAGAAAAACAAGTACACATTGGTGTAGATATGCTTAGATTGCTTCATGGCATTTAAACTTGACAGTGACAAAATTAGTGTGATCATTGTTAAATTCAGAGAGTGAATATGAAATGAGCCGCCTCGTGGGAAAACCAACAATGTGGTTTGCGAACAGGTCCGACACAAACCGACCTGTACAAGCACAGAAAAGAGCCAGCAGCTTGAAATTTCGGATTTAAGTAGAAGAGGAATAGTACTGTCCGAGTAGCGAAAACAATGGCGCTGATCAGCTACGCGGTTACCGCGAAGCTGATCTGCGTCTTTGTTTTCGCCTATGCAGATTTTTGGTTTTCCCATGGGGTGGCTCAAATGTTGAATGAAGGTGAATAGATTGTTGCAGATAGAGAGGACTGATTACTTAATGCGTCATGGATTAACGGCTTTCAAAAATGTGAAATTCATACACAATTTAGTAAATCATTTTTATGCCCCCAACTTTGAAAAAGTTGGAAGGGCATATTGCTTTTGGCTTGTCTGTCTGTCTGTCTGTCTGTCTGTCTGTGCGTCTGTTAACTTTTGAACCGTGAATGCTAGGGTTTTGAAATTTCATATGCATATTCCTCATGAAAAAATAGTTGACCCGTATTTTTTTTCATGTCCGAGTTATGCCCCTTTTCTGAGTTATTTCCCTTTGAAAACAAAATTTGAAAATCTTGTGTGCATTTGAAAATCTTGTGTGCAAGATATCTCGAAAAGTCTTTAAGCTAGAGCCTTCATATTTGGTATACTGGTTGGGGTTGATGAGTAGATGACCTGATCAACTTTTGAGAACTTTCCGTCAAATTTTGACAAAAAAATGGAATTTTGAAATTTTGATTGATTTTTCCACTTTTCGGTGAAATTTGAAACTTTTTAACGGTGAATGCTAGGGTTTTGAAATTTCATATACAGATTCCTCATGTAAAAATAGTTGACCCATATTTTTTTTCATGTCCAAGTTATGCCCCTTTTCTGAGTTATGTCCCTTTGAAAACAAAATTTGAAAATATTGTGTGCAAGGTATCTCAAAAAGTATTTGAGCTAGAGCCTTCATATTTGGTATACTGGTTAGGGCTGATAAGTAGATGACCTGATTAACTTTTGAGAACTTTCTGTCAAATTTTGACAGAAATACGGAATTTTGAAATTTTGATTAATTTTTCCACTTTTCAGTGAAATTTGAAACTTTTGAACGGTGAATGTTAGGGTTTTGAAATTTCATATACAAATTCCTCATGAAAAAATAGTTGACCCGTATTTTTTTCATGTTCAAGTAATGGGCCCTTTTGGAGTTATGCCCCTTTTAAAACAAAATTTGAAAATCTTGTGTGCAAGATATCTGAAAAAGTATTTAAGCTAGAGCCTTCATATTTGGTATACTGGTTGGGGCTGAGAAGAAGATCACTTGATTTACTTTTGAGGACTTTCCGTCAAATTTTGACAAAGGAACTCCATTTTGATTTTTTTCCTCCATTTCTAACTTGTCTGCAAAAAGTTCTGTTTCTGGATCGAGGTCAAAAACAGAGGCAACCGAACAGCTTCTTTAGGAAATTAAATTTCACTTCATTCAAATGAAATAAATGAATCATACAAGCTGCCAGTTTAGGGACAAGCATACAGTTGGGGGCATAGTGTTTTACAAACACGCATTTCTAGTCCATCATAATATTGACCTCATTTGTAAATATGAGCCGCATCGTGAGAAAACCGGATTTTTGCCTATGCGAAAACAAAGGCGCAGATCAGCTTCCGCGAAGCTGATCAGCGCCTTTGTTTTCGCTACTCGGATAGTACAATTCCTCTTCTACTTAAATCCGAAATTTCACTTAAATCCGAAATTTCAAGCTTCTAGCTCTTTTCTGAGCTTGTACAGGCCGGTTTGTGTCGGACCTGGTCGGAAACCCCGAAGACCGGTTTTCTCGCGTCGCGGCTCATATCATGTTCATAAAACAGATTACATTATGAAATACTGGTAATAGAAATTGAAAAACTGAATTTAGATCATGAAGCTTTGAATTGATAAGAAATAAGTGGTTTCTCAGAATTACGTGGGTATAATTCCACAGTACTTTGTGTGTGTTAACAAGAACTTCTCATTTCAATTAATTGGGCCGTGTCATGAGAAACCAACGTTTCAAATATGCGAGAACAAGAGCGCAGATCAGCTTTGCAGTATCTGCAAAGCTGATCAGCGCCTTTATTTCCGCTACATGGATAGTACAATTACCCACTTTCTAAATCCAAAATTTCCGGCCGGAAATGTATTGGAGATGTGTCGGACCTGTTCGGAAACCACATTGTTGGTTTTCTCATGACATAGCTCAAATAATGAAAATATTTTAGTACACAAATCAGACATGGGGCGATTACTGGGGTATCAGTAATGATTAAATTACAATTATTCAGGAGTCTTTATGATTAAATTATGATTATGATTACTCATTTTTTCAAGAGTAATTGATTAAATTATGATTATTTTGGTTTAAACTTTATTTCTATTGTATAACATATGATAACGACAAACATGATGACAACAATACAGATTTTACATACAATAAGGATTCGGAAGTAAGTCAGTAAAGACTTTTGTGATCCGTTTCCCGATGTGACACTTAGAAACTGCACTAATTATTAGACTCGTGAGACAATCGTATTTATATATTATACACACTGATGAATGTGATACCAGAAATAAAGTATTTTATGCTGAACAGAAGAAGCATATTGTCAGCAATATACGACAAGTTAGGATATCTATCTTTGTAATCAAGATAGTAAAAACCGATGTCTTATTAGATAAACAAGAAAAACTAATTATAATTTGAGTAATAGCTCCACGGGGAAGTTAGGAGCCGCACAGCCTCAAGAATTGTAAAAGGGTGAATAAAACATATCAATATTCGTTTTACGTGTTTCTAGGGCATTGTTATGATATTAATTAAAGCGTCTTGATTTTGATATGAATCTTTGAACAGCCTTAAAGATTACAGTGTTATCATTAATTGAAACGTCTGGGCTACCATAGATTAAAATATCAATACTGGGAATACATATTGTCGAAATTGTTGCTAACATGTCTATACGAATAGCTTGATAAAGGTTACATTCTAGAAGATAATGGCGAGAGCTTTCAATTCCGCCACACGCACATAAGTTACTAGGTACGATATTTCGTGCGAACAAATGTTGATTTAAGGCACTACTGCGCGTCCTGATTCTGGTATGATTAATTTGATCAGAGCGGTTTCCTGTCAAGTAGTATGCTGGGGGTGCTATCAAATTGCTATTCAACTGGTGTTTAAAATTTGCAAGGGAGGGAGAATCTCGAACGGTACGGGGTAGGTCATTCCATTCTCTTATGGTGGACGGTAAAAACGATTTATGGTACAATTCAGAATTAGCCTTGATGGTCTTTATATCATTTGCATTGCGTAAGCTATAGCCAACAGATGACCCGACACTTGTCGGGATGAGAGAAGACAGATACTCGGGACATAGGCTGTTTTTCATTTTATAGAACATGATAAGTTTGTGCTTTCTCCTTCTGTCACTAAGTGATTCCCAGCCAGTTTCGGTTAGAAGTGATTCAACTGATGCTAGTCTGGTTGCCCCGGTTACAATACGAGCTGCTTCATTTTGGATAAGTTCTAGATCTTCGGCTTCATATTGAGTGCAATTATTCCACACAACATCAGCATATTCAAGTAGCGGTCTAATAAAAGAGAAATAAATGGTTTGGAGAGATTTTCGATCAAGTTGAAATTTACAACGACGCATAATATAAATGCGTTGCCAAGCTTTTTTCTTTACGTATTCTATATGTTCGTGCCATGTACACTGATTTGAAAAGTATATTCCTAAGTGTTTATGACTAGTTACTTCTGTCACTCCCTGATAATTCATAGTTACTGGTGGATGGTAAAGTTTGTTAACTTTCCTTGAAAAGAGTAGAGACTCAGATTTAGAAGGATTAAATTTGACTAGCCATTGAGAGGCCCATCTATGGATTTTGGAAAGGTCAGAGTTTAAGGTGACTGCGGCGCCGAGTGGGTCGTCAACAATTATATAGAGGCTCGTGTCATCAGCAAACAATCTAATTGAAGACTGGATGTCAACTACAATATCGTTAATATAAAGAAGGAAAAGAAGAGGGCCGAGGATAGATCCCTGGGGAACACCAGCTTGCACTGTAGACCAATTGGAAGAAGCACCCGGAAGAACAACTCGTTGTTTCCTATCTTGTAGATAGTTAGAAAACCAAGAGAGAAGAGAGCCGGTAATGCCAGCACGCCTTAATTTATATAGTAAACCTCTATGCCATACTCTATCAAATGCCTTGCTGATGTCACAAAATATAGCACGGACTTCTTTGCCGTCATCGAGAGCTTTACAAAATGTATTATACAAGTCTACAAGCTGGTTGACAGTAGAGTCCCCTGGTAAGAATCCAGACTGGAGAGATGTTAGGATGTTGTTGTCGCGGAAGAAATTGAATACATGTTTATGAACAATCTTTTCAAAGACTTTTCCAATGGTATTTAACAAAGAGATAGGGCGATAGTTAGAGACATCAGACGGATCATCCTTCTTGTGTATAGGTGTGATATTAGCTTCTTTCCAAGAGTTGGGAAACTGTCCACGTCGTAAAGAAAAATTAAACAGGTCACAAAGAGGCGAGGACAAAGGTGTTGAAAGCTCTTTCAGCAGTTTATTGCTAATTGTGTCGGGTCCCACTGCTTTGCCCACTTTCAGATATTTTAATATCTCTTGAACTTCTCCTCTGGTAATTATAATGGAATTAAGAGTACTGTTGTTTTCAAGGGGCGTAGCCGGAAGTGATGCATGGGTATCATCTAAAGATGTTTGTTGGGTAAAGTAATCGTTAAGAAAGTTTGCTTTGTCTGTGTCGTCGTCGAGAATTATGCCGTCTGCATTTAATGGAGGAATGGAAGAGCGCTGTTGGGGTTTGATAAATTGTTTAAGTGTTCGCCAGTAGTCTTTAGGCTGCAAGTTTGTGTCTCGAAGTTTGCTGGAGATTTTATCTGTGACTGACTTTTTAGATTTTCTAATTTCGTTCGTAACTTTGTTTCTATACATCTTATAATTGTCATGATTTATTTCAGTCCTTGATTGCATGTATTTGTCATAAAGGCGTTTGCGTTTGCGCTTCATTTTCTTTATTTTGGAGGTAAGCCAGGGCGGATCTGTTTCGCGAATTATCACATTTTTATTAGGTATGAACGTTTTTGCCGTATTCAATATATGCTCAGAAAATTGTTTTGCATAAGTATCGATATTGGGGTGTTTAATTGTCTCCCAGTCTGTTTGTGACAGTGCATTACGTAAGCCATTAAAGTTGCCTTTATCGTAAAGCCAGATATGTCTTGTAAAGGTTTTTGGAACATTTTTACAAAATTCGAAAATACAAAAAACCGGACAGTGATATTTGATATTTTGTTCTAAAAAGGGATCCCCTACTCCACTTAATAGTATAGAATTTTTATTGGAAGTCAATATGAGATCAATACACGACGAGGAGTCAGCGAAAAAATGGGTAGGTTCCTCAATTAGGTTATATAGGTTAAACTGGTAACAAATGCTATTGATCTTATTTCCAGAAGCTCGCTTTAGAACATCTAAGTTGAAATCCCCTACAATTAAAATATCACTGATGTTTGTGTCGCAAGCAAGGCCGATTGATGTTTCAATTGATGTAAGTGTAGAAGCGGGAGAGGTGGGAGGTCTGTAAAATGTACCAATAAGCATTTTCTTGCGATTTAACGATATCTCAATCCAAACACATTCTATATCTTGAGGTTCAAGATCATTTCTACGTTTAGCAAATAGGTTTTCTTTCACATATACGCATATTCCACCGTGGCTATCATCCTGGCGGTCTGATTATTTTGACAGAGTAATCAGATTACTTTTATGATTATTGATTACATTTTGTTGTTATTGTTTTGATCCGGAAATGGGTATTTTTTCTGTTGTTTACCCAGATCTAGGCACTTACTCTGATACAGCAGAAACCAAACACATGATGCTGTCCTGGCAATTACCCAGATCTGCCACTGAATTCAAAATTAACTTTTTGTTTGTTCGTTTTTTTTAAATTGATGCTTAACGTCCAAGTCAACAGCTATGATCATGCTGGGATGTTAAGTAGTTAATTAGAGGGACAGTAGTACCTGGATCTGTGAACCTTATTCTCTACTTCATTTTTTTGTTTAATTTTTTGACTAAAAAAATGCAAAATGCATGGCGATATTATCCTTTATCTTCATTAAAACTGATTCAACATAAAAAGATGTACATTCCAGAAAAAAAAATACATATAACCTGCTCAAACCTCCTGCATTGTGATTAAGATCAAAAATTCTCACCAGCATGAAAAAACTTAGGCCCATGTCTGCATTTAAAAAGACTTCTCATAAAATCACAGCTGTTTTTCGCACACATCACCTTTAGATACACAAAGCCGTTGTCAGTGAATTAAGACACTCTTTACTCAAGAGTTGGGAAATTTTGAGCAGAGTTTGAGTAATGAGAGATAATTGACTGTTTGTGCAGTTTATAATTGATTGTTCACACTTTAACAATTAAGCAGGACAACATTTGTTCATAATGTTTGCCTTGTCTCATTTTTCATCTATGTCTATCAAAGATTGAGAAACTGCTAGGCTTTTAGATGCCTGAACAATGAGCTGCTATATGACTGAGCAAACCACTTACAATGTATGTATAAAAGGCTACAGCCTTCCTATACAGCCTTCCTAGGAACATGGTTATATCAGACCAGCCTTGAAGCAATGCTTCCTATATAAAATGCATGACACAGAGGTTCATAACTCCCAGTGTAAAGCAGCATCAATAGTTCAATACAATCTTGGGACTGAGCTTTCCTTTCAGACTCTGATATTTTATTTTTACTGTAATCGTGAAAGTAATCATAAATAATCATGATTACTGGCCTAATAAAACATGATTATGATTGAATTATGATTAAAATGACTCTGAAATTTTGTGATTAATGATTATCAATGATTATTCAAAAAATTGTAATCGATTACTGCTGATTAAATTACTGATTATGATTACCCCATATCTGACACAAATGTTCATTTGGTGAAGTACGTGTACATGCTGAGTGCTCGGAGCTCCATTTTAAGCGTTTAATAGTATAGAATTTGAAGATAAAGTGGGAGATTAGTCCCTCAACTCGTTATAAAGTAAATGCTGACTACATACGCAAATACACTGTCATTTTTTTGCAAAGGGTTCTCACATTTTATCAACAAAATATAACAGTATATTTGTAATATTCATGTTTGAAATTAATGATTCGTTAACTAAAGATATCATTGATTTTGAACAGCTGGGCCAAGGCTGATAGTTACAGCGGTTATTAGGCAATCAGGAAGGATTTCCAATCCCTGAATGTTAAAGCATGTATCATTCGAGTTCCAAAACTTGCACAGTAACAGAACCAACATAGAAATTCAATATTTATGGACAGTTATGCTTTTTAGACAGGTTAAACTTTAATAAGGCATGGATCAGCCTGTATGATACCGCATCTATTCTATTTGTTTGGGCATGGAATCCACCAAAAATTTCATGACAGTGTAACACAAAAAGAGGGAATCAGGTTGTGACAACAGTCAAAAATGCATCAGTCCGATGTATTTTGTATATGAATAGTAACAATTTATGGTAAAAACTAAATTTGTTTGAAAACACACTGTATTTTTGAGAAAATGAAGAAAGTAAAAATATTTTTTTTTTTGTTGCTTTCTTTTCCTTCCAAAATGGTGTTTACAGCTTCTTTCTTAGATATCAAGTGTCTACATATTTGAGTTTGATGTTTTACGTCCCAGTCAACAGCTAAGGTCATGTCGGGACGTTGCCTCCACTTTATGGGACTTTTACCCAAAATGAGGATGTCATGACATCCAACAAGTACTTAAAATATAACCATCCAACAAAGCCACAAAGGCTTATATGTGTGGACGGTTTGACTTGAGACCACTTTTCCTGGGCAAGCTCAGACCTGAGTGGTTAACCAGTAATCAGATGGTCAGTCAGCAGCGAACAAGCTTTGCCTGGAGGCACAAGCAGCCCATCTATTTCTTTAGGCCCCAGTGGGCGGGGACCCAAGTGTCTACATATAAAATGTACAAGTATTGATGACAAGATCTCAAGGGTTTACAAATGGATATACTGATATTGTGTGCTTACATGTTTCATGTTCTTTTTCAAGATATTGGGTGTTTATCTTGATTCTGGAAGAACAATATTGTAACATGCAGACAAGTGACTTGATAGATCAGTTTATAGGATAGCTTGCACTTTAAGTGAGACAAAGGCCCTTGGTTCGTGTCCATCCCTGTTAGGAGATAGCATTGTGACCCCTCTCCACCAAAGGGTAGTGTTGTGCATACAGGGAAAACCAACAATCTACATAGGCGAAAACAAAGGCGCGGTTACCGCGAAGCTGATCAGCGCCTTTGTTTTCGCTACTTGGATAGTACAATTCCTCTTCTGTAACTATTCAGGCGAGGAGGACCACGTGCACTATCTGGGATTATCAAAGAAAACAAAAGCCATTTATATTTAAGCCGGTGCATGAGAAAACCCAACAAGTTGCGTAGGTGAAAACAAAGCCGCAGATCTGCTTCACAGTTAACTGATCAGCGCCTTTGTTTTCGCTACACAGATAGTACAATCCATCTGATTCTCCTACTTAAATACAAAATTTCAAGCCTCTAACCATCTGTACAGGCCAGTTTGCGCCGGACCTGGTCGGAACCCAAATTGTTGGTTTTCTCGTGCACAGGCTCATTTAAAGTTTGTTTCTTTAACTGTAAGTACAGTAGCAGGAGAACAGATTGATAAAAATTCAACAGTGTTTTGTAAAACAAGAATTTGGAAGGAATTTTATAAAATACGAATTTAAATAATTATGATAATGTTAGACATGAAAAATTATGAATAAAACATAATTTAAAAGTAAATTGTTGACATCTAAGACCATGAATCTAAATGTCAAATAATGGAAAATATATATGTATAATCAAAATGCTACATAGTCACATGAATCTGGATGGAATATAATGGTACATATATAGAGTTGATACCGGAATAATAAGTTTCAGCTCATTTAATGGCACAAAAATCACTAAAACATGAATTGTCTGGTCTTTCTCAGAAAGGCTGGTCACAAATAACAGCCACTATAATGTGAGCCACATCACGAAAAAAGGGTCTTAGGGGTTTCGTCCACCTGTAGTCGGGAGCAAAAAGGCTGCAAACATGAAACTTTGAATTTAAGATGAGGATTTGTACCATCTGTGTAGCGAAAAAAGGTTTTGTACCATCTGTGTAGCGAAAACAGGCCCTAAACAGCTGTGCAGTTTCTGCACAACTGATCTGCGCCTTTAATTTTGCAAAAATCCGGTTTTCTCATGGTGCAGCTCATATGACAAGAGTACAAGCTATTCATTGGTCATTTGGGCAATCAGAAAATTGAATTTCACCGTATATGCTAGTGTATACAGAAAGTAAGGTCTGTCAGTCTGCAAGACAAAACTGCTGCCTAGATAGCAATTTCCTCTCGTTTTATTGACAAAACATCAAATGCCTGATGCTGTGGCTGACTAAATATGATTTGTATCTTGATTAAAGTGGAAATTTTAGTAAGGCACCATCCCATACAATTTCGCACAATTCAAATAAAATTTCTCAACAATGCATACCACCCTGTATGTTTCCATTCATGAGATTATGGGACAAGAATCTGATTTTGGATGTAAAATGTGCAAACACAACCTAAAGTCGCTTTAGATTAACACCAAAAATAATAAGAAAAAAAAAACACCAAAAATAATAACAAGAAAAAATACCCCATGCCATCCTCCCCCCCCCCCCCTCCCCCCCAAAAAAAATGTTTTATCACCAAAACTAAACAGACAAAGGGTGTTTTCAGCTTTGTGTAATGCCCCCATAAGATTTGCAAGGATTTTCAAACAACTTTGACTCTATAAATCAAACCTTCAGTGACAGTCAACATGATTTGGCCAAAGCTCTTATCACCCAAACAATGAGATCATTATGTGACAATTAAGCATCAACTTAGAGCTTGTTCATTTCTTTGGTATAGCTTGAGAGTACCACCTCCTGCCTTCCTCCGTTGATCTTTGGTTAGGGGGTAGTTGAGATCTCATCTTTTTGTCATACTTTTCTGCTTCTTCGCGTACTCTTCTTGCGTTGGCGACCTTTTGTTCGTCAAACTTCTGTAAAATTGAACATCATTTTATTATTGATACATGTATGCAAGTCTAAAAAGTAAGACTTTTCTTTATCTTCATTCTTAGTAATGGTTAAGTCTTACACCTGAGCATGACTGAAAAACTGTTGACAGGCACATAAAGAAGCATCAACCCAAAACAAATCTCAACAAAAGCAATGACCTGTGAAAAATGTCCCTTTAAAAATATTGTGTTGGTGAATAAATATAGCTCCCCCCATCCCCTCCAGCAGAAAAATTATAAAAACATGCAACATTTATTATGAAACTTTTTTTTCAAGGCTTTATTGATGTTTTGCTTTTACTACAGTAAAGTCTACTACCTTTTTTCTAAGTTCGGCCTGTTTCTGTCTTTCCATCATATCTTCATTTGAGGTCTTTCTTGATTGTCCGTATTCTTGAAGACGTTTAGGTATGGGCTTAAGTTCTTTTGTGGCTGACTCATGGGCTCCAAACTCAACGAAAAACCCTGTACCTCTGTCTGACCCTGCCACCACTGATCTCTGACTACCAGCCAATACATCCTTTTGGTGGCTCATTGTGATCTAATGACAAGATAATATGTCCAATTAATAATCATCAATATTGAAGCTAAAAAGAATAGCTATAAAATCAAGTTTCCAAACATAGGACCCATTGGAATTTTAAAGCTATCTCAAATAGCAGGGCGGATATGTAACAATTTTTTGGTGGATTGTGCACTTTTTGATAAAAGCATGAAACTTGGCACAGGTGTAGACATATAATTATAAGAATTTTTGAGGGTCAGTGCCACGTGAAATTTGGCCTGTGACGGCTGCCATTTTGAAATTCAAGATGGTGGCATTTTCATTAAAGCCTTATACAGATTGATATCAGTTTCCACTGCTGCTTTCATCAAAAGTATCAAAAGCCAAAGTTCTTATGCTTATCCATTTCAAGCTATATTTAAATGCATTTTAACCTTAAAAGTTTTCAAGATGGCGACTATTTTCAAAGATGGCCGCCATCAATTTACAAAAAAAATCAAGTTAACGAGACAAAAATATGACGCAGTTAATAAAAAGAAGAATTATTTATTATAAAATGTTTCAAACACATTACATGCCACAAATACAAGTTACAAGTACATAATATCAAAACAAAAATAGATTTAGTGCCACAAATGTCCTGTAATGGCCGCAATTTATTATTTTTTACAAAGTGGCCACCTATTTGCAGCTTCTTTATCAATATGCCATTTAACATATAATTGCCGAAATCATACATTCTTTGTTTAATGCTACATAAATTGCAGTCATAAACATTCTCATACACCTTAAACTCATACTGCTGATTAGAAATATCAAGAATGATGCTTATTCTCAAGATAGTCGCCATATTTAGCTTCTTGAACAGTGTATATTGGTATGTTACACATGGATACTATAAATTACGATTTTGGATGGAAATCTCTTAATCTGTTCTAATGAATAGAAACATTTTACTTTCACCAAAATCTTACCTAACTGTATTGTTTCAGTTGCATATTAAAATCGGTATGGTATTCAAGATGGCTGCCAAAAGACATAAAGATAAGAAATCATATTTTAGGAAAATGTTGATTGAACAGTTTGAACTGCTGAAGATCTTATTAATTTTCTAGTATGTTGATGTTACCTATTATTGAATGAAAGCAATGACATCATATTTGACATTCAAAATGGCTGTCAAAATCATATATGGTCATCAGTTGTGATTTTTGTAATAGACACTACTGCCAGTCTTGCAGCACATTAAAACCTTGATGCAAACTTTTCTACGCTTAAGATGTTACTAAATCCTGTAAAGACATGTGCATACATCCAGCAAACAAGTTATCATTGAAACAAATTTAGCAATATATATATATATATATATTCCTCTAAAGGTCAGTGATTCTACATATCAGAATCAATATCTGAATCCGCCTACATTTATTACTAGAGTAACAGGTCTCATGGCTGGTTTCTGGCAAGTGCCCTTTCAATGAGATTTTGGCATCAATGAAATCTACTTCAGGACTTCCCATTGCATAGGGTGATGGTTGGTGACTTCAAAGTTTCTATCCCTACTCAAATGCGAGTTTGTGCCACACATCAAACTGCAGGAGATAAAGGGTCAAGAGAAACAAGCAGATTTCCACTTCCCGAAGTATTTTACTTCCTGAGACATAAGACATTGAGCTGCAACAGAGAAGCACAATAAATGAGCATTTGTCTTCTCTAAGTACAACCTTCGGCATGCTACAAAAGAAGTATGCAAATAAACCATGGCGAAAGCAGAAGTGGTAGTTGACACGCTGGTAGAGGAAGCAGTAAGGGAGGAGGTCAGGTCCTTCAAACTGTGAAAAGCAGGTGTCAGGCAGACTGCATACAACTAGCAAGAGTTCATCCAGTAGAATAGAATGGGGGGGGGGGGGGCTTTATATCCTAAATCAGTAAATGTATTTTGTCTTACCAAGTAAATATGATGTGGCAATCAGGATATCTTGGTAGACAAACCTGTCAGCAATAATGAAGACCAACTATGCTAAACTAGAAAGCAGAAAAAGAGCATTACGAATAGGTACAAGTAGGCAAAGATCAGGAAAAGGCGCAATCAGCAAATGATTCCCACTCCAAAAACCCGAGAGGTGGGAAAAACCAAACTAACAATCAGGAACCTATACCATGAAAACATTTCGTAAGCCGAATGAGCAGCTAATTCCAAATAGGTGGCCACTCAGTTACCTTAACTTAACTAAAAACATGAAAACATACATAAGGCGCCAACAGCACAAAAATATTAAACACAAAGACATAAAACAAAAAGGACCACAACAGAAGTATCGACTTGGAACGATCAGTAACAAAAAGTTACTGGCGGGCTTAAATCGATTTTATAAGGCCGTAACCTCACCCTTAGCTTCTGCAGTGATTCATAACATTTAGTTAGTTCTTTGGTCCTCGAGGTGAATCTCTAACTAGTCAATGAATCATCAAGAACAAACAAATAAATCATGATAAACATCCTGATGAATCAAAAACCAGGACTCACATATTCAGTAAGCTGCCCGACGATGGAGATCACTGGGCGCCGAACAACTTACTAACTCTGGAGCAAAAGAAAAACATCAGTTGGATCCCGGTGGGCCAAGCAACAGACATGAAGCTCCGGCCTAAACCAACTAAAATGAATAGCTTTAAGTCGGGGCCATCATAAAGTCTGACGGCCGACCCACCATTCAACAATCTCCTGTTGAATTTCTTTGGAATCTGGAGGACTTGTCTGAGAAAACCCATGTCGAAAACCAAAGTGAGTCGAACACGAAGGCCATCTGCAATAAAGCATCTGGCAAAGCAGCCGGCCTTCAGGTACCATCACTAAAATTCTGAAGTCACTCGGGAAAACTGGAACACCCAAAGTGCCTTATCTTGTGGACATTACCTCAGACAGTTGCATTCCAAGTGACTGACAGTAGAGCTTCATTGTCCACCAGTTTAAGGGAAAAGGGCACGTTCTGGACAGAGGCAACAAGGGCTTGATACTGATTGAACAATTGGTGAAGGTGCTGGAACATAAAGGGAAAAGATCCGAGCTGGATGAGATGCATTGTGATTTGATGTCAGGTTGAGGCTCTACACATGCAGTTTTTATATTTAGAGAATCACTCGGCTGCTAATAAGCTTCTCTACATGGCCTCATTTGACCTGCAGAAAACATTTGATTGCGTCCAATTGGATTGCATCAGGTAGACACTGTGGAAACCTAGGAAATGATGAGAGGCTAGTGCCTCTTGTCCAACCCATGTACCTGTATTGGGATGTGAGAAGCAAGGTTAGAGTTGGTATTGGGTACACTGAGGAGTTTGGTGTCTTAGTGGATGTTCACAAGGGCTCTGCCAATAGCACCCTGCATCATTTTGCTTGAGGTTATATCTAAGGCCTGATATCTAGGAAAGAAACGTCCTATTGATGGACGAATGGTGAAGAAACTTGAAGTTGATAATGAAATTATTGAGGTAGTTCAAAAAGTCTGTTATCTAGTGGACATCTTTTCTGCTTGTTGTGATTATGACCCATTTGCCATCACTGGCTGTTACAATTAGCTTTTGGCAAGTTTCGCCAATTGCTTACCCTCTTCACCAACATTTTCTACTGCTTCTGACAAACGGTAAAATGAATTTAATTACCCGTGTAATGCTAAATGCAGCATGTAGAGCACAACAATGATCAGATTGCTAAACAAGCTAAACGTAGTTGCACAAAAGAGACTGGTAAGGAAACCATGGAATAAAATAATGTTTGATATGAGAATGGAGCTTAGAAAGGGCCATTACGAAAACTTGTCCATACAATAAACAGAAAATTTTGTCAGCATTAAATCTTTAAAAGAATCATTGGAAGAGTTCTGATAATTTTAAAATGTTTGCTCAAAACATTTAATTTATTGTGGGTACACATTAAAACCGCCTCGCCGAGGCGGTACTGATGAGTACGCACAATCTTTGTTTTGGAACAAAAAAAGGAAAAATAGGTATACCCCTGTAAACCCCTGTAAACTCATATATGGGGGTATGAGGGTGTATACTTTTTATGGACATGTTTTCTTGATGCAATGCTTATCCTCAGAATCATTCATAGTGTAGAAGTCTTCTAGGAAGATAACTTGTCAGACAAGTACAATCCTCGGTAGAGGACAAAAGACGACAAAAATGGACATGATGATGATGATGATGATGATGATGATGATGATGATGATGATTGACTAAAACTTAGATACACTAAACAAATACACGTTAAATAATTTTAATCAAAAGAACTTTGAAAAAAAAAAAACACGTTAAAATGAAAGAAAAAAATATGTTAATACTTTCCTACTTTGGTAGCCATTTTGGATGCCATCATTAATGTAAAAAGATAATTTGCCTAATACAAACTAAAATGTAACTTGCATTTGTGATGTTATGTGCTTGAGAACATTTCAACTGTGCAAAATCCTTATCTGATCAAAATGGCATGTTTTATCACACTTTCAGTACTGTGTGTACTTAATTTCACGTAATTTAATGGCGGCCATTTTGAAAATAGCCGCCATCTTTGAAAATTACGAGTTCATTTTCATATATATCTTGAAATTCATTTATTGAATTTTGGGCTTTTAATACTTTTAAAGAAAGCAACACTGTAAACTGATAACTAACTGTAAAGGCTGTAAATGGGGAAAAGCCGCCATTTTGAAATTCAAATCAAATCAAATCAAATCAAATCAAATATCTTTATTGGTTTTGAAATCCAGAAACAGGATTGTTACCAGCTACATACAAACATACATAATACTAAACATACAAACAGCAAACGATTTAAATATGTATTACAAGTATCCTAATTAACTTAATACAACATTTTAGGGTATCTATTACAAAATTAATGACTGGAATGGTATCTATGACTACAATACTAAAATGGTATCTATGATCTTAATAATATACAACTATGACTAAGATGATAAAAGGTATCTATGACCAACTTAATACAACATTTTATGTTTCATCTATGACCAAATTAACGACTGGGATGATATCTATGACCTTAATACTGGAATGGTATCTATGACCTTAATAATATAAAACTCAGACTAGGACTATATAAAGTATCTATGACCAACTTAATACAACAATTGACAAAATTTATGACTGGAATGGTATCTATATATGACCTTAATAATATACAACTCAGACAAGGACTGTAAAAGGTATCTATGACCAACTTAATACAACATTTTATGGTATCTATGACCAAATTTATGACTGGCAACTCAGACTAGGACTATATAACGTATCTATGACCAACTTAATACAACACTTGAGAAAATTTATGACTAGAATGGTATCTATGACCTTAATAATATACAACTCAGACAAGGACTATAAAAGGTATCTATGACCAACTTAATACAACATTTTATGGTATCTATGACCAAATTTATGACTGGCAACTCAGACTAGGACTATATAACGTATCTATGACCAACTTAATACAACACTTGAGAAAATTTATGACTAGAATGGTATCTATGACCTTAATAATATACAACTCAGACAAGGACTATAAAAGGTATCTATGACCAACTTAATACAACATTTTATGGTATCTATGACCAAATTTATGACTGGAATGGTATCTATGACCTTAATAATAATACAACTCAGACTAGGATTTAACAAATTATCCTTAAAAGAAGCAAACATTATTAATGCCAGTGTAAGTAACTGGTATATCTGAACAATTGGATCAATCATTAAAATTCACATGATTACATTTCCATGGTATCTATGAACAGATGTGTGACTAGAAGAAAAAAATATCTATCACAGATGTAATAACACTAAAATTGTGGAATGATATCTATAAGACAGAATATTTCAATAAAACTAGCCGTACCAGAAACTTAAATTGCCTATGACAAGGCAATACCAGCAATGAACAAATTGTATCAATTAGATATAGTAACATTATCTATTAAATCTTCTCTGATTTTGAACATCTTGTGAATATGGGAAATGCATATACTAAGTATGTCATATTCTTTATTCTGTAAAATGAATCTAAATTTTTCAGATTCATCCATATTTATGAAAGATGGAATAGCCTTTTCCAACTCTGTGAAAAATAGTATTCTTTGGTCATTTAAAGATTGGCACTGTAGTAAAAAATGAGATTCTGTTTCTATATCAGCTTTACACAAAGGACATAATCGCTCGTTAACAGCTTTATTTTTGTGTCTACCCTTTTCAATTTGGAGACTATGTGCACTAACACGTAATTTTGCAAAAGATGTAATATATTCCTTAGGTAAATCATTTATTTGCAAATACATTTCTTTATCATACTTCACTTTAAAAGTTCTAAATGTTCTAAGTTTATTACCATTTATAGAGCCAGAATCGTCAAAAATACTTTTTTTCCAGTATTGTATGTATAATTCCTTCAACTTGTTACAAACAGCATATTTCAATTTATTCTTGGAAAATGTTGAACGATTAATCCATACATGTTCAAATCCAATTATACTCATAAACAGTTTAAATTTACTAGCAAACCCTTTGGAATAAGACAAACTATCACTATAGCTTTGATAAGCATATGTACTTTGATCTAGATTCACCAGATGAGTCCAATAACTCAGAGAGCTTTTTAGACCATAAACAGCCAGTGGGAAGATTCCAAATTCTGATCTTACTGCATTATTGCTCGCATACTTATGTACTCCCATTACCGACTTCAAAAAGCGTACCTGGATTTTTTCAGATTGTAGTAACTCATATCTTTGTTCTATCTGAGTTAAGTCATTCTTATTAACTATGAAATCTAGTGACCAAATTTCACTACAGTAAAGAAGTATAGGTTTAACACAATGTTGATATATTGTAAGATATAATTCAGTGTTCATACTTTCTGACATTATTGCTTTTCTAATACAAAAAACTGCCTTCAAGGCTTTGTTACACAAGTACTTAACTGCATTTGAAAATACACCTGAGGCTCTAAAAACTATACCAAGATATTTATATTCTTGAACTACCTCTACATTGGTTTGCAGAAAGTTAAAAGCAAACCCTTTTAAAATTCTACCTGATTTGTTAAAGACAATCACTTTTGTTTTTGATATATTAACAGTCAAATTCCAGACTTGACAAAAATTTCCTAACTTATTCATAGCTCTTTGCAATCCTTAGGCACTATTAGAGATGAGTACAATGTCATCAGCGTAAAGAAGACTAGAAATGCTAGTATTATGGATCTTAATAGGATCACATAAATGATCGAAACAATCATTTAAATCATTCAAATATATTGAAAACAATGTAGGGCTCAAAATACACCCTTGCTTCACTCCAATTTTAGTGTCAAAACTTGAACTTAACCCAGCATCAGTCTTCACACAACATACTAAAGAGGCGTACATATTCTTCAATATGTTTAAAAAAGGACCTCTAATATTATATTTAAACAGCTTATGAAAAAGAGCACATCTATTAACTGTGTCAAAAGCTTTACTTAAATCTACAAAACAGGCATACAAATATTTGGAAGACTTAAATGCCTTATCTATTAAAGTTTTCAGAGTCAGAATATGATCACTAGTACGACAATTCTTGCGAAAACCAATTTGTTCAGGACCAATAATATGATTACATTCCAGATAATCATCTAAGCGATTAAACAATATCCTGCTGAAAAGCTTACTGAAACAACTAGAAATTGAAATGCCTCTATAATTAGTTGGAGTAGTTGTCCCTCCACCTTTATAAATGGGCTTAATAATATTTTCTCTCCAAAACGAAGGATATGTACCCTTTTGTAAAATATGATTAAACAGCAATGTGAAATGTTCTAAAAGTAAAGGTACAGATATACGTAACATTTCATTAGAAATCTCATCTATGCCACAAGACTTGCCATTTTTCAAATTTTTGGCTGCTTTAAGAACCTCATCAACCGAAATATCTCTGTTAAGAACAGAATTATCTATAAAGGCAAACCTACTATATTCTGGTAGTGCTTGCTCATCAAAATTATTTGTGTAGTCAATATTCATGAGAGATTTGAAATATTCAGTCCATGTGCTAGAGGATATATCGGCTGACGGGTCAACTTTCTGTTTTTCCATTAAATCATTAACACAATTCCAGAACTCTTTTGGATTCCTTTTCTCACTCTCCATGAGGCCACTCAATAATTTTCCTTTGAAAATTCTATGTTTCTTTCTAATCAATCTATTGTATTCTTTACGTTCGAAATAAACTTTACTACGCAGAGTACGGTTAAAAGGATCAGATGCCAGCTTACGTGATAACTGTTTTAAATTCCTATACTTGAAATCACAGTCAGCATCATACCATTTTTTCTTAGGTTTTCGCTTTTTATTTTTCTTTTTAAAAGCTAAATTACTCTTTTGGTCTATCGATGTGGCCCCATGAAGCGTGGAAGACATGTGCTCCACCATAAGATCTATTTGCTCACTGGCAGATAATTGTGAGTTATTTGTAATATTTAATATGTTATTATAAAACCTTGTCTTATCAACCTTACTTATATTTGCTTCAAAATTTACTTTTTGTCTTTCACCCCATTTTAGATTATGTGGGGCTTTTCTCAGAAACTCTGGTGTCTCATGACAAAATAGTGACTGAATTTCAACCAATAAAGGACAATGATCTGAAAAAGTAACATCAAAATCTAAAACTTGAAACTTATTAATAGCATACATGAAATCCGCACTGCATATACAATAATCGTCAATAGACGACCCATGAAAGCCATGAAAAGTAGGCTTACCCACAGTATCACCAATAGTACGGCCATTTAATATTCTTCATTGTAAGCCTATACAAAGCTCCAAAACACTCCTGCCATATTCATTGGTAGATTGGTGGATAGAAGTATTTCTAAATGTGTGACTATTATCAATACCATAATTATTTGGTAAAACATCAGGGGCTACATCATCTTCTTCATTATGTATAAAATCCAAGTCATCCATGTTAATATGTGCATTTAAATCACCCATGATCATCACAGAGCTACTTTGCTGAAATTTCATGATGTCTGTTTCTAGTTTATTAAATAAAATCTTATCTACATTAGTTATTTCCCTTACACTAAGGTGAACACGACACATGAAGTCAGTACTAGAAAATATGTACATTGAGTCATTGACATACAGAAACCATCTGTGAAAACTATGCTGGAGTAAATATTAATACACTTTTGGCAAAATATTATTTTATATCATCCCCAGCAAATTTTTCAAAAATCCACAGTAATATCAAGGTTACTGCCTTAAAAGCTCGACTGTGTCACCATTACAATTTTGCACCATATCTCATTCATAACATATCCATAGTTCCTCACACTTACTCGCCAAATGCAAAACAAGGCACCATCTAGATTTGTTTTACTGTGAGAAACTACTATAATTTACACATTATACTCACCATGCTCAAATGTGAGCACAACTTGTATGCATAAGATGCTCAAACACCCAAGAAACATCATATTCAATACCAAAATGAGCCATAAATACGCAGCCACATTAATTACTGTCTCTCATCAAAACTGTTATATCACCAATGACCAAATGAGAGACAGCTATAATTTACACATATACTAATCATGTTCAGCTGCGAGCATAATGAGCATATGCATAAAATGCTCAAACCATCCAACCATAGCCTATCCAATATATATGTTCAATATATCTACATACATACATAAAACAAAAAAAGATCAATGATCGGCCACATTGGTACAACTTGCTGTAATACTGCAAGAGTTAAAATTTACCCCTACATAATAATCATGCTCAAATTTGTAATGCTCACTTAAAATTAAAATTTTCAGTATGTGCATCAAATGCTAAAACTGTCCATACAGCTCTTGTAAGATTGAAAAATCTTGAACAAAACTATGTAAATTTACTTTACATAATAATCATGCTCAAATTTGTAATGCTCACTTAAAAATAAAGTTTTCAGTATGTGCATCAAATGCTAAAACTGTCCATACAGCTCTTCTAAGATTGAAAAATCTTGAACAAAACTATGTAAATTTACTTTACATTTTAAGTACATATACATATTTGCACTAATTAGTGTCATGTCATCTATTGTTTGCCCATGAGCCCCATCAACGCCTGGGCTAGCTGATTGGCAGTTAAAGAGTTCTGGTCAGATTCCACATTTCTCTGCTGTCCCTGCCTCGCCCGACCCAATCTATCTCCGCGAAGAGAACCATTCATCCGCGACCTGGGCCTGACGAATCGACCTGCTCCATCCGCGGATCTTTCCGATTGACCAGCTTTATTAAGAAGGTTCATAACTTTCTTTAGATTACTACACAGAATTTTCGTACCTTCAAAATTAATATGTACTGTGTCCTCATATAAATTAGCATTTGGCCTTCCATTTGTTGTGAAATTGTCATTCAAACACACATTTAACTTATGATCCGCGTCTGATTTCACATACTCTGTGGTTAATCTATTGTTTAAAGCAACCACTCTACTAGATAGTGGCTGCTCGTCACATGGCAACAGCAGCGATATGGTAACTTTTTCAGATTTGTCAGCAATATCCCGTACCATCTGACAGTATTTAGTGAACACCACTTCAACATCTTGTGTACGAAGGTCATTGATTCCAACATGGACCACAATGTGTAGTACAGACCGTGAAAACTTTTTCACAGCATCTCTACACGCCTCGATATTAGAACATCTGATTTCTAAGCCTTTCATGTTAGTCCCGGCAACCAATTGACTCATATTAACATGTTTGCACACGGAATCATGCAACAAAACAATGTCCCCGTTTGGTTGGGCATCTACTTCAGAAATTGAAGACATTTGTGATGCGCCCACATTATTCAATGCAGGTCTTCCTCTTGGCTGAAGGCACCATTCGCCCCCTTCACTATCATATCTTTGGGTCTGTAATTTATCAATAATTACGTCTTTATCCTTTATTATGTCTCTATATTGTTTGAGTTCAGATGTTTGTTCAGATAACTTCTGTTGTAGCGAATCAATTTTCTCTTCCATATATAATGTTTTACATTGTAACTGATTCTCCGCAATTCTCAACTTAGACGAAATGTCATCTCGTGCAATTCTAGAATTGAATTTTGTTGATTCTAGGTCATCTAACAGCTTTCTATTTTTCTGTTCCCATTCACTACTTCTATTTTCAAGTTCTTCATTCTTTCTCCTTAAAGCTATGTTCTGTTTTGATAATTCACTAACTTGATTCTTATTGCTTTCGCTTTCCCGTTCGAGATTATTAATCTTTTCATTTAATCTCTCTATATCCCTATTCTGAGAGGGCTTTGTCACAGTATTTAAGAAAGAGGTAACTGTTGACGATAACTTCAATACAGAATCTTCAAAGACATCCATACGGTTGCTGATCTGTGAAAATGACCTTTCAAATGTTTTTACCAAGTCTACCTCTACTTGCTTAGATGAGTCTCTGTCAGAAGTCCTATGTAATTCAGAATTGATCACTCTCTGTTTATCAGAGCCTAACATCACAGTACTGGGTGGGACAAAAGTATGTGTTGTGGATGGGGGGTATGGTTTTAACAATTCCGTCTCATCACTATCCTCCTGTGCCAAGTCTGTATTTAACAAACATGGATCCCCACAATTCGTGGCTGTGGCTTTAGCATTTTTAGCCAAATCCGATTGAGTACGTTCCACTCCTTCCTGAGGACCAATGAGTTTATCTACCATATTACGACATTTGAGAAATTCCGTATCGCACCACGATTCATATGCATTGCCCTGAATCAAGATTTTCCCCTTTGTAAGATATACACACACTTTGTATCTAAAATCATCCCCTAGTTCCTCCACGAAATTTACTATGTATTCCGTGCTAACTATCAAGGCATCATCCTCTTCATGGTCTTTCCAGGTTACATTAAAGTCACCTTGTTTCCCATATCCCATGTACAATGTTTCATGAAGGGCCAAAATCCAGGCATGAATTCTCTCAACTGAGGTTTTAAAGCAAGCACAATTTGCCTTTTTCTTATAAATGGATTTGTCTATTTGCTCAAATGGAATTAATCTGCCTGTTGCTGAACGCTGTTTTGGTTTATATGGAGCTTTCACGGGGTAGAAGTCTTTAATTTGATCCAAAGATAGGGTATCATCTATATCTATCAATGCCTGAGCCATTGTTTATGAGGCCTGTAAGTGTCAGTTTCTCGTGACGTTCTATAGAGAAAATAACTATATATCCGGTAAGTAGTCCCACTTCTCACATGGACTACTTTTATCGTGACCCGTCTTCTTCCCGCGTGCACAATATCTATTAGTCAATAAATAACGAAGAAGATCGCCAAAAAGTCAGCATGTATAAAATGAAAGCACAGTTTTCTTCGTTTCAATAGTTCGATATATTCATGTCATTTCTTTAAATGGAGCTTTTATGCCGAATTTTATTTCATCGGTTATTTTTCCGCCATGACACTTGGGCGCGCTCGATTCTTGGGCGCGAAATTCAAGATGGCGGCCGTCATAGGGCGAATTTCACGTGGCACTGACCCTCAAAAATTCTTATAATTATAGATATAGTCATGTAGCAAGTTTCATGCTTTTATCAAAAAGTGCACAATCATTTCACATATCCGCCCTGCTAAAAATGGTATACATATTCTTGCATTAGTAATTGGTTTCAAAACTGCTCTTGAATGATAATCTGTTTGTATCACTCAATCTGTGCGATTTAGTCTTTTTAACTTTTACAATTCATGAATGAATAATAACTAGAAATATCTCAGAATTGCTCACTTCTACCTTAAAATCATCAAAAAGATGTAGAGAAAAAATATAAACACTGTACCCGGAAGTGTAATTAACTGGCAGGACAACGGCTTTTACTAATTCCCGGACTTTTGAAAAGACCGGAATGACTTTCCCGAGTCATTTCGCCACTGAGTCGTTTTGCCCTTGAGTTGAAAAGCATTGCTTACATGTATCTTCAGTTCAAAGCGAGGATAGCAGTTGAAACATTTAATGCCCTTGGGCCGATTCTCCACGTGTTGGTTCTTCCCTGTTTGGCGGGGTTTTAGTGTCGTTTCGCCCTTAACTCAGACGTCTGTCCGTTGATGACCATTGATTCTGCTTTGCATTCTCTGCTTTCCTCGGCTTCCCTTTTTCATAGTGAACTGCTCCTTTGTTAGTCCGGCACAGAAACCGAGAATATCAGCCAAAGCGTGTAATACTGTGTATAGAAAATGTTTTTGAATTTTTTGAAAGAGGACGCATAGTACATAACAAAACTAAGTGATGCCACTTTGGCACCCTTAGGCATTTCGCTGAAAATAAGATGGCGTCCAAAATGGCGACCAAAGGTGTTATTTACATGAAAATGACCCATATAACACTCATATTATGTCTAAATTGCACTTTCTTTGTCATTAAATTGTGAATCTGAATCTGAATAGTTTACTGGTGACACGCCAAATGACATTATTTCACCAGGGGGTTCGGATGGGGGAGAAATTAGTCCCTTGAACGCACGAGTGTAGCGAACTTGGACACACAGTCATCAGACATTTCAGCAGAGGAGATAAGTGAATCAGGGAGGTCATTCCAGTCCCTGATAGTCTGTGGAAAGAAACTACTTTTGTACGCTTCTTTGCTAGCTGAAGGTATCTGAAAAGCCAAAGAGTGTTGATTTCTACAACGCCTATTCTTTGGGATAAGGTCATCTGTGGGTATTCTGGCTTTACCCTTTAGACCTTTGTATAGCAATATAAGTCTACTGTCCTTCCTCCTTTTCTTAAGAGATTCCCATTTCAGTTGACCTAAAATGCCAGTCATGCTCCCAGTTTCAAAAACATAATTTCCCGTCACAAACCTTGCCGCACGATTTTGTACCTTTTCCAGTTCTTCCTGGAGGCCATGAGTGTGAGGGTCCCAAACTGAGCTTCCATATTCCAAGACCGGCCGCACCAGTCCTTTATAAGCTGCTTCTTTCACATCTGGGGGACAAGAATACAAATTTCTCCTTAAGAATCCGAGAGTTCTGTTAGCCTTTGTACAGACATTGGAAATATGAGTATTCCATTTCAAATCATTTGTGATAGTTACACCCAGGTATTTTATGCTTTCAACGCTTTCCAGTACAGTGCCCTCAAGGGTGTAGTTAGCCTGTATCTTACTAGACCGTTTATTTGTCAGCTGCATCATGTTGCATTTGACGGGTTGAAATCTCATTCCCCATTTCCTAGCCCAACTGCCTAAACGATCAATGTCTCTCTGAAGTTTCAATGTATCCTCTTCATTCTTGATTTCACGATAGCAAACACAGTCATCAGCAAAGAGTCTTATTTCAGACTCAATGTCTGCTGAGATGTCATTTATATACAAGGAAAACAGCAAGGGGCCTAGAACGGTGCCCTGAGGGACACCCGACACAACTGGAGCCCAATCCGATTTAATACCATTAACCACTACCCTTTGTTGTCGGAAACAAAGGAAAGCATTTATCCAATTCAGTGTTGTTCCACCTATTCCATAGCTAAACAATTTGCTTTTAAGGAGTTCATGGGGAGGAGTATCAAAAGCCTTTTCAAAATCGAGTATAAAAGTGTCGACCTGGCCTTTTTTGTCTAAGATTTTGGCCCAGTCATTTATCACTGTAGTCAACTGAGTTTCACAGCTATGCCATTTCCTAAATGCGTGTTGCCTGTCCGACAAGAGTTCATGTTCATCAAGATGGGCCATAATATTTGAGCATACAATATGTTCAAGAAGCTTACAAGGAATGCATGTCAAAGAAACAGGGCGGTAATTGCGGGCAAGTGACCTGTCGCCCTTCTTAAACAGGGGGCAAATATTAGCAAGAGACCATTCTTTAGGAATTTCACCTGTATCAATTGACTGCTGGAAGAGATGGGTGAATACCGGCCCTAATTCCACAGCCAGTTCCTTTAGGACTCTGGGATGAAGCTCATCAGGCCCTAAGGCTTTAGACGGGTTTAGACCTTTGAGAAGTTTGGTCATCCCTTCCTTTGTGACCACAATATCATGCATGAATGGGGCAGATCTATCCATAAGAGGGACCTGTTTGTATTCACTTTTAGTGAAAACATCCGAGAACTGACCATTAAATTCTTCCGCCTTCTCAAATTCGGACTGCGCAATTCCACTTCCATTTCTCTTTTTCAAAGGGGGAATACCTTGGGTATCTTTTTTCTGACTGTTTATGTACCTGTAAAAATCTCTAGGATTAGCCTTAACATCGCCTACCAAGTTGTTCACGTAAAGATCATGCTGCTTCCTGATATCAGCTTTGATCTCTTTCCGTAAAGATTCAAATTTAGATCTAAATTTTGCACTACCAGTCTTTTTAGCTTTTGCATGAGTTGCATTTTTTTCTGCGAATCTTCCTCCTTATTTCAGGTGTTATCCAAGGGACAGAGGAAACTGAGCGACTAGTTTTTGAGGGGATATGTTTATCTGCCGATTCCTGAATAAACGATGTAATGAGATTGAAATTTTCCTGGACCGACCGAGTATCTGAGTAACCGTTGAAGTATCTTTCCTTTGCAAATTTAAGTGTTTCTGCTCTCATAGATTCATAATCACCTTTCTGATAACGATACACTTTTCTCCTAGGTTTCTTTATTGGGGGGATAGCAATTTTCAAAGTGCCAGAAACAATGTCATGATCACTGAGCTTATCCGGGGAATGAATGTCTGCAAACTGACCAGGAAGAGAGGTCAAAATTAAGTCCAAAGTATTTCTTTCTCTGGTGGGGAAATTGACTAATTGTTCCAAACCGTGGTCATTCATGATATCTATCAAAATCTGACCCTCCGTCTGACTCAATGATGACCCAGATTTGCTGAGTCTGTCCGGCCATACAATATCTCTAAAGTTGAAATCTCCTAAAACGTGAATTAAGGGGGGTTTGTTGCCTTTATTAATATTTTTGATTTTGTCAAGCTGTTCTCTAAATAAATTGTCAAACTTTTCCAGGGAATTCAATAAGTCATTTCCATTGTCCGATACTGGTAAATGACCATCGACAGGTGGTCGATACCAGCTAGCCACAAAGTGAGTTTTCTTATTTACAAAAAGTTTGACCCAAACTGACTCTGAGTCATTGTCCAATTCTGTGAGGGGCATGTGTGGGATGTCCTTGTGCACAAGAAGCATAACACCACCACCATTTAAGGTTCTATCCTTTCTGTACACGCTGTATGGAAAAGATTCCGGAAATAATTCAGACGTTAATATGGAATTGTCAATTTTTGTCTCCTGAATTGCCAAAATCTGAGATTGATGAAAATCAATGAAGGCCAACAACTCAAGTTTTTTGCCTCTTATACTGTTTATGTTGATACTGGAAAATTTCAGACCACTAATAAAACTGTTTTTGCTAGTCAAGGTTTCAGTGGACTTGGTTTCATGACCTTTTGCAAGTAGGTCAAACCTATTTTCACTTTCCAAGTTAAACTGTTCATTGAAAAAAGAGTCTGAGAAATTGAAAAAGTCACATTTTGGGCAAATCCATGTACAGTTTGAGTTTTGCATTGTTTCATACTCTGAGTCTGACATAAAAGAACAGTTATTGTGCACCCACATTTCACATTTGTCACACTGGACAGCCTTATGGGAATTCAAAACAGCACCATTGCATAGGCTGCACTCAGCTTTGCAGTTTGAACAATACCAAGAATCATTATCCGACTCAATCTTTTGTAACTCAACTGGACCAAGATTTACGCAAGACGCATGGAAGCGTTTCTCGCAATCTTCACATTTCAGAAATTTTAATGCAATGCATCATTTCATCTGTAGACAGTTTGTTAGATAAAAGATGGCGTCCAAGATATTTGTTTTACATGAAATCAATCAAAAATACACTCATGTTGTTTATGACTTGCGCTCAAGGTCACTTAAATGAGAAATTAAAGCATATACATCTGTGAACATCATATTACTACATATCTGTTTTATCTGTTTTGGTGTATGGTTAAATGTCAAATAATGGGAGATAATCATACTATTTTCACATGTTAGTTGTAGAGGTTTTACAGGCATACCCCGAAAAACAAGATATGTCATGTCTTTTTTTCTACCCCAGAAAGTCATAACCATGTTTTATCTGGAAACATGTTGCCTTAATATCGCATACAGTAACCCTGTTAAGTAAGGGTTGACCAGGAGTACAAACAATGCGGAGTCCGCCATACCCAGACGAAGAACACCAGTAATAACAAAATAATTCACATCGATATTTACACAAATTATGCATTTCAGACTACTGGGCTTTCATTCTATTAACTTCATTTGTTTTGTTGGCCGTGAAGCACCTTCAGACAAAGCTGGAGGGAATGGTACCGGGCTTGGTGGTGGCAGACGATTTCTTGATATGAAGGTACAAGAACGCCAATCATACTAGTTATTATTGTCTAATTTTCAACTATGCCTTTCTGAAATGATGTATGTGAAACACCGTCACTTTAAAATGAATAAGATTCATAACACACGTTTCGTAAGGCCCCTGGTGAAATACTCGTATAAAGTATAGGAACTTCATACGACCAACCTTATCAATAATTGAGAAGCTGTCCAAACTAACAGTGCCTTCAAGCCTCCAGCTACCGAGTGCTACTACGAAAGGATATCATTAGAAATGAACTTTCAGTGGAATTAGTTGTTTGAAGTACTAGTGTTTGCCTAATCAATGAGATTTTTCATGGCATTGGTACAACCCATAATACGTTTAGAGTCCTTAACTCACAAGAGTTTTTGTTTTCGCTTGCTTTTATTATAATAAATCTGTACAACAATGCTCGTTTCAATGTTTTTGTTCACATTCAAAGAAGAAGATCGCGATCTTGTGATTGCTAGAAACTCGGGACCCTTGTTACAGACCAGTAAAAATAAATGTCGCATTTGCATTAAATGTGGTTTAATAGTCATTTTGGCATTTGATAGATATTACAACTTTTTGTTTAAAATCGCCACAAAGCCATATTTTTATGTAAAGTTACCAAAGAAAAAGTCACTTCTCTACTGTGACTGTGACCCGCCGAATACAACCAATTAATTTCACCATACTGTACCAAAATTACATTCCATAAGGCTTGCTGTCGTGAACAGTTTCCAGATCATGTCTTATCTTCACCCTCTCCACCCTATTCCTGCTGCACCGGACAATTAGCTTTTTTTCAACATGTTACATTTGGTTTCAATGATAAATGACTCATCCGATGGATCGGTGCACATCTGCGTCGATATAAAGATTCACAAAATGATTAGAGAATTGTAGATGAATCTAAAATATTGACGGAATAAACTATGTAGTCATGTTAGCTATACTGCACACTTTAGGTATAACCCTGCTTCTACAGTGAGTGTTGGCTTCGCACGCGTGGCTCACATGTGAACAACTCCTTCTTCTTATTTTTATAACTCTATGGATATTTATACCAATACAGTGGTTGCTCCATCACAAGATGACTGAACATTTGTTGAGTATTGAGTGGATCAATAACCGAACCAAAATAAACCTACTAAATCCCGACATTACCATTTGTAATCCCAATCCAAACCAACTGCATTCCACATCAACCCATATTCTAGTATCTACACATACCCTACACAATCGGTTGACTTTAATCACATCACCATACTACACCCCAACCCTATCCTACCCATATCACCCTATTTTAACATATCTGACTGCCAACCTACTCCACTTATACCTTTGAAACTGTCAGGCGAAAGTTAAATTGTTTCTACTATAACAATAAACAGTAATTATTTGCAATGCTTAAATAAACAGCAATGCTTGACAGTAGATACGAAATCCAAAATCTTCTATTTGTACATGCTTGTTCTAACATTAAATAATTTTTCCTCAAATCCAAATTATGACACTTATAATGGCGCTTTGGCAGCCATTTTGTCCTTGTTGTTGAAATTTTGTTTATTTGATGAAACGAAGTTATAAAATATCGAAATATAATTTTCATTCATTTCTTTATATGCTGAGTATACCTAAACTCATTATATCTACTTTTCAGTGGCCATCTTGAATTTTAGCGGCCATTTTGATTTTTCAATTTACCTTTTGCTACATATTCATGAACTATCTTAGCTTTATGACTTCTGTACCTTAATTGTCATATTTAAACATTCCATCACATATAATGTATGAAATTCTATTAAAAATAACAAACATTTATTTTGTCGGCCATCTTGGACTTTCGTGGCAATCTTGATCTTTTATCAATTTTGCTTTTGTTGCACATTAATGGAAAAATGTCTTTACTTGATGTTTTCTCCACTTTAAATGTCATCTTTTAAAGTTTCGTCACCTTTATTGAAGAACTTCTATCAAACACCCTTATTTCGATGGCCATCTTTGTTTTTGGCGGCCATCTTGATTTTTTTTTTATAAATATTGAACTAAGCATAGTTTTCATTCATGACTTTCGAAATACCCCAATACGATGTATCTGTCTGCAAATCGGCATTTAATGCACGAAATCACTGATTTTTAGTATTTTTCGCTCGTAAGTACGACAGATTTTCCTCTAGAAAGGTATGTTCTGATACACAGTGTGGAAAGTTTTGGTGCTAGAACAGATATATTATATATTATCACGGAAACTCTTTACTCGATTTGTGAACAGAAACTCTAACATGTAAATAATTGTCTTTTGAAAACAGCCACCCTGTTGCCAACAACTGTACGAGTAGTACTTTAGCACATTTCGTGTCTGTACAAACAAAAAAAAAAAAAAAAAAAAAAAAGAAAAAAAAAGAAAAAAAAGATTAGCATTAAAGTCCATGGCGTCGTGTTGACAATGTCTCGCACAATACGAAACCGTTCCGGTAGGCATTTCCCATTGTATTGGCTAATCTACATACAGCATCGGTATAATCCAGAATAAGATCACATGCATACGATCTCAACCATTTGGTATTTTACAGTAGGCAACGATCAGGAAATGACGCAATCAGAAAGAAAACAGAGGGGTTGGAAAAAAAAACACTAAAATGACACGTAGGTACTAATAACAAGAAAACATATGGTAAGCCGAGTGAGAGCAGCTATACCCCAATAGGCGGCCACTCAGTTACCTGAAGCAGTTTCTCTAATTCACTACTGAGAATCACGTGGTATTGACACACACTGCAATTGAGACTGAAGTTGAGGTTAGATTTTCGAGTTTTCTCCTACAGCGCTCCTTCTACTGACTGATAGACAGGTTTAGTCAATGCAGAAATTGAACATTTATTGAAAGAAAGTAACATAAGAAAAATCCCGGTCATTTCGTTTTCGCAAACACTTCAAGGCTTCAATGTTATTGCGATGGAAGTACTATATGTTCATGGGGCGGAAGTGTTTGCAAAAACGAAATAACCTGGATTCCTTATGTTACTTTCATTCAATAAATGTTCAATTTCTACATTTACTGCACCTATCGATCAGTCAATAGAGTCAACGCTATAGAGAAAACTCGAATTTGTCATCTCAACTTCGGACAGAATTTCATTGTGCGTCACCCATTCCGTACCGCGTGTTTCCCAGCTGTGTAATCGACGGAATCTGCAATGCACATTCGAAGTTTACAATACCTTCCTTTGAATAGTGGAGTTCTAGCCAAAATTCAGTAGGCTATATATCTAATCAGCTCTGAACCATACGAGCAAATGTTTTCTGCCAAACAATAAAATATTATTGACACCCTCTTAACCAATTTGTTCGTATGTTTCACTTTCTATTCTTAGAACAATAAAACGTTTCTTAATGTCTTGAACATGAGATTATTATTACTCCAACTATAACGATCCGGTACTTTATAGTAGGTAAAAGGCACCCCCACTGTCAAATTTCATTTAGAAACAAAACATGGTGAAATGGGATCCACAATTCAAACATGCAGCGATGCATTAAAAAAGCGAAACCATGACACTTAAAGGCAAATATCTACAATAAAATGTATTAATGCTCTGTTTGCTACCGAAATACATTTTTGTTTTGAATCAGTTTAAGTAAATTATATGATATGCTGACACATGTGCAATGATTTTTCTTGTTTTCACGAAACGGCGAAATAATATTTATGCTGAAGACAATTTTCGGGCCCTTGACTTACAGAAATGCTCATCAACATACGCATAACTCGCTTGTTTTTGAAACTATGATGCAGCCAACAGTCGGTAGGCCCCTACTGATTTGTGTCAGTGGCACCAATTTTGGCTGTTAGCTGTTTATCACTATGCCTTCTATTATCGTTTTATAGCTTAAACTACTTGTTTTACATACTATTAGCTGAATATACATTCTTTCGTCAGGGGTGTCGATTACATGTCACGGTGAATGCATGATACATACTATCACGTCTTATAGTCCATTTTAAATATCAAATTAACAAATGCATGTTTGCAAAATACGGCATATGCAGTATGCATAAAAGTATGCATAAAACGACAGCTCATTCATAAGAAAAGATGGCGGATTTTCTTTTTCTGTTTGGAATTATAGTCATCTTAATCTGTCTGTATTTTCGACGACATTTTCAGAGGAGATCATTCCAAAACAATGGAAAACCTCTGCCTGGTCCAAAACCAGTGCCAGTGTTTGGGAACAATTTTCAGGTTGACATTCGCCGTTTACACTTAAGTTTTTATGCCTTTGTCAAGGACTATGGAAAAATCTTTCAAATCAATTTAATGGGACAGACTTTGGTGATCCTTAACGATGCGTCTCTTGTCCGAAAAGCTTATGGCAGTTTCGAATATGCAGATGTGTTAAACGATCGACCGGCGACATTTTTCCGGGAGTACGTATTGTTCAACTGCAATGATATTTCCCTCGCAAACTGGTGCAGACAAACGGCAATTAAGCGAAAGCTGTGGCACAAGGCATTCAGGCTGTATGGGAATAACACAAAACATTATGAAGACGTTGCAACAAGTGAAATGGAGCGCTTGTTAGAAGTTATGGAGAAAACCAGTGGCAACGACTTTGATATTTATACTCTCTTAAACAAGTCTGTAGCTGAAAGTCTCATAACTTTCATGACTGGCACACCACCGGAAGCAAATGACGCCGATCGGATACTGCAATTTACCATCTTTACAGACACTGTGTTCAGTCCTGGTATCACCATGTTTATGTACGACGTAATGCCGTTCGTGCGACTCTTGCCTGGATATTTTGGCCGAATGTATAAGAGCGCGCTTAATGCTAGAGACTATCTCTTGGAGCGCTGTTATTTTCGCTTTAAACGACATCCGACAACGCTCGGTGAGGAAAACATCGAACCAGGATTTATAAATGCGTTCATACAGTTGCAAAGTGAACACAATATGGATAAATCTGCAAATCAAATAACTGACAATGAAGTAAAGGGAATTGTTCTGGACATAATTACTGCAGGAGTGATAAGTACAGCTACAAACTTAACCAATATAGTTGCATTGCTACTGGTTCATAAGCATATTGCGGATCGAGTCCATAAAGAAATCATCAATATTATAGGCACCGGAAACCTGCCTAATTTGTCGGACCGTGATAGGATGCCGTACACCTTGGCGACAATATTAGAGGGTTTGCGATACACATCAGGAGGAGGGACTTTGGGTGGTCCCCATATGGCTAGATGCGACGTAACCTTCGAAGGGTTTAACATCGCCAAAGGATCTGTCTTGTTTGCAAATCATTGGTTCATTCACCACGATCCATCTGTTTGGGATGATCCTTGGGTCTTCAATCCCGAGAGGTTTTTAGATGATGGGAGTAGACTCATTTCTCCAGATGATCATATTTACCACAATTTCCTGGCGTTTTCTGCTGGCCGTAGAAAGTGTATAGGAGAAAATATGGTACTTTCGCTGATGTTCCTTTATGTAGCTACGATTTTTCAGTCGTACGACGTCCGCGTTGGTTCTGATGGCATATTTCCTGATATCAACCCCCGGAATTATCTCCCCCTTAGTGACATTAGGGTAAAGGACTACGTTTGTCGAGCTTTTCGTCGAGAGTAAGGCGTGTCTGTCACATTCTCAATGAAACCATGGTGACTCACTACAGGATAATACAATTGATGAGTGGTCATTGAAATTTAAACATTTCTAAAGAAGAAAACTAAGCAGACATTGCCGAGGCAACAGTATATCATTTCAACTAAAGTATCTGAGGCACAAAACTGCAACAAGGATGCCGAACTCTGAATTAAATCACGTCGTTAAAATGTCGATCATTTAAATGAAGTGTGATATTATTGTTGAAAATGAATGCAATGCAACGAGTAACTGAGGAGTAACTACACGAAGACTGCAGACCGTCGCCAGCTTGTGTATGGAAGAGCTAAGATTCAGTCAGTATTATATTGCACCGAAGGGTTATAGGCATCTAGGCTAATAACAATAGTTTTGCCCTCGAGTTGTTTCGCTCTTATTGGAAAAGGTCCCTCAGGACCTTTTCCACAGTGTTTACTTTGAATATGAAGAAAATTCTACCCATGATCGACTGCTCTCTCTCTCAATTACGCGTTTTGTCACATAAAGTGCTTAATAAAAACTAGGGAACCCGTCTATACTGACTAGACAGTTAACCGCAATCAATTAAATTTATCCATTTTTGACACTCCCCGTCAAATAACGGTAAAATCTAGCAAGCAGTCTCGATCGTGGTGACTGCTTATCATAGCGCATCTAGGTTTAGATCGTAGATACCCTGACGAGGGGTACAGAAACTATAGGAACTCTATATGGCTGACTTTTAATCCATCACATCGGTCCCATGGGTCTGTTTCTGGTAGTGTGGCTGCAGGTCAAAATTCAGAACTCTGTCACAAATTGAATGCACTGCAAAATGGTTTTCTATACATCGACATATTGATTGTAATCGTGTTACCCCTTTAGTACTGGCTTTGGTTCCAAAACATCAGAAATTTTGGGCAATGCCTTGAGTGACAGATACACACAGTGGTCAAGCGTTCATAACAAGAAACGACATTCATGTATAGGAAATGAAACTGAAACGTATGAGAATCGAAATTAATGACAAACCAGAGAATCAACAACACTGAAATATAGAGCAAATTTAAAGGAATCTCTTATAACAAACGGCTGCTGACCTTTTCATTGGTTTCTTTTTAAAGAAGCCAACTTGTGAAGAGCATTGCTTATCTTCAATTTAATAGAGAATACAGGTAAAGCAGTTATCGCCCATGGGTCGGTTCACCCGAAATTGTTTCTGCCCTATTTGGCGGGTCGCTATTGTCGTTTCGCCCCTAATTCAGATGTCTATCCGTTCGCCACTACGTTATGAGAAGTGCCACCTTTTAATGTTTATAAATATTAATATTACGTGTTCACATGTATTGGTGAGACCTTTGATGACTGAGTAGGCCTTTTATCTCTAAACTGTCGGTTGCAAGTAGGACGGTTGCAAGTAGGACAAGTGAATGTCGAAGATTCTGGTGATGGATGACCTAATACTCTGGCTTTGCATTTTCTGCTTTGCTTCAGTTTTACAGTTTCTCTTTTCTTCATAATGAGCTGCTCTGTTGTTGAAGTCTGTCCTTAAACACCTGTATTCCTGTATTTTGATGATAAGGGACAGGACACTAGAAAACCTAGTAGCCTGATAATGACTATTGGTGTATTGAAATCCACCAGGAAGGCCATGAGAACTTGTATATTTTAGCGTTTCTGCTGATCGACCTGTCGACTGTAATTCTCCGTAAAAAAAAAAACAAACTCATTAGCTTTTAAAAGTCGTATATATGCATGTTTTGTATCCCTGTCTTTTTCCGGACCTCTGTGTCTGGAATCTTGTGTTGGTACTACAGCCCTGCATACTGGAAATGATGATTAAGATTAAAGTTCATTGTGTCGTGTTTGCAATGTCTCGTACAATGCGAAACATTGCTGGTATACGTTACTATTATTGGCTAACCCACGAACAGCCTCGGCAGAATCCTTATAATTTGTACTGTCCAGAATAACATCACATAATAGGATGTGAAGCATTTGTTATTTTACAGAAAACAGTTTCTCGCATCGGCAGAGTCTGCAATGCACATTACATTTTAAACTTTCCTTAGGAAAGTGGTGTTTTAGCCAATATTCAGTAGGCTATATATCTAATCAGCTCTGAACCATACGAGCAAATTGTTTTCTGCCAAACAATAAATATTATTGACACCCTCTTAACCAATTTGTTCGTATGTTTTACTTTCTATTCTTAGAACAATAAAACGTTTCTTAATATCTTTAACATGAGATTATTATTACTCTCAATATAACGATTTGGTTCTTTATAGTGGGTACATCAGGAAAACATGTCCGTGAAAAGTATACCCCCTTAAACCCCACTTTTATATAGAAAAAACTGGGGTATGCGGGGGTATACCTATTTTTCTTATTTTTGCTCCAAAACATAGATTGTGGGTACTCGTTAGAACCGCCTCGCTGAGGCGGTTCTAACGTGTACCCACAATCTATGTTTTGAGCAAAAATAAGAAAAATATCGAAAAAATTCTTCTGAAAATCTTGGCGTAATGCGATCCTAAATTCAGTAATGCAGCGATACATTAACCCATATATGACGAATGGACTTTCCCATCATTATCATTTGGGCGAATCCACTCTCGTTTTTAGGGGCAACTGGAGTTATTTTGAATTTATAATCATGAATCCATTTTTCGATAAAATTCCTCTAAGCAAACAGAATAGCCCCAGATGGAACAAATAAATCATGATAACCAACATGATGAAAACGAGGCCTCACAGATTCAGTAAGCTGCCCGACGATGGAAATCCCTGGGCGCCGAATAACTTACTGAAATCCGGAGCAAAAGAAAAACACCAGTTGAACCCTGGTGGGCCAAGCAATAGACAAAAACAGCTGTTTTGCCCTAGGCTTATTTCTTCGCCACAGTACAATATTTATTCCAACAAAAACACAACTTTTATCATCCAACTCAATTTTATTTCATTTCAACTTTGTATTTCGCCTTATTTTGCCTTGCTTTGAAAAGAAGTGTTCACATTATATAGTGTCACGAAGCTCCGCTAACCAAAAACTTACGAGCTGCACAGTCATCGTGGCATGAATACCTCGTGACTTCATGCAGCACGTGAAATGCAGCACGTGAAAGCTCCATCAGAGCTGCATGAATAAAACAAACAACGCCGGAGCAAACAGCTGTAGAAAATAAATCGCAAAGCTCCGTCCCAACCAACTAAAATGAATAGCTTTATAGTGGAGCAAATATGGTTCAAAAAGTAGCTTAGAAATAGGAGTAGGTGGTCTACGGAGTACCACATTTGTTTCTATATACCAAAATGTTTGTCTTGGTCTGTAGTTTTGAAATCCAGCGTTTGCCATCTTGGCAAGCCTTGCATAACTCCAGTATTCAAGATGGCGTCCAAGATGGCTGCCGTTTCCTAAAACCAACACCTACTCCAAAAATGCATCATATTTTTCATGTGTTTGCATTGTAATGGTATCTTAATGCCCCATTTCATGTCAGAATGATATATATTGTATATTTCAAGTAAAAAACCTGACAATTTAGGTAAAACAGCGGTAAAAATCATGTTTAAATTCACAAATGCACATGCCCAAGGTTTTTCACCTAAATGTTTATTTAATGGCTCATTATTTATGATCAGATAGTTATGGCTGTTTTTTTACTTCTTTTCTATCAAATATAATGTCTGTAAAGATTTTAGAGAAACAGAAGTTGTTTCTATATATAAGCTTCATGCTTAAAATCAGGTTCTAGACATCCAACCCAGCACGACAAAAACAACAAAAAGTACATATTTTCTTATATGAAATATGCTCTTCAATCTTATTTGTTTTTGATTCTATATACCATAGTGTTTGTCGCAGTCTTAGTTTGTAGCATAAAACCCAGTGTTTGCCACCTCAGCAAAGCACAGGATAGCTCCAGTATTGAAGATGACATCCAAGAAGGCCGTCAAAATATAAAATTTTGAAAAATGAACCAAATATGTCCCTTGACTTTCATTAAGAAATAAAAAGCTAAAATCAAGTTGTAAAACACTTAGAGCATTTTCTTAATGTTATCTTCAACCCTAACCCTAACACAAAATTACTCAGACACCATAACCTTTTTATAACACTATTGTTGGGATTCAAAACAATCTCTGTGTTAGCTGTATTCAATTTGTGTTATAACGAGAGTAAAGTATATAGACATATACCAAAGGCAGTATGAAATGACTATTTGGAGTCCAGCTATGATCAGTGCTATATCCAAAACTATGTTTCTTGAACTGAGTTATAGGAAGGTCCAGATGTATTTATTTTAGTAATGAGTGGAATTTTCTCGCCCGGCAAGAAAAAGAGCAACGAAGAAAACTTATTTTCTTGTACATCATAAGCTCCGCAATATTATTACAAATGTAATTCACAAATTCTGGTTCTGCAATTAATATAACTTTTGGTGCAGTATTAATCTTACAATTAATTTAACCTTGGTGCAGACTGGATGTACATTATGGCACTATATAAAACAAAATAATACCAAACCATGTTTTGTTTTGACACTGTAATCATATGTAGGTTCTAATTCCTCATTAACTGATTATGCTTTGAGTATTTATGTACAAGGTTTATGCAAACTGTGGTGCCATAAGAACTGTAAATCCACTTATCAGAGCATTAAAGCAAAAACAGTAGAGAGGTAAAGTCAAACATAAGAAATGATTAGACTAACCCTAGAAGTACCATATCAGTTACAAAGTATTTTGATTGGAAGAATAATTGATTATTTGTGGCGAGATTTGTGACCTGTTAGAAATTAAAGTAAAGTAAGTGGAAGCTGGTCGATGTTAGCATGTGCTATTGGTGATTGTAACATTGATGTATTTATAAGAGTTGTTGAAACAACAGGGAAAGACAATGACTTCAAAGTGTTATACATACATGTACTAATGGACCTTCCAAATGGTGACTTAGTTGCTGCTGGGGCAATATATTGTGCAGTAAAAAGAGCTGTTTGCTCAATGGCACATTAGAATATAACATTCAGCTATGACACTGAGCATGCTAAGGATAATTCTGTTTCATTTAAATATGCAGATACAGGTTCAAAGCGAAAAGCTGAGTATGAAAGTTCAATAATGAACGAAAATCAAGTTGTAGAGTTATCCAATTAATAGACAAATTTAAACACTTGGAGTTAGAAAGCTGGGTTATATAACATAGAATGTTAAAAAAAACAATCCATATAAAGAACATTTTTATTTAATTATGGTCAGAATTATCATTTACGTAGTTATCTACTTAATAGACAAATTTAAATACCTGAAGTTGGAAAGCTGGGTTATATGACATAGAATGTTATAAAACAAACAATATAGAGAAGGTACAAGTAGGCAATGATCAGGAAAATGCGCAAACAGAAAGACATTTCCACTCCGAAAGCCGAGGTGGGAAAAAATAAATTGACAATTAGGTACTTATAAAAAGAGCCTTTTTATTTAGTTATGGTCCAAATTATCATTTACGTATTGAGATTGATTTGGTACGAATCAGTGTGGCTGAAGCGCTGAATATGTTTGATCAACTATGAAAATCAAACCAAAGCATTTCAGCTGATGATACACACGGGCTTTTTGTAAATAATAACAGAAGATACGATAAATCATAAAACTATCGGTATGTTTATAAATGATATTCTTAGAAATATTGAAATTGTAATGGATCAATCTGCTACCATTGCAAGCCTTTCAAGATATTTTACTTTATTAGACAAATGGTCGGCTTCAAGTGTGAGCAATGAAAGATTTGCTAATGCTTCAGACATACCGGCTGAGCTTCAGTAGACTTGCACTGTCTTTAAGTTGCTTATAATATTACAAAAGCAGCGATTTCTATTGCATACCCAAAACATGTAGGACTTGTTGTACATGATGAAATCTGGAGTAGACTCTTTGATTTAACAAATAGCTTATTTTCGATATACGATTACATACCGTGTTTTATCATCAGCACACAAGCTAACACTCCCTCAGTGGAACCGTCCCAACAGAAATTACGTCAGAAATCAGGGGTTATGCTTATACTGGGAGTTACCGATAACTTTGACAATAACGAAAATGCAGTAGAACATGCAATGACCTCTATCGTTCTGATTGCGCCATTTCCTGATTGTTATTTTCATTTAGCTTTGTTATCGCATTATGCAGGGTCCTGAAACGAATATAGATCTGCACCATCTAGGTGAAGATTTAGAACACTCGGAGGATCATAGGTGGTCTAAGTTCGTAACAAAATTAGTTTGTCACTGTGCGCAGAGAAGGCAATATTGTCGATGGCTAAACAACTACCTCGAAAGATAACAGTTTCGGGTTTCTTTGCCTGAGGTGTGTCTATCAACTGCATATTTGGCGGAATATGGGTTGCACTATGTTCAAGAACTGAAATCACCATCAGACTTTAGATTTGAATTCGACAATAAATGATAAAATAAAATGCTTAGTATTATTGGTAACACTATCTGTTGCAGCTCCAGAGCTATTGAATGACACTGTATGCTAACGTAAAGATATGAGTGATGAATACTGCACAAGCTCTATGTGTCGACAACCGTACACTGATATATAAATTAATGTACATGTAGTTATATACACAAATGTGCATACTATCTTTTTAGGCATGTTGACAGAGGAAAATTACAGAGATTCAGACTATTAAAAGGAATTTAAGTTGCATCTGTTCAAACATACTCCAGCCTTTACCCCATGCATTTTTAGATTTGTATGCATAATGTAATATTGACAAAGAAATATATACATGAAAATATTTTTAAAAAGATAGATCCAAGTGTTTTAGCTTGATTTTTTAAACTGTTTTGTTAGTAAACAAAGGTTAAAGTACACATGCGGCTTATCTTTCGAAATGTTATATTTTGACGGCCTTCTTGGATGTCCTTTTGAAAACCGGAGTTATGCTGGGTTTGCAGAGGCGGCCAACGCTGAATTTAAAGGCTTAAAACCTTCAAAAAGCTTGCAAGACAAAATATTTGGTATATAGAATCAATAACAATCACGATTCAAGAGCCTATAATGTATAGGAAAATATGTATTTTTGCCTTGTCAGTGAGACCTTACTCCATTCACAAAATGATATCTAGAATATATATGTAGTTTTAACAATGAAAAAAACACATGAAAATAACAATAATAGGATAAATCTAAGTGTTTGTAGCTCAATTTAAGCATATCTGTTTCTAAACATATGTGTCTCATTTTTTCAGAATTGTAAATTTTGACGGCCTTCTTGGATGCCATCTTGAATACTGGAGCTATCTTGTGTTTTACAGAGGTGGCAGACACTGTATGTTTATGCTACAAACCAAGACCAACACAAACACTATGGTATATAGAATCAATAACAAATTAGATTTTAGAGCGTATTTTGTATAGGAAAATATGTACTTTTTGTGTGTTTTTTTCCGTGTTGGGTTGGATGTCTAAAACCTGTTTTTAAGCATGAATATTATATATAGAAACAATTTCTGTTTCTATAAAATCTTTAAAAATATTATATTTGATAGAAAAGAAGTAAAATAGCAGCCATAACTATCTGATCATAAATAATGAGCCATTAAACAAACATTCTGAGGTGAAAAACCATGGGCACGTGCATTTGTGAATTTAAATCTGATTTTTACAACTGTTTTACCTAAATTGTCAGGTTTTTTACTTGAAATAGACAGATACATCATTCTTACACGAAATGGGGCATTAAAATACCATTACAATGCAAACACATGAGAATTATGATGCATTTTTGTATAGGGTTTGATTTTAAGAAATGGCAGCCATCTTGGACGCCATCTTGAATACTGGAGTTATGCAAGGTTTGCCAAGGTGGCAAACGCTGGATTTTAAAACTACAGACCAATACGAACATTTTGGTATATAGAAACAAATGTGGTACTCCATAGACCACCCCCTTGAAAGATAGCCCATGATATTTGCTCCACTATTATGTCGGGACCATGATAGAGTCTGACGCCTGGCCCACCGGCGTGTAATTAAAGAAGGCAGCATAGTTATCAACCATGATCGGGTTAAAAACTAACCATGCAGACTGTCGCATAACATTTAAGCTATAACCTATACGTCTACGAGTAATGATTTTTCTGAACTGAAAACAAAAATCACTCCTTTCCTATAAGTTTCTTAAATTTGTAACCAAAGTCACCATAAAATTCTGGCTCCGAAAGAGCGTCTTTAGCCCAACATTTAATTTGGAAATTAATTCATAGTGTCTGCGATAAAATTTAGAAAATGCTTTTCGAACTTTTTGAGAGCACCACGGTAGGTACATTTAGGAAGTACAAAGCTCTATAATAACAAATACAGAACTAATAAAAACAACAATGTTAAACTGGTCGATTAAAATGTTTTTGACTAGTAAAAAGGTACAAGTAGGCAAAGATCAGGAAAAGGCGCAATCAGAAAAAGATTCCCACTCCAAAAACCGAGGTGGGAAAAAATCAAACCAACAATCAGGCACTTATACCATGAAAACATTTCGTAAGCCGAATGAGCAGCTATTTTCCCAATAGGTGGCCACTCAGTTACCTTAACTAAAAATATGAAAACACACATAAGGCGCCAACAGCACAAAAATTTTAAACACCAAGAGGCATAAAACAAAAAGAACCACCACAGAAGTATCGACTTGGAACGGTTACTGGCGGGCTTAAATCAATTTTACATGGCCATAACCTCACCCTCAGCTTCTGCAGTGGTTCATAACATTTAGTTATTTCTTCGGTCCTCGTGGTGAATCTCTTACTGATGAATCAAAAACCAGGACTCACAGATTCAGTAAGCTGCCCGACGATGGAGATCCCTGGGCGCCGAATAACTTACTAACTAAAGCCACATATGATCACTATGAGAATGCAAATTAGACACAAAGCCATTTCGCTCTCCTTCTTGACATCGTTAAAATCAAGGTTTGTATTAGACACGTCTCTATTTACCTGGCTATTGTTATAATGATATGAACCGCCTCGTGGGAAAACCAACAATGTGGTTTCCGAACAGGTCCGACACAAACCGGACTGTACAGTCACAGAAGCAGACTAGAAGTTTGAAATTTCGGCTTTAAGAAGAAGAGGAATTGTACTGTCCGTGTAGCGAAAACAAAGGCGCTGATACCGCGGTTACCGCGAAGCTGATCTGCGCCTTTGTTTTCGCCTATGCAGATTGTTGGTTTTCCCATGAGGCGGTTCATATACAGGTAGAGTAGAGGCTTCGCTCTGGAAGTGAAAGCACGTGGCTGATCAGGCCTAGACATAGTGATTGTCAAAATCGGCAAAATTACCTTGATTTTCACCGAACAAAGGTACCAAACAGGTATGGAAAAGTGATTTGACTAGCTGATGCGCACACAGCTTGTTAGAACAAAATTGGACAGAAACATGACTTGCGACTGAATGTATTAGATGCGGAAATATCTGAGTTTCGGTTAGGCTTACAAGTCGTTTTGTTTGTTTTGTCATGCTCTCACCCACTGCTTACCTGTAGATTATTGAGCCGTTGCACGATTCAAGTAAACTCCGGATTTTTGCGACAACACACAGAAGCCGACTCATGTTCAGAAATAAGTCAAAGTTGTTAAATTTCGAATTGATCGGCTTCTTCGGTCATTGATATGCACAGTTTAGTTAGCAGGGTTGGTGTTCGCATTTTGATAGTCCATGGTTTGTCATAATGCAATGTACACTGAAAAAAAGTTATAAAGAGGCCACTTTTAAACTCATTTTTTGTTTCTAAGCCATGTTCAAAATTGCACGATTTTTTGCCAAAAGACGTGTCTTTCAAGTAAGTAAAGTTCCAAAGTGTTAAAAAATAATTTTCTTTTACTAAAGGCGTTTTTGGAGTAAAAATGCAAAAATCAATGTTTTTAAATAAAAAATTAGATACAGCACACCATTTATTGAAATTAGGAACGGGTGTCATCAAAGGGGTCGTTACGGCTCGGAAAAACATCAAACATTCGAATTTTCTCTACTGGTAGAATTTTTATGCATTTTTAAAAATCGCCAATTTTGAGATTTTTTGGAAAATTCATAAATGTGCCTCTTAAACATGTTGACCCCTGTTAAATTCACTTGATGAGGCCTGGAAATGAGAGATATAACTCGACTGAACTGTTTCAGACCATTTTCGAGGACCAACATGTCAAGGCTGCCGCACACTTCCGGTTTCAATGCCAATTTTTAACGAACAAAATAACAAAATTTGTGGACGATTTTATTAATTTTCAAAGTTTATCAGAGTCTAGTATTTGACCTAAATGATCGCTGAAAATTTCAATGCCGTGCTGCTGATAATAACGCAACTGGAGAAGAACAAAGTTGGTATGCAAATTGCATACAAAAGCTGAATTCCTGTTATTCAGGTTGTTGTCTTTTTGCATGTACAAAACAGAAACGAAGATTCTTATTGCAGCAACACTTTTGACTTAATTTTATTTTGCATCATGGCAGTCAGTAGCACTTTCAAATCAATTAAAATGTAAAAACACAACGTCATAATATGACATTTAATTTGATGTTTATAAAGTGTGACTTTTTGAAATAGGGTACCTTTACACATGCTTCGTCTGTGTGAGAAGTATCACGCATTTTGGAATGCAGAAACTCACAGAGCCACTGTTAGACATTGGTTTATTCATATGATCATGAATTTTAATTGATCGTATTTTACTTTCTGAACTAGAAGAAAAAATATGAGGTGGCCTCTTATAACTTTTTTTCAGTGTATTTGTAATAATAATGTGGAATTGCCCTTCATTCAACAGAGTGTTAAAGACGCATGTATACATTTGTTACCGCTGTGCACATCTGCCGAGCAATAATAGGATATCAACCACCGCATGAGAAGACCAACAACTTGCATAGGCGAAAACAAAGCCGCAGATCAGCTGTGCAGTAACTGCACAGCTGATCTGCGCCTTTGTTTTCGCTGCATGGATAGTATAATCATTCTTCTTCTTAAATTCGAAATTTCAAGCTCATAGCCTGCTTCTGTGACTGTACAGGCTGGTTTGTGTCAGACCTGGTCAGAACCCAAATTGTTGGTTTGGTCACGCACAGGCTCATATCATAACTAAATGCATACTGAGGTGGAGCATTATACAAAATGGATAAGCGATGTCAGACTTAATCTGGTGTTGTGCATTGAAATAGCCCAAAGAAATGACAATTGGGTGTTTTCAAGTAGTGCGCCATACATAACAAAGGAAAAGATCTGATTGGTCGCTTTGGAATTAGTAACAAAAAAATGGATAAGATGCGCAAAAATATGGAAAATATTATTTACTCGTTGAAGGATGCGTTGGAGAACGTACCATGCGTAACTGGTTTGTTTCTCACGTGTAACTGGTAATATGTCTATAACATTTAAACGTTTGTTTTGCTATTATCTAACATAGCAATTACAAAGTGGCGAGTTTTTAGACAAACAGATAAACATATAAACACATGTACGTGTACAATCATATTCGATAAACTGAAGACGAACGAAAAAAAGCACAAAATATCTGTTTATAGTAAATAGTATAAGCTTCTAGAAACACAATTTGCATCCTCCTTGTGGAACAGAAAAGCCGGTTTTCCCAGACAACAGGTGTTATTACCATAGTTTGAGCCGTCTCGTGGGAAAACCAACAATGTGGTTTCCGAACAGGTCCGACACAAACCGTCCTGTACAGTCACAGAAAAGAGCTAGAAGCTTGAAATTTCGGATTTAAGTAGAAGAGGAATTGTACTATCCGAGTAGCGAAAACAAAGGCGCTGATCAGCTTCGCGGTTACCGCGAAGCTGATCTGCGTCTTTGTTTTCGCCTATGCAGATTGTTGGTTTTCCCATGAGGCGGCTCGTTTCTATACGGTTTTTCTGACATCCTCCTCAAAGAACAAAATAAACTACGAAGTGTTATGAAAACAAAACCATAATGTCAAATAAACGGTAAAAGCACAGAAGTGATTAATGACATTGGGTTAGATGTAATGAAAGCATCAAAAGAATTTATGCGCGACATCCAGGATTAATAGAAACTTGTTGATACATACCGCATCAGAACAAGATAAACGACAGTAATACTCGGTGCCAAATTTACAGCAGAGCAGCATTGGCAGCAGTAGTGAATACTAGTGCGACTGATAAACCCATCTGTTCTCCGTCTAGCGAGAGTTTTATGGATTTCACAGACACAGCAGCCTAATACACCATCACTTCAAAGTGGTTGCTTTGTTGCGTAAAGATATTTTCATGCGGTAATTAAACATGTGCTTCGATTCGGAGGAATGATAATTGTAACGTGAAAATGGGCGTTTGAGTAACAGAGAGAAACTGTTCGATTGTTATTCGTATATTTATTGGGATTATAATATCAGCACAAACGAATTTACAAAATATTATTGCCAATATTTTTATTGGCAGGATTCGATGATGTTCTAATATTAATTATAATTGGTGCTATGAAAATCTGCAGAATTTGAATCTGCGTGCATTGAATAAATTGTGTGTTACTTTTGGATTTATTTCTCATTGGGAATAATTGAAATAAAAGTAAGTGAAACTGGAATTACATTTTGTTTCAAAGTTCAATCAGAATATTTTCTTAAATGTCGATGAAATCAATTATCTTCAAAGATTTATTACTTGCAAAATGATAAATGGTGCTTGCAGATTTAGCTGCATTATTTTGGATATAGCTTAATCGTACTAATATTCTCATGCATTCATACGGATAAAATGAATAAAACAAATAGTGAAAAAATGAAGGAAGAAGAAAAGGCTGTAGGAAAAAAGTCTAAGCGAAAGAAGGGAGCAAGGGCTGATGAAAAAGAACACCACGAAAGTGAGGAAAAACTTGATGATGCACATGAGCATAGTAGGAGTACGTCAAGGGGCAGAAGTACGTTGTCATCTTTATTCAGAAAATCTGAAGATGCAAATCAACGGTCTCGATCACGATCGAAAAGTCGAGAAAAGTCCAAGGCTAAATCAAGAGGTAAAGATAAAGGGGACAGCGAGGCAGAAGCACCACCAGACATTAATCCTAGATCAGATCCCCGTGAACATTATAGGAGAATGACTGTTAGAGAAGCTTTAAAAGACAGTAGAGCTAGGGGAAGATCCCCTGGAAGACCAACGGCTCGACTGGAGCAATCAATATTAGATCTAGCAACTGAGGGACAACATGACGATTTAATGTCATCTGCACCTCATTTATCAGACATATTACGTGACGATGAGATCGACAGTGCGAGAATAAACACTGAACATAGATCTGGATCAACTCTTCCGCGGACAAAGCGTCATCATAGACACAGAGGACGTTCGGCTGAAGCCGTGTCACATAAACGTTCTAAGACTAACGATAGAGAGCATATGTTATCATTGAATTTACCACTCGACAAACGGAAATATATGATTGATAAAGACAAAGTGAGTTCATCAAATCAGGAAATGTCAATGACTGAAAAGAATGCAACTGAATCCCATTCCATTCCAAAAGAACCAAACTCTCCAACGTACGCGCCATCCAATTATCTTGAGCAAGAAAAATCTCGTAGAGAATCATTTAACCAGTTCCTTCAGCTACGAGATCTTAAACCGAATCGTTATTCCTCATCATCGTTGTCAACTGGCCGTGATTCGATCACGGAAGAACAATTTATTTATCCGGAGCACAATTCTGAAGTTTCAAATGCACAGCTTTCCAATTTACCTAACATTGAGGGGAAATATTTAGCCAAGCTTCCTTCATATGAGGATGCTGTTGCTGAAAAGAACAAAGAAACTGAATCAAAAACCAAAATAAACATTTCTAACGATACTAAAGACGATAGTGACAGTGAAAATGAAGAGTTCGTAGACTGTTTTTCTAGCCCTACCAGCCCAAACGCTGAAATTCCTGCCACGGTTAAAAGTGCAAAACCAGAGACTCTTACTAGGCCAGAGACTACTAGCACACACCTAAAACCTAAACTAGAAATCACTAATAAATCAGATATTGGTATTAAAACTGACATTAGTGTTAAGCCGGAGAGTACTACCAAACCAGACATCAGAAAGCACATATTCTTCAGAAATGACAGCGGCTCCATTAGGAAACCAAACAGTGAAGTGTTTGATGCATTTTCTAACCGTAACCGTGTACCCATTATAGAAAAGCAGAATGTTAGACATACAAACTTTGATCATGATGACGCCGTTTCTAAAGTGAAAGAATCTATTGTAGCTCAACATGTACAGCCTGTAAACAGACAAGACTCACTAAGAGAATCATATGTTTCTCCGCGAAAATTCAGTAGAGCATCAAAGGCTAGCGTAAAATCAGACAAATCAGAAGTGTCCCTGATTTCAAGTGACACACCATCCTCTCCAGTGAAAACAGAAATTTCTATTGAGAATGAAATTGAAAGAAAAACACTACCTAACTTCAGACCAAAATATCAGAGGCATTTTAGTAGGAAGAAGGGCGAAACTGACACTAAAGAAAGTAAAACACCTCCAGATAGTATCGTGCATGATAAATCAGAAAACAGACAAGAAATTACAACAGAACCACAGCAACATAAACATCAGGAACAACAACCGCAACAACAATCAAATGCATTAATTCTACCACCGACTATCGAAAACAAAGATGCAAAAAAGGAAGATAACATTACGTCAACCGTTGCATCTAAAGACACAAATAGTAATGGTGGTTCAGATAGAGATGTCTCGATTCAGATCGGTTCTAAAACTTACATCGCTGCAGTAAGTGCATTTAAAGCATTGTTAGGAAGGAGCAAACGAGCAAATGGAGCCGGTAACTCCCCTTTGGTAGCAAGTAAGACAATATCACAAACAAACACACCACTGGTTAAAGCAAAGAATAGTTTTGAAATCCCTAATGAGGTTAAGGCTGAATATGTTAGTAAGAATAATGCAGATATCGATTGCGAATCCGACAGAGAGAGACCGATATTTAGACTGTCCTCTGAGAATGAAAGCGAAAACAAAACTACCATAAATGTAAAACAACCAGAGGATGATGAAGTGTTTATTAGTGTCCAGGAAGATACGAAGGAAACGAGAAAAGACTCGATTAACCATAATGAAAACCACGAGACAAAGACTTCAGTTTCAGCCCATGAACACTTGTTAGACAAAAGTTCTTTATCTCAAAAAGTAACCCCTTCAATACAACCCGATGACAGACATTTTCGGCGTATTTCAGACAGATCAAGTGATTCGGAAGAAGTTGAAAGACGCAATTCTCTTCCAATAATTTCAAATAGACTCAGTCAAGATTCACATTCCATGTTGATAGCTAACAAAGAAGGTGCAAGAGCAAAGTCAGACCTGGATCTCTCTGACCGGAAAGAACATGTCATGAAAGATGAACAGACTGAAACTGATTTTGATATTAAAAGACATTCTTTGGATAGTAAGAGCAAAGGGAAAAAGGGGAAAGACAAACACAAAAAGAAGAAAGTTAAAGGTAAGGCTAAAAAGAAATCAATCGAATTACAAAAGAAGGAACCCAAAGAATCGAACGACCCAACTATAAAAAGTATTCTCAAGAAACAACCGGAGACTGATAAACCAAATGAAGAAGGTCAGAAAAAGCTTAAAAAGGTGGGTAGTAGAGGACGGCTTACCAGAGAAAAACGCGTGGAAAAGCCTCCACTATCAGCTCAAAGGTCAACTTCTCTTACTGATATCCGACGTGAAAAACCTGAAGACAAAAACAGAAGACCTCGTAAAACCAAGAGCACATCCCACATGCGATCAAGATCCCATGAAAACATATCAACATTGCCACATAAAGCTGAGAAGAAGCCGACTAAACCATCGGTCGATAAAGGCGCTGCCGAAGGCTCCTCCAAACCGCCAGCCAAACTTTCCATATCTGCAATCATTGCCCTGAAATCCAGGTTGGCTCGAATGAGAAAAGCGAAGCAGAAAGCAGCTGAACCAAAGGTTGAAACCGAAGCTGACCATATAGAACAAACTGATGAAAACGCCGATGCATCGTTTACTGAAGGGGATAAAGCTTTGATTGAAAATGAAGTAAACGTTAGTTTAGGCAAGTTAACTGTAAGTACTGAAAATGATGTCATTGATGATGAGTTAGAAAACATTTATGAACGGAAAATAAAATTCGATCCATATTGTACTGATGATATATCTGAAGAGGAGCTTATAAAACAGAGACAAAGAAATACCAGACTCACTTCAAGACGAGAGAGCAAAGTACGACAACGACAAAAGAAGGTTATCAACTGTTGTAAGAAATTCATCGCGTTCATGTTTTCTCACATTGGACTGTGTTCCCTTATGGTGGGCTATAGTATCGCTGGAGGATTTATATTTCAAAAACTTGAAGCCCCTTATGAAATAGAAAAGAATAACGAAATGGAAAACTTGCGAAAAACAATTTTACAAAACATCTGGGATTTGGCGTTTGAAGTGAATTACAATAAAGGCTCGCGCGAGGTATTCAAGAGGGAAGTGGATGCAATACTAAAGAATTATTCTCAGCGGATTCAGCGGGAGACGAAGGAGTCGGGCTGGGACGGGGACGGTGGCTCGTTTACGGGAGAGGAGGACGATTTTACGAAACAGGCGAAGCTGTGGTCATTCCCGAGTTCCTTGCTGTTTGCTATCACTGTGATGACAACAATAGGTAAGATAACTTTATATGTAGTACGAGTGCGTTAGGTCCAGGTTTTATGTTTCGTATAGTGTTTAGCTACATGTAGCTTAACAAGTTTTTTCACTCGAAATGCACAATGTATGTAAACATAAGTTCCAATGGTACTGAATGTCATTATATAAATTATAATGGATGGGCCATCACACTTTGATCATTTACAATATAAAAATTCCATATTTATAATGTATGATCATAATAATGAAAACTATAAAAGTTCTAGAACACTATGTACTAGTTCTAGAACAGTATTTACAATTGCACAATACAAAAATATAACCTAGATCTAATGGTTAATGTTATAACAAACAGAATACCTGTTTGGTTCTATTCATGAGCAACTTGAATAGAACAAAATACATCTGATGATTAAAATGCTGTAATTCGAACAATGTGAAGAAACTTATTTTTACAATTACCAAAACACTTATATCTTGTTTCTAATTAACAAAATGCCACGTTTTGCAAGAACTCATTTATACTTTTCAGCAGGAAGTTTGTTATGTAATGAAACAATGAATAATATTCAAAATCTCCAGTGAAACACAGAACTAGCTAATACTAGTAACCTCTGGTATAAACCGGTGTATGTTTGACACAATATGTATGTTTCTGTTATAGAGATTTTTCCGCTCATTAAACCTCAGTAGATTAAGAAAAGTAAAAATTATGCATTTGATAGTACACGGATCGGGTGTTGTACTTCTTAGAAGTGTCTTTTTTGCACACTGTTTCCACATAAAGAGTTATTCTGATACTGTGTACATACAAAGGTTGGGCAACATATTGCACATAGGAGCCATAAATATTGGCTTAATATCTGCCGCTGTCTTACTTTACATAAAAATGCGGCAAATGCCCAAAATCCAAAATGGCTATTGTGAAATTTAGATTTTTTCATTTATATATTTTAGAATCATGCATTTGTTGTTTATTGGTTTATAGTTTTGATCGCCTCACATTACAAATCCAAAACTTTTCATTAAGACCGTCGGTCAGCCAGCCAGAAGTATAGTTTGTCCTCAGATTATCCTTTGGTTGAACCATGATCATGTTCTCTTGGAAGCTAAATAGGCTATTACAGACCTATCTTCTACCAAATGTGTGATATCACTGGTAAAACCAGTTGGTTTGTCAGAAGTTATTTGATGTTTCGCAGCTTTAACCGCTATCTCTTTGATACCGGTAGCTAATCGCCCTTCTGTTCTCTTGATAATTATATGAGCCGCCACATGGGAAAACCAACAATCTGCGTAGGCGAAAACAAAGGCGCAGATCAGCTTCGCGGTACCGCTACTCGAATAGTACACTTTCAAGCTCCTAGCCTGCTTCTGTGACTGTACAGGCCGGTTTATGTCGGGCCTGTCCGGAAACCACATTGTTGGTTTTCCCACGAGGCGGCTCATATCCTGATGCATAATTAGCATCACAAAGATTAGTTTTGTACAAGCTATGCAATGGGGAAGGGTTTATGCAAGGTACATGTGAATCTTCCTTTTAGGGTGTGGGGGTGTGGGGGATGGCCTAATGGCTTTCTCTTGTTCATAAAAGCTGTCTAGAATAATTCTTTAACCCATGTATTCGAAACTGAAGATGGTTCTTTTAACTCAGTTGGTCAATCTATACCTAAAGAAAGTCGCTCCAATGCATGTTTTATTAAGGTAAGGCTCCTGTAATATGAGCCTGTGCGTGAGAAAACTAACAATTTGGGTACCGACCAGGTCCGACACAAACCGGGCTGTACAGTCACAGAAGATGGTTCGAGGCTGGAAATTTTGGATTTAGAAAGTAGAGGAATTGTACTATCCGTGTAGCGAAAACAAAGGCGCTGATCAGCTTCGCAGTTACTGCGAAGCTGATCTGCGCCTTTGTTTTCGCATATGAAGATTGTTAGTTTTCTCATGCGGCGGCTCATATATAAAGACCGACTTCCAAGAAAAACATGATTGTGCCTTTGATATGTTTTTCTTATCCTTCTTAGATGAACAGATGGAAGGAATAGAGCGGAAGAAAAATATTATCATAATAATTGCAGGTTGTGTTCTCAGCAACATGCATCACGTGTTGAAAGATTCTCTGTTTACATGAAAATAATTTGTCTTTTTGTTTAATATCTTATAGTGGAGTCTTTCATCCTGTCTGGTAGGGTATACTGGATGGATATAATTCGGCAAATATGTCACTGTATAGGCGGTAACTTTAATATTCATATCTGGGCGTGGTCGGCTAGTCCATCTGTTCAAGTAGGAAGATTATAGAAAAGTCGAACTCAGTCAGCCTGGACCGCTGTCACATATTTACCGTTAGAAATCAGATACTTGCATTTTGTCCAATCTATTGAATTAGACAAACTCGTATTTCATTCTTATTTTCTAATGGAAAACATGTGAGTTTAATCTTTTAACTGTATACCTTTGGCTTTTACCTAAAAGATAGACCATACCCAATAACGTTTCATTAGATAACGCCCATACAGTAACCTATTTGCCGAATTATGTATAGGTTGATATTGTACTTAGTTGTTTCGTTTAAGAAGAGCGGTATAGTACCAATCATAGTACAATTATATAAAGTGCCATCTGTATGGGCATCTTTAGGTCTATTTGTTTTCATATTTAAAGGTACAAATAGGCAATGATCAGGAAAAGGTGCGACCAGAAAGAAATTCCCACTTCAACAACAGAGGTGGGAAAAACTAAATTGACAATTAGGTACTTATACTTAGAAAACATCGTAAGCCGGGTGAGCAGCTATTTCCCAATAGGCGGCCCCTCAGATACCCGAACTTAAATAAAAATATGAAAACGCACATAAGGTTCAAACAGCACAAAAATTCGACTCCAAAACATAAAACAAATGGAACCACAACAGAAGTATCGCCTTGGAACGATCAGTAATATAAAATTACTGGTGGGCTTAAATCGGTTTTACAGACGCCTAACCTCACCCTCATCTTCTGCAGCGGTTCACAACAGTTAGTTGTTCGGTCCTCGTAGTGAATCTCTAACTAGTAAATGAATCATCAAGGACAAACAAATAAATCATGATTATCACCCTGATGAATCAAAAACGTGGACTCAACAGTAAGCTGCCCGACGATGGAGATCCCTGGGCGCCGAATAACTTACATGAACCCGAAACAAAAGAAAAACACCAGTTGAACCCTGGTGGGCCAAGCAACAGACAAGAATCTCCGGCCCAACCCAACTAAAATGAATAGCTTTATGTCGGGACCATCATAGAGTCTGACGCCCGAACCACCGGCGTGCAATTAAAGAAGGCAACATAGTTATCAACCATGATTGGGTTAAAAACTAAGATTGCCGACTGTCGCATAACATTCAAGTTATAACCTATACGTCTGAAACTTGTAATGATTTTTCTGAACTGAAAAGAAAAATAATTCCTTACTATAAGTTTCTTAAATTTGTAAACCAAGTCACTATAGAATTCTGGTTCCGAAAGGCGCTGTCGAAAAAGCGTCTTTAGCCCAACATTAGATTTGGAAATCAACCCATAGTGTCTGCGATCTTCCTCTGCAATTATATTAATGTTATAAATGTTGCATTCTGTCGCGGTGGACTTTTTAAACATGCTATTTTCCTATTGGCCCACGATGTAATCGATATATAGATCCCGGGCGATCGTACTTAGACTTACGTCATAGGTTTACCGTTATACATATGAATGAAATGAATATATTTGGCCAATAGCAACAGGCGTGTCATTCATATTTATAACGGTAAATCTGTGACGAAAGTCTACTACGATTGTCCGGAATCTATACTTGGTGCATTTCACATGGTATAATGTTGTCAACTTTCAACAAAGCGTACAGTGTTCGCAAAAATGTTTCTTCGTAAGAAGTAGAGATAGATGGGTGATGAAAAATATAAATGATTATATAAATAAGAAAAACTTGAAAATGTATAACTCCATTATGATGGTAGTAGACTCTCGTCTACCGTTAAAATTATGAAGGAAATGATTGTATTTGACCAATGGAAACAGGCGTGTCATTCAGATTTATAACGACTACTATAAAATGAATGCATTTGACCAATCGGAACTGGCGTGTCATTCAAATTATAACGACCGTAGTAGAGTTATATTACGTCACTTGAATATGTGAGTTGTGGTCGAATTAAACCTGCACAAATTCTGGATGACCATGGTGATCCATAGTATATTGTTCTATAGTATATTGTTCTTGATACCCTACACCAGCAACACCAGGTAGAAGATAATAGGTTCTACTGGTACATGTTTTCTTGCACTTTGTAGCGCTAATTGGTCTTATTATGATTGATGGCGTTAGTATATTTATTTCCTGCTATTTTCTTTCTGTTAACACGTTTTATGAGTAACTATGCAAAAATGGTGTGATCCACCGACGAAATTAACAGAACGCGAGAACAAGTCACGATTTCTTTTGCAGATTCTCTGGTGTATTATATAGACAATAACTTGCTTGACATTATGTTTTACTTGCTTATGATAAAGCGTCTGATCTTTTATTGGGGCAGGGTTTTAGCTTTTGAGTTATTATTGGTATATGACGTTGTTAATTTTCACCAATTTTGTATAATTTCTTTTTAGTTGTAAACAACGTATGCGTTGTATGGAACTATCACACTTTATTTCCAATTTTTATGCACCCCTCCAGACTTTCAAGTTTATTAAACTTACTGTTTTGGGATTTTTTTAAAAACATCTGTAGCCACTTTGGGTTAATAACTTTTATATTCGCGATTTTCATAGTCAATAGGGTTTTCTCGAACCAAGTGCGGCATGGGCGCGGGACAATGTTTAAAGGGGCTGGGGTTTCCAACGGTTTGGTTCAGAACGTTAAAATCTAAGATCTACCAGAAACTACAAATTATTATTATACAGTATGGTATATAAAGGCAAGAAATTGAACAAAATTTGTTCAGCCAGCTTCATAGGTTATCTTGGTTCTTAATCTCTATCAAAACATATCTATGCAGCATTGCAGGGTCATGTTTATATATTCTCTCGGACAGTTCCAAAGTAACATAAACATTGTATATACTAGAAGCTAAGCCTCTCTATGTTGAAGTTTCAAAGTGTATTTGTGACTACTTTGAATATTTAAAAAATGCAAATTTCTCTTAGTATACATTTGTTAGGACAAATAAAAAGGACTAAGCGTTACTGAAACAAAATATGCTTCAATTTGTTGAATTTGATCTTGGGTATACGCTGTAAAACATGAAGATAGCATAATGTTAGCTTCAACTTTTTATCAGTTTGTCCAATTTTGTCAGTGAGTATAAATGATCTTGTACTTGAAATGCTTTCATAAACATTTAACCAGTCTTGTCAGGAAACTGTTTTGCAATACAGATACAGTTAGAAAAATAATCACATGAAGTGGTCGTTTTTGAGCAAATTTTCTGAAATCGGACTTATATTCCTCACTGTATATACCGGTAACGCCTGTATCGACATAATTAAGTCCTCGTTCATAACAGAAGTTCATGAAATATTATTTGACCAACACCAAAACTGACTTTCTTGGCTATGTAGAATACTTGAATGTACATGTCTGCCTAAGCTCTCTAAGGTATGAGGGTTATTTTTACAATAATACCTTCGGGATTCCAGAGCATAAGAGTGGCAATTTCTCTTCGTATAACTAACATTCCATACGGAATTGTATGATGGAATAGGCCACTACAGAAATAAACAGTTCAGTTAGTTCATGTGTTCTTAACGTATGTAATGAACTGTTTATGACAAAGCATCAGTTTGGATGCGAGGACCCAACAAAACACACATATTAACGCTGGCCCGGAGTCCTTAGAATATACGCCACGGAGTTTGTCTGAGTTATAGCTAGGACTTGACACTCGCCATTATATTCTATGTATCTTGTTCTGGGGATACTTTCTGGGGAAAAGATAAAAAAAAATATTAGTAGCACTTTTCACGGAAAATTAAAATAACAGAGACCAAATTGATTTTATTGGTCATTCAATAGGCAAAATAATGTTTACAGGCTATGGGAAACATTAATTAGTCTACTAACATTGAAACTAGAGTGACTTTCGATGTATTCTACAATTTTAATACATGGCGAACCCAAATTCACCCGTAAAAAGTTTTCTTTCTACAATATAAAAAATTGATACCGTTTTAAATTAAACGAATGTTATTTTTCATGGATAAATTCGTAGTGATAAAGACTAATCTGAAAATTATTTTCATAAAATAAACATATAATTGAGCCTGTGCGTGACAAAACCAACAATTTGGGTTTCCGACCAGGTCCGACACAAACCGGCCTGTACTGTCACAGAAGCAGGCTAGAAACGTGAAATTTCGGATTTAAGAAGAAGAGGGATTGTACTATCCATGTAGCGAAAACAAAGGCGCTGATCAGCTTCGCGGTTACCGCGAAGCTGATCTGCGTCTTTGTTTTCGCATATGCAGATTATTGGTTTTCCCACGAGGCGGCTCATATATCAGATCTCTTTATAATACAGAGCGGAAAATCGTGACTGCTCAGTTCATATTTTAAGACCAGATCAGAAACATTACAAAAAGTTATTTAAAAATATAATAAACGAACAATACGATTCATGTAACTAAAGTTAATTCCGTAATTTGAGGTGAACAGTAAATGTTTTTACAAAACCTTCAGGAAGCATTTTACACAACTATCTCATTTATTTCCTGAACAGCCACGTGAATCGTGCAGTCTGTATCACGCGAGGACATGTAATGAAATCTATAGTTTCCAATTTAAATTGAAAATTTCTGTTTCATAACATTATTACCCAATGTTCATGAAGAAGAAAAGTTTATTCAAATTCCAAAAGGCCGTAAGGCCCATGAGGATACAATATTTACAACATGGCAAAGACAGTGCAGTAAACAGACAACATCGTGACATAGACATAAATAACAATCATCATAATCAAAAATCATGTGTGTGTATATGACATGACTGTAGAAAAGTATATCACGATCGAACAAAACATATCAAATTTGTTTACTTGGCATGACTATAACGTAAGTTAATTAGAATGAACATCATATATCTAGTCTAAATGTAACTGACATGACTGTGAAATGACCGTGACACGACGAAAATCGTGCATAATAATAATAATGCAATTCTTTATGACCACGGTAGATTTTCTGCGGAGAAGGTGTATACATTTCGACATTATATACACACAATAATTAGGCTGGTTTCATACATAATGTTCATGTTAGTCATTTATATGTTTGGTTGATTGAATACTGCTAACAAGCAAAAAGTGACAAAGTACAAATACAAAACATGCAAAAAATACAGGTCAAACATTGCAAATACAGGAATAGAAGAACAACGTTCCATAAACTAACGTGTTTGGAAATTTTTTTGTGCTGTTGGCGCCTTATGTATGTTTTCATATTTTAGTTAAGTTAAGGTAACTGGGTGGCCGCCTATTGGGAAAATAGCTGCTCATTAGGCTTACGATGTGTTTCATGGTATAAGTACCTGACTGTTAGTTTGTTTTTTTTCCCACCTCGGTTTTTGGAGTGGGAATCTTTTTCTGATTGCGCCTTTTCCTGTTCTTTGCCTGCTTGTGCCTTTTTTTCAATTATACACCGATTAGCATTACAGAAAATAGTTTTAAACTAGAGGTTGATAAATTACACAGGATAGCATTACAAAATAATTTTAAACTTGAGGCTGATAAATGACATGTATGTTTATTAGGCGTAAAGCATTTCAGATCGTAATTTAAAAGCTTGATATACAAAAGCACCAAACTTTTTCATAAGTGTATTATTCTCTGTAGTGACCAATTCAACAAATTTATACATACTAGGCCTTTGAAAATAGTATTTAGGAATATATTTCTTTCTTAGCTCATTGTATCTATTACATTCTATTACAAAATGGTATTCGTCTTCCATTACATTACATAACCTACATTTTCTTTCATTTACCGGAACCCTTTCATTAACCCTCACCCACCTACCAGCTTCAATTTCCAGACGATTAGATGCCATTCTTAATTTGCTAATTGCATTACGGAATTTCGTTACATTAAGAGAGTGTAAATAGGGTTGCAACTGAAATGAGGCAATAGATATGTAAAATATTGCTCTTGATGATTCTTTTAAACGCGAGTGCCAGTTCTGAATGAAATTATCAGTAAGTCTTTGTTTTAAAATAGTCATGAACCCTTCGTAATTACCAACTCCCTGAGCTTCCCAAACGTAATTAAAACCAAGAGAAAATAATAGTTTCATAACTAAAGACGCCCAATTTTCCTTGTTAGGATATCTATCTAAATCATTCAGCATCAGTCTATATACCAATTTGCTATACTTATTTTCACTAACAGATAAATTCTTAAACCAGTACTTTAAGATGATAAAATATCTTCTAGTTATCAGTTTGGTTCTTCCAAGTTCACCGTAAACAAAGTCATTTTGTGTGGATTTTTTAACTCCTAATAATTTTTTGCAAAATTGAAGATGAACTCTCTCAATAGAATTAGCTTGTATAAACCCCCAAACTTCACTTGAATAATTCAGAATTGGCGCGATTAACTTATCAAACAATTCTAATTTATGTTTTGGTGAAATATATGTGAATTTGTACAGATATCTGTTTAACTTAAAAATTGCTTTTTGAGCTTGACCTGAAAGTGCACTCTGTGCCGCAGCAAAAGAACCCCCCGTCGTAAACACTAACCCTAAATATTTAAACTCTTTAACTATTTCTAAAGGTTCTCCATTATAATAAAAAACCAAGTCACGAGGTAATATACCACCGTTTCTGAACACCATTACTTTAGTTTTCGAAACATTTACAGTTAATTTCCAAATATTACAATAATTTGACAATAAGTCTAAACAACGTTGCAATTCGTCGGGACTATTAGCAAAAATTACAATATCATCAGCATACAATAACATAAACATTTTAAACATATCGACATCTATACCCTGCAAACCTGAATTTAAAAACTGTTCCTCAATATCATTTAAATATAATGAGAATAATAGAGGTGAAAGACACTCACCCTTCCTGACACCTAACGTACAGCTGAATACGTTTCCTAGCTTAGTGTTATACTTAACTCTAGACTTAACTGTAGCATACATTGACTTTAGGATGTTTAAAATTTTCCCGCGTAAACCTAGTTTAATCAATTTGTACCATAAATTATCTCTTACTATATAATCAAATGCTTTTGTGAAGTCTACAAATGCACAGTAAAGTTTACAGTCACTATTTAAAACGTGCAATATTAACCCATGTAACACAAAATTGTTATCAACAGTGCTCATCCCCGGTCTGAACCCTGCCTGTGCTTCGATTAATATCCCGTAAGTTTCAGCCCATTCCCCTAGCCGATTATTCAAAACCCTGGTAAAAAGTTTGCCCACGTTACTCAATAAGGTTATACCTCTATAGTTTTCAACATCGTTAATACTGCCTTTCTTATGTAATGGTATTACGTATCCCTCGGACCAGCTATCAGGAAAATGACCTGTTTCATATATTTTGGTTAAATAAATTGCACATTGTTGGCACAAAGATATGTTTGCCGTGTACTATGAACTCGTTTATAATATGATCAGGTCCACCAGACCTGTTTGTTTTTAGTTGACTAATTACTTTCAAAATTTCCCCCTGTGAAAAATCAACATTGAGTTCCTCAAACATTATATTAAATTCATTGTTTTCATATCGTTCGTTAAAGAATAAGATATCTTCATCTGGCGAGTAAAATGGATCTAACGGATTATTTATAGCTTTAAAATATTTTTCAAAAGAAGTTAATGGAATGTTTGCTGGTTTTACACCGGCTGTTTCTTTAAGTAAATTCCAGTATAACCTCGCATTTTTGAATTTAGCATTTTTCCATCGTTCAGTTTTCTTTTTATCAAAGATATATCTTGCCCTACGCATTTCAGTTTTATACTCAGATCTTGCACGAATCATGTTTATACGCGATTCATCGTTTTTATTTTCTCTATATTTATTAAGCATCTGATAAAAATAAAATCTTTTTTCTCGTTCATGTAAAATAGCATTGTAATGTTTGCTAATAATTCAAAGATGCATGGTAATAAGGCGATACCATTTGTCGCACGAACAGGTAAATAACAGTAAATAAATGCAATCAGTAGAGGCGAACTCTAAAACTTGGGATAGCGTTGCACATTGAAATAAGCAATAATATCTAAAGGTTTGCAGTAAATATGTCATACCTGTAAACTCTAAAACGTGGGCGAGTCGATATTCTTTGTTTTTAACGGTTTCCTTAGATCTATGAACGATTTATAGCTGTAACCGCGAGACATCGGGCTATTTTATTGTATTCACACTAGATAGAACGATAATCCGCATGAGACTATAAGAATCTTATATGGGGTTCTGTTCTAGATGGAAGTTTCCAACCCAAGGGATGACCGTGCTGAGCCGAACCGAGGCTCCGCCGAGGTTCCGCTCAGCACGGTCATCCCGAGGGTTGGAAACTTCCATCTAGAAAAGAACACCATATTAGATTCTTTTTCTTGCACAACAGCCCCCAAAATCTGGTTTATTTCAAGGTTTTGCGTAATTTTTTGGCGCACTTAGCCTGGGTGAGAACACCTGGGTGAGATGCAATTTTATCACCCAGGCAAAAAGTGTGGCAATTTCTGTCTGGTATTCAAGAATAATCCGGATCAATCGTATTCGAATTAACCCATATTTGGACGAATGGATTCTCCCATCATTATCAATTGGATGAGTCCACTTTCATTTTTAGCGGCATTAGGAGTGATTTTTATTTTTTACCTCATTTTTCGATGAAATTTCTCTATGCAAACAGAATAGCCCCAGATGGGACACCGCGTACTGCGGCGTCACATCTGGGGCTATGCTGTTTGCCTATGAGTTAAAATTTGCGTCCACACTCGACAAATCATTAACGTGAAATAAGTAACAACTTGACCGCGATAAATTATGATGCAGTTAAACGTTCTTTATAGTGTGAATGCAGATTTAATCTTGATTTGATTTTATATTATCTTGGCGTTGAATTTTTCCGCTGTTTGCACCTTACGTACGTTTTCATATTTTTCTAGGTAACTGAGTGGCCACCTATTGGGAAAATAGCTCCTCACTCGGCTTACGATATGTGTTCATGGTATAAACACCTGATTGTTAATTTAGATTTTTACCCCACCTCGGTTTTTGGCGGTGGGAATCTCTTTCTGGATGCACCTTTCCTGATCATTGCCTACTTTTATACCTTAATTCTAATCAATGTAATGCAGCTTAAAATGTATCCAGTGTAAACTTGAATTTAATCTTAATCAAGTTATACGGACCAAACTAAAGCTGATTAAAGTGTCTTTGGTATGAGTGCACGCAGAGGAACCAAATAGCGATTCTGGGTTACTTCCTTAGTCAAGTTGTTTATATAGTTTGCATATTTCGTAAAAACACTTGTTTACTAGTATTTGTTTGTTTGTTTGTTACAGTAGGTAATAGCTAAGTCATGTACCTTCTAATAACGTAGTGATGGCAATGCATTTTAATTACGAAAACTGCGCACGTTATGGGATAATAATTGTTTAAGTACTTGTTAAATGTCTTACATTTTCAGACGGTGCAAATATGTTAACATACCACCGTTTTGCACAAAATTTGGTACATCTGTTACGTCAACACACCAATACAATATTCTGTGGATAGTAAACGTGACTTACAAAACAACCGGGAACCTGTACAATTATATACAATTTCTGGCCTTGGACCTCCCGCCACAAAATGACGTATGTTTTACAGAAAATAGTAAAAATACAATACAATGGGCGTGAATAAACTAAAGAAGCATCAGTTTCCCAAACGATGGCTACTCGGCAACAATATAATGTGTATACATGCATGGTCATCTTGTATAGTAGGCATAGTACAGGGCCTAAGGAGACAAAACTGTGATTAAATCAGTTAATGCAATTTATACAATATTGGTTAATTACTTGACAATGTTTACTTTCAGTGTGCATCTCATTTTAATATATCTGTTTTCTTGTCTTCAGTACACTCGTACTAATCATAAGAACCGTATCACAACACATAAAAATATAAAAGGATCCTTTGGATGCAGTGGAAATATTCAAAGGGAGAAAGTCTATCTTTGGTTGTAAGCTCGATTGAAGAGGGCTGTAAACGCTCAGCTGATCTTAATTTTTGTTATGTGCTGAAAAAGGCAAGTTACTACTAGTTTGCTACATACAGGAAGTGTCCAAATTAAGATACAAAAGCTGTGTGACAACAAAACTTGGCTAAATGAACAGTACTATTTATATATAGTAAGACAAAGACACTGATCAACTGCACAGTTGAAACGAAGCTGATCTGACGCATACTGCCTATAGGACAAAACAGACAATAAACATGTTTTTGCTTTAAGTGCAGGGTTTGGGAAATCAATCCACACTTTGAGTAGGCCGGCTCGTAAGGTCCTGATGAAAGGTCATTAAAAGTGTGGATTAATTTCCAAAATCCCACACTTGAAGCAAAAACATGTTAATTAATTATCTATAACTAATTTTGTATTACTGAAATCGACGTGTTGAAACCGAGAAGGAAAAGATATGAGTGGAGTGCAATAATTGTATGACCATAGCATCATGTATGGTTCTAAAATGTGATAATTTATGTAAATATTGTTTAGCCAAACTTAGAATATATAATAAAAGAAATAAATTAAAATCCAACTTCCAAAATGTTCTGTCTAAAACTACGGTATTTTCTGAAGGTGTGTTAAAGAATAATACTTACCTTAGTCTACGCGATATATGAGTCGTATCACGAGAAACATACTTTTACATATGCCAGTTAACAAAAATGCAGGTCACCTGTGCAGTAACTGAGCGTTCGCTTTATATTATTGATAAGGCGAATCCTCTTCTTATTAAATCCCAAATTCTAAGCTTCTAAACTTCTACTGGACGAAAACAGTTACACCTAATACTTGTTTCTCCTGTTGCGGCTCTTAAATTTTCAAATGAGCCACCGCACAAGAAAAACAACAATTTGCATGTGCGAAAACAAAGATGCAAATCAGCTTCGCAGTAACTCCGAAGTTGATCAGCGCCTTTTCTTTCGCTACACTAATAGTACAATTTCCCTTCTTCTTATATCCGAAATTTCAAGCTTCTAGCCTGCTTCTGTGACTGTTCAAGACGGTTTGTGTAAGACCAGGTCGAAAACCCCGAAGACCGGTTCTCTCGCGTCGCGGCTCAAATATCACCGGAATGATTATGATTCTGATACGAATAATAATTGCTTATTTCCATCAAAAAGCCGCCTTGATATTTGCTAATTAGTTTACCTTGTGCCATCTTGTGTAGGAACGTTTTATGCGGATGTCGAAAACACGTGTACTTCTTTAATATATAAAATCATGTGATGCCGATTTTAGATCCGGATCTGCATTATTTTTTGCTTTCCATCAAGTTGAGCAACTGTTACATACGTTACTTGCATTACTTTTTTTTGTAAAGTAGACGTATTTTGCATAAGCATAATGAAAATTTGAGGTTGAGAATCGCAGTATAAATGATGATTTCTTTTTCGATTACTTTTATTGGTTATATTCGTGTTAAAAGAGTGGCTTACGGTTTACCATGATGATTCATTGACTACTTAGAGTTTTGCCATGCGGACCGAACAAACACTATTTTAAATAAATGTTTGGTCCACAGTATAAGCTGAGGGTGCGAGTGGATTCCCTGAAACGGTTTAAGCCCCCGCCGCCCCCCCCCCCGTTATGTATCTATTACTGACCGTTCCAATGCGGTGCTTCTGTCGCGTGCTTCTATTTGTTTTGTGTTTTGGAGTTAAATTTTGTACTGTTTTTGCCTTTTATAAGCGAATTAAATTCATAATACATGTATTAAGTTAGGTTCGAGTAACTGATGTTGCTCCCTTTGGGGAAAAAGCTGCTCACTCAGCTTACGATATGTTCGCTTTGTAAATTTACCTTTTTGACGCCCGATTGAAAATATCAAAAGGCCGATAAGAAAGTGAAAAGTATGATATTCACACTATATTTCATTCATGCAACTCAACGTGTTGTACATCCAGTTCTAAACATCAAAGAGCTCCGAAGTTCATTCCAGACAAAGCCAAAAAATATGTAATAAATAGTTTCCTTTGAATTAAAGAAGGTAAAAGTAAGCAATGATGTAGAGAAGGCAATTATGTATTTTACATGTTATTTAGTATACACATTTCTGCAATTTTCAGGAACCAATTAATTCCATCAGGAAAACATGTCCGTGCAATAAATACCCCCTTAAACCCCACTTTTATATAGCAAAAGTGGGGTATGCAGGGGTATACCTATTTTTCTTATTTTTGCTCCAAAACATAGATTGTGGGTACTCGTTAGAACCGCCTCGGCGAGGCGGTTCTAACGTGTACCCACAATCTATGTTTTGAGCAAAAATAAGAAAAATATAAAGAAAAATCTACTGAAAATTTTCATTTTGTACAACTTTAATAATCTCTGTATATTGCATGGGCCTTGTTTTTGTAATGTAATTCTATTTTACAATCGGTAATATGATTTGAAATATTTCACAAGTTTTTGATGCCAAGCATTGTTCAAAGCAATTAGATTTACGTACAGTAGACGTCAAGAATCTAAGTTTACGAGGATATTGTTTTGTACTTGTTTTAATGTTTTATCATCAGTTCCATAAAAGTAAAAGTCATGGTTAGGTCACTGGATCAGTAGTTGTCCTATATTTAAGTTTATCCGAAATTAAGTTCTTTCAATTTCACGAACATGCACCTGCAACTCACTTTGCAATCATCTTGAACGTACGAGGGGTGTTCTTTAATTCTTGTCATCGACTCGTTTTCTCCTTAACCATCATCTTTACCAGAAGAAAATAAAATATAAAGGTTTGATCCTTTGGAAGCAGTAAAAACATTCAAAGGGAGATAGTATGGACTATATTGCGCAATTTCGGGTAATGAACCCTCGTAGAAAACTACTTGGTAATTATAGATAGGTACTTTGCGATATTGAAATCACCCAACGATTTTAAGATGATACAATTAATCATGGCAAACTGAGTCTCTGAAGAGGGGCACCTCTATGACACTTCATACACGTACTTCAGCCAGTCACAAAAGGCATAATAATATTTGAATCAGAACGGTTAGAGGAACAATTTTATACTTGCGGAGTCTTCATTACCTTGCTAATACATAGGCGAAAAGTTATTTTCCTAAAACAGAAATTGCAATTTTTACGAGAACTGTAACATAGCACTACACCTGTTTGTTATGAATTAGCTCGGTATAGAGGTTTCAGAGCCTCATAATTTCATTTCCAGGTTATGACTGACGCTGATTTGTACCAGACATTCGTTTATTCCATTGATAAAAGTTTTGGATTGTTCATCCTCTAAAAACTTGATTTATGAGTTGTAACATTTTGAAAAATAACACAAAATTCCTTTGAAAGAGTCGTCCATACCACAATATAATCATGTGCTAATACCACTACAAGGTCCCAAAATCTATTTACTTGATATGTTTAAAAATTGTTTTGGTAGACGTTTTCAGTCAGAAAATTTGACTGGGATTCTACCACGATAGAGACGAACAGCCCCCCTAGAAACTGTGCGCCTGCTTTACCTTAAACCTGTCGTAAATGTTAAATGTCCAGTTTAGCAATTTACAGCAAATATACATTTAGACCATTTTAGACAAAATTAAGATAACAATAAATCTGATATATTCACCAGACAATCCAATTTTAAAAAGTATGAAAATATTGAAATGCGTTACCTGTGCAGTGATTTTAAATGGCGTATATTCAAATTATTATGACGTCACAAACAAGGACCAATAATTCTATACAATAAAAGTGAAAACATTCTACAAAAGTGTTTTCTGATGCTCACATGAATAACAAATTTATTTGTAAAATGGAAGTGGGCCTATATTTAGTGTTGCGAATGTTTTAGCATTTTCTATACTTGTGATCGAAAGTATATATTGTAAATTAATTGGAAAATAACGCAGTGTCATTACTGTGCACTGTTTTTGGATGCGATTACTATAGGATCCTGCGTCAGACAGCAACAATTTTGATATTAATTTGATCAGAAAAGATTTGGCTTTCACCACATATAAACAACATGTTCGTTGTTAGTCCACGAGAAAAGTAATCAAGCAAATGACAAGAATTAAAGAACACCCCTCGTATATCTTTAGTAGATGCATCACCAACTCGTTGGTTTTGGTTAAATCGAGTATGACACCTCTTCTGTCCCTGCTTCATTTTTATCTTTTATGATTGGCTTTGATAGGACCTTTGTATTTGCGCCAAGGTTATCTTTTTGTAAAAAAGCGCACTATTTGACTAATTAGAAAGATGCACCCACACGCAAGTGTTATTGAAATTACTGAATTTAATCTAGGTCAGTTATAATGTAAATAAAAAAAAAACGGAAATAGACGATGCATTTACCATAAATTAGTCTGAAAATAACTTTTAGATGATAGTTTTTATAACCAATTGTTTCTATTCTATTTCTTATACATCCTATTGTTTTGCCAAATATAAATCACGCATTCAGCTAAACCATACAATGATATTAAGTTTGCTAGATTTTTCCCAGACAAAATTACGTAACCTTCCGGTATCTGAGGTACCCGCGGTTCTTAGTCATAGACATAAGTAGTAAGCAAACAACAGCTGACGGGAACTTTAACAAGAACACATTAATTGAAATAACCACCTTAATTATATAAACAAATGATTATAGTATACTGTATTGAAGTATGTGTAAGATATTAGAACGCATTAAAGTGCATCCCGATAAATGTAACGCTACATAAACATTGAGCCGTCCCCTTCTTATGGATAAAATTCTTTAATCTGATTTTGATCTTTGAAAATACAATACAATACACAATTCAATACGAGACACAATACAAAATGATACAATACAAAACCCAATACAGTACAGAACAGTACATTGGTCGTTCGTCTCTCATTAATGAGAAAGACCATCGTTATATCTTGAATAAGGTTCTTGTGTGTTGGTGAGTTCTTTAATGGCTGACTCGGCCAATTCTAGCTCTAAACTGTCGGCTGCAAATATATTATGGATTCAGCTGGTGGCCCATTGGACTTGACTTTGCGTTCTATGTGCCCCCTTTAGCTTCACATATTCTCTTTTCTTCAAAGACACCTACTTTTTTGTTGATGAGCCCTCGCCAACACCCCATGGTAGGTGGAGGTCCTTCAGAAAGGCTTTTAGGGTGTCTTTGTGGCGTTTCTTCTGACCGTTTTGAGACCGCTTCTCCATAGAAAACTTTCTTTGGAAGTCGTTCATCATGCATTCTTATAACATGGCCAGTCCATCTTAGCTGTGATACCTTTAAGACTGTATACATGCTTTGCATCCCTGATTTCTTCAAGACCTCTGTGTCTGGAATCTTGTCTTGCCACTGGATTTTATTAGCTTTCTCAAACAACTTTAAGTGGTGGCCTTAAAAAGTCTCCCCGTACATCATCAATAGTGCAGATTATATTTTCCTTTTGGTCTTTTGAGATCAGCAAGTCAGAAAAATCATTATCTATGGAACGCCAAAGCTGTCTAATGCTATGGAATAAAACATTTGATTCATCATCGTCATTATATCCTGCTCACATTTGATTATATAATGTATAGTGTGCATTATATAATGCAACATTTGCATTTAATGAGAAACATACATAATATAATGAGGTTGTATCAGCATATAATGTAAGTCTACCGTAATATAAAGATGTTTACTCATCATGCAATTAAAAATTTCATATTATAAAGAACTTGGTCCAGCATATAATGGACATTCCTCATTACACAATGAAGTCTTCACAGTATACAAGTATTAGCTTTTCTAAAAAGCTGGTGGGCGTTTAGCTAAATTTCGGTGTACACAGTCTTGCAGTGTTGTGAGTAGATACTTTGTTGAGTTTAACGTTGCTGTCAACATTATCTGTAATATCATGATGGCGCCTGGTTGTGATAGGGAGCTCAATGCTCACTTTTACAGTGCCTCACTGTTGTATCAGATCCCAGACACTTTACCTGATATCACCCATAGTCTCATTATACTGACACTTTTTTGGGCCAAACTTAATTCCGATGCCTGGTCTTAACTATATCGCGGATCGATGGGTTCCCCCGGGATTCGTCCCATTAACATCTAAAACACGATAAATGTGGTTTTCACGACCAAACTGAATGGTGTACCTAAATTGATATACGCTGTTATACTGAGGTGACCCCAACTTGTGGTGTGCTACTAATGACTAGACAGCGGTAAATATTTGAACCAGTGTAGACCGAAAGAAACAAGAATAGTATTGAACAAACACTCCCAGGTATGGTCAAAAATGTGTAAGTGCTCCAGCGTACATATGACTTATAGAGAATGTGGGCGCCTAGGCGCCCACAACAATAATACAAATGTTGCATTATATAATGCAAACTATACAACATACAATCAAATGGAGCAGGATATAATGAAGATGATGAATCAAATGTTTTTATACCATCAGACAGCTTTGGCGTTCCATAATTATCGGTTTATATTCATTTTTAACCAACGTTTAATATATGGATTATACTATTCTTTGTATCGACTACCCTGTTGAAAGATGCAAAATTACAGTAATTCTGTTTGGCTCCATGTTGCCAAATTTATAGGGTCACTGAAGAGGCTTAATACAATGCAGCACAATACAATACATTAAAATGCAACACAGCACAACACAACACAACACAACACAAAACAACACAACACAAAACAACACAACACTACACTACACTACACTATACAATACAATACAATACAATACAATACAATACAATACAATACAATACAATACAATACAATACAATACAATATAATGCAATGCAATGCAATGCAATACAATACAATACAATACAATACAATACAATACAATACAATACAATACAATACAATACAATACAATACAATACAATACAATACAATTTATCACAAGTAATACAATATTTTTTTGTTTGATCTCAACTCATATGAGTACATTCACAAAATACATTCATGAAATAAGACTGACAAATCAATATACAATTTGAAGAAACATGATAGGTTGTTGAAGAAATCATATACTTAAAGGGAAACATTACTATTTAATTCCCTCATATTATTTTCATGAAACTTCCTATGCTTCAAGATAATTGTATCCTTGGACTAAAATCGAAATAAAAGTGGGGAGTCACCGGCCTCGTTTCCATGGTATCAGAACTTTTTGGATGTTTCTCGTGCATTTCAGAAAACCGAACTCGTAGCGGACATGCGATTTAATATATATGTTATTACTGCAAAAACAACTTAAACACACGATGAGTGTTATTTTCTTACATTTTGATACTATTTGCTCTTAAACTGAGGAGATTACATGCAAAATTAACTTTCCCGCCATCTTTTCAAACCTGGAAGATGTACATATTTTTGCGATATCTCCTAAACTACGCATATGATTTTGATTAAATTACACCAACAGATAGGAAACGTGGTAACCATTTAAAAGTTCAAATAAAAAGTGGGGGTCACCGGATTGCGTTGGAAGATATAGAGAAAAAACGTTCAACATTCTCGCCTTTTTCGTGTTAACGCCAAACGTTGCACTGACGTCGCGTATATTTATGCGACGTCATCAACAGCGAAATAAACGTTTTCACATATAATTAACCTTAAACACGAATTTGGGTATATCAATTGCCACAGAACATCTTTTAAAATAAAAATAAACAATATGTATACACGCTTTAGGACTTAATTATGTAGAAACAAACAGAATAATATTCTACAGCTTGCAACGTCATTGAGAAATCAAAACAAAATGACGTTAAAAACTACGCGTAACATGCACATACTAAACGCCGACGTTGCGCAAACAATGTGCTCATTAACAATAGTAATGTTTACCCTTAACGGCACTTCCAACGCTACCGATAAAGCGTTTGTTTTCGCAATACAGAAAAGAAAAACATGTCTGAGAGAAAAATATATACACGGACTGTACAAAGTCTACAAGAAATTATAAGGGTATGCGTTTAATGCATGACGGTGTGATGCTACAGCATACATGATTGTAAAATCAGTGCCTATTTTCAACATGGCAAACTCGCCTGATCTAAAATCTTAAACCAAAACGAGCATAGCTGGGCCATTATCTCAAGAGTAGTACAGATGGATCAAGATACGAAACCATGCCAATGTTAGACAGTCAGAACAATTTATTAGGGATGATAGGAAAGGTATGTATGCGGTCGTGGCTTCGAAGCGTAGCCGCCACCTGGCCGTCCTTCTGTGTCGGTAATACTCAATATTAGTTGAATGGATCAAACAAATAATTTGCTGTGATATTGTTGTTTTCAACTTTTTTCCACGAACGGATGTAATAAAAAAAAAAAAAACGGGTTATTATATCACAATAAATGCTTGGTTTAAAAGATGAAATAATGTTGTTTTCAAGCACTATAGTTTTCGACTTTTGAAAATGAGGTATGGTGTGTTCAAATGACCGAGGCGTTTGATAATAATGGTTTGCATGCATAAATGTGACCTCGATGGGCGTCTAATGACTAATTCTAACGTCCCTGCAAATGTCGCTTCAATATCTAAAGTAGTTTTGGAATTACAGCAAAACCTCTATCGGTAGCGTTGGAAGTGGCGTTAAGTATATTAATGAGCCGCCTCGTGAGAAAACCAACAATCTGCATAGGCGAAAACAAAGACGCAGATCAGCTCAGATCAGCGCCTTTGTTTTCGCTACTCGGAAAGTACAATTCCTCTTCTTCTTTAATCCGAAATTTCAAGCTTCTAGCTGTCTTCTGTGACTGTACATCCTGATTTGTGTCAGACCTGTTCGCAAAACACATTTTTGGTTTTCCCACGAGACGGCTCATTTTATATAAAGCTATATTGAGTTCGCTGTAAAAGCTGAATGAACAAATCTTGCAACTTTTTTGATTGTCGAACCACTGGATATCAAAAGGTAAACACACTTATTTTCGTATTTCAACGAGTCAATCTTTGGACAAGTTTTCCTAACATTACTAAAGAGATCATTTCTTAAATCATTAAATTAAGAACATCGTAATTAAACTGTTAACACTCTGTTCGTCTTCTATCTCGTAAATGTATTAGTCTACCAAAACGTACATGACCGTCGAGAAAGGTTGTTTCGTGCACCTGACGCTAAGTTTCAGTCATTGTTTTGTATACTTAAGGAATTAAAATACGCAACACATATAGAGGATCTTACACGAGTGGTCATTTCATATGAAATTTATTAAACGAGCCTTCGGCGAGTTTAATAAATTTCATATGAAATGACCACGAGTGTAAGATTCGTTTTATCATATGACTTTTAAAATAGTATTTTATCGCCTTCGAAGTGGACATATTTTCAATTAAAATTCACATTGTTGTTACGAACGTCGCCAATGACGTTACTTATTCCCGCGAAAGTGTTATTACACGTGTGATCATACGATTTTTATGACATGACGTTATCCACTGGAAAACAGCGACGTCATATGGTAAAAAAAATAACAGTAACGTATGTTTTTGACGTTTTAGTAAAGATTATTTTAGAAATGTCTTGCAGACTGCTTGTGACATGTGATGAATTGAGAAAACGTCATTTAATTGATACGATTAACGTCATATAGTCAAAATCCATGGAAAAAAAATTGACGTAAATGTCGGGGTGATGTGGAAGATGCCAAATTCTGTGTACGTTTACTTATATGACGTCGACTTGATAATCTGCAATAAAGACTGAGGTCGTTAGCATACTTGGGTGCCATCCCATGTTACATTAAAACTGGTGAACTGAACGCATTAGTGCACAATAATGAAAAATGATCCATTAACGTCATTTAGATTATTCGATATGGGCCATTTTGTGCTTATACGGTATTTATCGAACTAACAGACGACACGGCATGATATTCAAACAACAATGACGTCACAGTTAGTGAAGATATTGGGCATCTAGCGTTTGTTTTGGTATTGACTTTGGTGACGTTAAACCTCCTAAAGCTTAACATAATGCTACCAACGGGGTCATTGGTCTCTTCTGCTATCACATTTAACAGGATTGAAAGCAATACAATTGGTTTTGGTTCAAAGTTGATTTTAAATGATCTTGTTTCAAGGGTGTGCTAATGTGTGTCTAAGAGGTTAAGCGCACGTCATCAAGCATTCGTGACTGACATAGTGGCTTTACCTGCCGTAATTTAAAGTTTAGATACTGCTGTCATTTAATAACATCAGTTACAACACAGGCTTGCATTACAAAGCCAGCCTACAATAACCCAAAGTGTTTGTTGCGTTTCTTTATTCCTTAAGTATATATACGAAGTAAAACTTGCAATTTTACGTATCAGTACAATCTGCTTGATAAGTCTCTCTTGGTGGACGTGTTACTTGAAAGGGTAAATCTGTCGGCCTTATCGCAAATCTGACAATGGTCTTTATATGTGGAAATAACTGTATCAATGGAATGTCTTATTTGACGGGAACTTCTCGATTAATTCCCTCGAACAAAACTCGAATACTGGGAAATAACTACAGTAACTCATTTAAGCCTGGTGTCCCTTTTATGGGACAAAGGCAAACAGGATAGCCCCTCATGTGACGCCGCAGAACGCGGCGTCCCATCTGGGGCTTTTCTGTTTGCTTAGAGAATTTTCATCGAAAAATTGAATAAACTTTAAAAATCACTCTGGCGTCCCTAAAATGAAAGTGGACTCACCCTAATGATAATGATGGGAAAATCCATTCGTCAAAACGGGTTAATGGATTAATTATCTGATCATACGGAAACTCCTGGACTAAAATCCTTCAGCAAATAATATTCCAACATCAGTCTGCATTCATTTAATTGAACGGTTCAACTAGTAAATTATCTTCGGGAGTCGCGAACAACTGTTATTGCATAAATACCCGTGTCACACAATATTAACAGCCGTTTATTAATGAAAAGAAAGCCATGCATTAATATTGCAATTCACGCGCGCACGTGCTGTTAATACATGGCTTTTACTTGTGCTCGTTACCAGGCGCCACACAAAGCACGTGCTAGTAATGTGAAACTGAAGTTTGCCCGGAACGAGCATAAGAAACGAAAGCTTTTAAGCGTATGAAAATGTGATGAGGCTGTCAAATATAGTACACCATATTTCTTTCGTTTCTGCACCTTATTTCTTTCGTTTCTAAAATGATTTTGTCATTCATTAACATTTGCTAGGTCCCTCGGGGAGTGTTGAAAACATCGGGCTACGCCATCGGTTTTCAACACGCCCGAGGTTTTCAACACTCCCCGAGGGACCTACGCCCTCGGTTTTCAACACTCCCCTCGGGACCTAGCGAATGACCATGTTTGATCCCTATACTGATAAGCTGTCGTATGCCCTTTGTCACAATTTATACACCTCTTTCTTTCATTATCACATTTATTCCCTAATGTTTCCTTGATCATACACGTAAGACCGTTCTTCCAACGTCTCCAAGTGTTCTTCAGGCGTGTTAAATTTCTGTGTGTCTTGTGCTGTTTATTCGTCACCCCTGGTGTCTGGTTTGAGATGTCATGACTTTCTTTACTTGCTTTAAATAGCATGTCATTATGTTGAGTAGTGCTAGAATATAACTGAGAATAAAAGAATCTATGATGGGATTGAGGCCGAGACAAGGAAATCTCGGGCAAGTTTGCAGATTATTCAAGTCTCATCCGAGGCTCTGCCGAGGCTGAGGCTCGAATAATCTGAAAACGAGCCTGAGATTTCCGTGTTGAGGCCGCAACACCATCATTGATTATTTTTCTCACCTATCCCTATATGTATATTTCATTTGTAAAATTGTTCACATTTTATATATTTAATGCATCTCTTAGTATGAACAGTGTCTCATTTGCCTATATAGGCAGGATCTTTAATATTTTATATTTGTATTGGATGTTTTATATGTATATATTCATGATGTGACACTTTAATAAACTATTACTTACTTAAAACATTTCGACTCTGAATAGGCTTAAAGTGCTGTTCAGGCAGCCATTTTATTTTTACATGAAACAATATCAAATCAACCAATGACAAAATAAAAATAATTTTGTATAATGCACTAACCTTACAATAACGTTCAAACAGCATTTTGTTTTGTGCATAAAATTCTCAGCAAAATAAAATTTTGAGATTTTTATCAAAGAAGCTACAATTACTCCTGTAAACTTCCTGAAATTAACATCTCCAAGTTTATTTTTGTCACTGACAGTTGACACCCTTACATGGAAGTACACATAAAGGTGTACATTTCTATTGGCTATATACAGAATTGACATTTTGAGACAGCAGAAATCTACTAGTACTGAGACAGAAATATCTCAGACAGGCACATAAAGGGATATGCTTGTCTGATGGGTGAGAATACCAATGTTTTTACGACATAAGGCTGTATATGTTGAATCTTTGTGACTGTTTTTGCAAGAAAGATACACTGTATATACAGACGGATGTCTTACTTTTGATGTCTTTATGCTACCTCAGTATTGCTATGACGCATATTCTTTTGTGATAATGAAGTATCCTTGAGATTAATTCCTAATCATATTATCTGAAAGAAAATAAAGGACCACTAATTGTGTATCTCTTTGAATGTGCCATTCAATTATTCGAGTAATCAACACACCTTTTTGTTATATAGGTTTCGTTATGTTTTCAGCGCTAGTGGTGTCAATCTAGTAGGCGTCAAATAGTCTAGACGCCCATTTTTGAGCATAACAGACATATTTGCGAAAGTCAAATACACTGTTATTTGGTGTTGATGATGGTCTTATACTGGAACCATATGTTGTTCACCGAGCAGTTGCAGTTATATGCATGTGCACAATTACTGTACGATAATCATAACAATTCTGAGCAATAAACGTGATAAGCATGGTATTTATATGTGTTTACGTGTTTGTCAATGTCTTAATAATTATGCAAATCTCATCTAGAAGATACACATATAATAAAACGGCAGACGTTGTACGATTTGCTGAAATGCTTGTTGCTGAAATGAATGACAGTCATGAATTAGTGACTGTATTTGTCAAGAAACTTGGCTGACTTTTAAAATACAGATATATTTTTATATATATAATATGAAAATTACACTTATTTTTTCATGTTATTTGATCACAAGTTGCAAGAAATGAAAATGATCTATCCACATCCGATTCCTTGAAAATTTCATGGAATCATTGTTTTCCTTCTTGCAAATGTCTCACATCAAGCTATGTAGATAGAAGTTACGTTCGTTCTAATGCAGCCAGAAACTTTGCAGTTTTATTTGTGTTATCTATATTATCTACAACTGCACTTGCATTATCAGTTATGAACGTCATAGAACGAACATTTGACAGTGCCACCCTTTGAGAAAGACCTTTTACATCTTCAGATGAATACAAAAGCATTAAAGCAATATTCACAGTTAATTACATGAATAACTGCTATCAGTAGGGAACAATGTACGTACATTAGATAATATTAATTAAAAAAGGAAACAAATAGGCAATGATCAGGAAAAGTTGTCACGATTCTAGCTTAATCTCAGCATACTTATAATGGACAAACCTATTTATTAATTTATATATATTATGCTTTTATTTATTTATTTTTATTTTATATAATTCAAATCTTTCCTTTTTTGTGTACACTTATTTATGTATTAATTTTGGGTGAACCGATTTGCACTATTTGTTTTACTGGCAATTGTGTAAGGACACACACACACACACACACACACACACACACACACACGCACGCACGCACGCACGCACGCACGCACGCACATACATACATACATACATACATACATACATACATACATACATACATACATACATACATACATACATACGTTTTTACACATGGTATCAGAGGTGGCAATTTACATAATATAGCAGCGCTAAAATCTAAGACTGAGAGAGGAAGTTGCTGCACGGATGAAAATGTAATAACATGACGTTGCCCATGCACATCAGGAAAACATGTCCGTGCAATGAATACCCCCTTAAACCATCCCTTAAACCCCACTTTTATATAGTAAAACTGGGGATTGCAAGGGTATACTATTTTTCTTATTTTTGCTCCAAAACATAGATTGTGGGTACTCGTTAGAACCGCCTCGGCGAGGCGGTTCTAACGTGTACCCACAATCTATGTTTTGAGCAAAAATAAGAAAAATATCAAAATTTTTCTCACGAATTTTTCAATTTTTACAGGTGAGAAAATCTCTGTATATTGCATGGGCAAGTTTCCGTAATGAAAAAACATAAAACAACAAAAACTAAAAGAAACTTGTATTTCCAAGTCACTGGTCATGAGTGAGTTAACTTTCGATTGACATCATAACCAGCCATCTATCCTATACGTGATACCAAGTGCTTATGTTGCAAAGTAGCTAGATAAAGTACACCCATCTACTTTGATCTATATTTATTTACGAATTAATGATTTCAACAGAATCTATGAGTTATAAATAAATCTGAAATTACGCTGATTTTAAAAGAAAAATGGGAAATGACTACTGGCTTACTCCATGCTTTTTTGTATTGAAATCTATTGTTTTGCAAAGGTCAAGTACTATTATTGTGCCAAATTTACCTTTCATTTTTATTCACACGTTACGTCAGATAGCATCGTAAAAGAATATAAATGATACTAGCACTTTCGTATTTCTGACTCATCTTCTTAAACAGCTGGCTTATAGTATCAATGGCTTGCTCAGATTTGGCTTGTGTGTTTTAATTTATGAAAGCGAGAAGTTCATATGAAAACATCTATATGTAAATTCAAGTATTTTGTACAACTGTCACCATGTTATTCACCATGAGCAAGGACACATTTTGTAATGCGGTCATCGTCTAGAGTCTATACTTTATACATTGAAACCCCACAACTTAAAAATGGTTATTAAATGATATCATAAAATGATAAAGATTAATAATTCATATTAAGTAATCATTCAAATAATCAAACAATTTTAGACATTAAATTTTAATGATTTGCCGAAACAGTGCAATTGTATTGTTTTTATTTTATATTTCTTGAAGTGGAATGTAATCTTAATGTATACAGTATATGATAGTTTCAAGCTTTATTTATTCAACACATTCACGTGGGGCGCACATAACAAAATATCGATGGCGTTCTTCATTGTACCCTATTAATGCCAATCATATATCTTATCTCTATTTTTATATTCTTTCTTAATTCATTTTCTGATATATATCGCAATCAGCTGCACAAAACATATGTTATACCACAATTATGAAGTATCTATTATTAATTGAGGTCATATTAAATCTGAATTATGATCGGTTATCCACTTCTGAATGAGTCAGATCCAGACTGATACCATTTTACCTTGCACCTAGCCAGCTGCTCAAGTGCATGCATGCGTTTGCACTTATATCAAGGGCCGGTTTATGAATTATTGGTCATGGATCATAGAAATTAGCGGCTGTTGTTTACAAATAATTTCGTAGACTTAGTGGCATGGACATTGGCTAATAGTATAGAAAGTCGATATGTGCATGCATCGTAGTAAAATATAAACCTACCCAACGGGCACAAGACGTCATAATGACGTCATATCAACGTCGATGCGACGTCATGACGTCGCATCGACGTCGATCTGACGTCATTATGACGTCATGTGCCTGCTGGGTATTATGATCATAGCAGACTCGCTTCACAGTGTTACGTTATAAATCTGAATGACGTGTATGTTCCGATTGGTCAAATACATTCATTCCATTCTTAATTTTACGGTAAATCTGTGGCGCGAGTCTACTACGATCATACAATGCCACACTTTTATGCTGCTGTTCACAAGCTGTATGCAATTGACACTTGAACGAAAAGATGCTTTGTCAGTGGAACTGTGCTGTTGCTGCGTTTTGTCTGCTTCATTTAATTACATTTACATTTTCATTGTAATCGCCTTAGACGAAAAGCATCGTTCATAATATTCCTCATAAAAACACTTGGACGTCACGTGACGTTAACCACGTCCATCGGCGGAGAGACGTCAAAATCAAACAGTGGCGTTGTCTGTTTACTCATGTTAGCGTGACGTAGACCGCGTATCGCCATGATGTTAAGAGCGAAAAATTGACGTTTTGGGTGTTCCAAAACTGTGTCAAGCTATATTCAGTGCCACATTTCTGGAAAATAAGCTGTTGTATGCGGAAATATGGTTGTAAAAATCAAATGTAGAAAAATGAATTGAAATTCAGATTTTAAGCCTCTACTGTATGATGAAAAAGATACGCAATTTTAATGTCTCCGAGAATCCCTTCGGGCTTCACAGACATTAAAACAGCCTAATGTTTTTCATCATCCAGTCAAAGCTTAAAATCTGAATTTCACTCCTTAAGTAATACATTTAATTTTATATCAGCCGTTTAAGCAATTTTAACAGGTGCAATAAATGATGAGTCATGCTTGTCCCAGTGATCTAACAGTTGTCATAACGAATCAAGCGCATCCTAGAACCAACTTTCATTTTAGCATACGCATGGCAAAACCAACAACATTCATAGGCGAAAACAACGGCGCAGATCAGCTGTGCAGTTACTGCACAGCTGATCAGCGTCTTTGTTTTCGCTACACAGATAGTACAATCTCTTCTTCTTAAAACCGACATTTCAAGCTTCTAGACTGCTTCTGTGACGGTACAGACCAAATTGTGTCGGACCTGGTCGGAAACCTAGATTGTTGGTTTTGTCATGCACAGGCTCATTTGCATCTTCCGTTGTTGGTATTCTTATCAGTGCACGCATTGTTGTGTCTGCGTTTCTGGTATAATGTCTTACATAACATGCACTGTTTTGCAGTACAAATTATACTATTGAGACTTCAGAATTCAAATTAGAAATAGTCTGAGGATAGTGTTGTCTCAATAAACCTTAAAATTAAGTATACAAACCGATTCTACCCAGAGACCTACAAAAGGTTACTAAGAGAAATTGACGTCATTACAAGGTGCAATGCTCCCTTGCTTACTATTAAGGTAATTCATATCTGGAAATTCTCTTAGATCTATTCGATTTTTCTTGGAACGTGCTCGCTTTCTATCTTCGTTAAATAACTATCTACTTGTCCACGAGGGAGCAATCATTAACAGATTTTGTCTGTTCGCTGCAGAACATTTTCTTCGTGTATTTTGGCGCGTTTTCTAAGGTTGTTTTGCTTCTGATTAATATCCTTTTGACAACTTTTGTCAGAATAAATCGCCAGCATTGTTGTTTTAACCCATCATCTCTCTGCACATCAAGTATTAGATGTAAATGAAATACAAACACGAAGCAGTATAATGCCATTTTGTAAACATGACGTGGCAAAGGTCATTTTGGTTCACTGTTCCGTTAACAAAACAGTTGAAACGGGACAAAACTGGTCACAGGTAGGCGACAATAAACAATGCGAACACATAACTTTGAATTCCCAACCCAGTCATCGAGGGCTCAGGAAGAAAGGGACAATGCTTGTGATTGCATGAACGTGGCAAACGTATTAAGGGCTTGTTCAGACAACTATTTTCGTACAATTATAATTCTTATTCATTAAATTGCCTTAAGGATGTTCGCTGCCAATGAAAAAGTATTCAAATTTTTTTCTAACCCATTTTTTATTCAAAAATACAATATAAGACATTTAACAAAATTTGTATAGGGTAGTCTGCATTTTTTAAGCTACAGGCCTCTGAATGAGACCTCTGAACACCATGTTTTAAATTTAGCAAATTTAATTTAATTTTCAATTCTTTGAAACATACCTGTCCTGGACAAAAATACACCCACAATGCTTTCGAAAGTCGTAATATTTACGTAATGCAGACTATTATTTTGGACCAAAAACATATAAAAATTTGCAACAAATAGTGGACGATAAAATTTTGCGACTCGTTTTACAACCCTACCCCCATACTTAAAAAGTCGGAAAAAATCAATATTTTGAAATAAGCCAAACCCATATTTGTAGATTCAAACTTTTTCTTGTATTTTCACACAACATAGAACCTGTCAATAGTGTTAGAATAAAGGAAAGAAATATATAGGGTAGCGTGCATTTAAGAGAGAACCAACGACTTGAAAATCGCCATTTTAAGCCTTTTTACGGCCGTTTTGTTTCTTGCCTCCCATTTCATAACCCTAGATTTTTAAACTAGCGCATCAAATGCAAAAAGACTTACACAGACGTTCCTGTGCACATCTACTGCTGCTAAAATAAAAATAGAACCAGTGCAGTTAATTTGAAGATGTGTAATATTCAAGTTTAATCTACCCTAGCCCCTAAATTCTACTGACAATTAACATTTTCTGAAACGTTGCAGAAAATGGGGTGAAAAAAAATGAAGTTCCTTAAATTGACAAGTTTCATTACTCATTCAATGCATATCATCAATATGTATTCAAATATAAAATATTAGGAAAAAATCTGCAACCGTTTACGAGATATTCAAAAAAGTAAAAACCGGAAGTTCCAAAATGTCAAATGTTAGCAGCGAACATCCTTAAGGTATGCAATTTTGAAACAGGGTAACAGGAAGGTAAAAGTAGGCAATGATCAGGAAATTGCGCAATCAGAAAGAAAAACCGAGGTGGGAAAAAAAACTAAATTAACAATCAGGTACTAATACCAAGAAAACATATCGTAAGCCGAGTGATCAGATATTTTCCCAATAGGTGGCCGCTCAGTTACCCAAACTTAACCAAAAATATGAAAACGTACATAAGGTGCTAACAGCGCAAGAAAGCAACACCAAGACACAAAACAATAAGAACCATCACAGAAGTTTCGCATTGGAACGGTCTGTAATATAAAATTACTAGAGGGGAAACTCTAGCGGGACACCCGCTAATAAAAGTATTCGATGCATTCGTATATATAAATTTTATGGCGTAACAAAGCAAATAAAGTTCATCTTTTGAATGTGAAATCTTTCGATTACAGATCTTAGGAATATTCTATATGCACTTTAAGTACCACATGAATGACATATTCGCACTATATGTTTTAAAGTATGAGACATCTTTCCCCTGTTGTCTTCCAAAGCACATTTCAGAACCCCAGATTATGATTGAAACAAGTGCTTTATAAGCCACCACAGGACGAAACCGGCGATGCTATCATTTGTGCATAGTGGAAAATCAGAAAGCTGCAGACCTGATTTTGTATAAGACTTACATGTATTATAAATAGATAATATTTATGTCTTTGGGTATCCATAATAGAAGGACATTCTCGGAGACTAACCGGGCTATGCTTGAAAACAGTCTCTGGTTATATAGACTTTGGCATTATCACCATTGCTTTTTCTATATCCCGATGGATTCTAGAAAAGTGCTTCACTAATCTATATTGCATATGAAATGAGCATTGCCAGAAGAAATTTTGCTTTTTATGTATAAACAACATGGATGTAGATCAGTCAACAAACCGCATGTAGGCCGACCGATGTTTTTTTCTAATGCCTAGAAACTAGACGCACCCTGGCTTCTTTGGCTGAATATCAAAAGTAAATATTAACTTATGTAGCTGTGCAGCCTTGCATGTGTCTGAACAGGTCGAGGTCCTTGAAGCCAGATCTTCTCAGGGTATTTCTAATTTAAAATAAGTGCCTAATATCCGCAACCACTTCATGGGTATAGAATGCAACAATCTCAAGCCCTCACACAGACTGAATATTACAACATGCAAATGGGAAACACAGAAAAAAATCACAAACAAAACACCTCTTTGACCAAATTTCCTCCGTTAAACTAGTTTAAGACCCTTAACAATTTAATGTTATTATTGGCCGCTCTACGGTGGTATTATTACTTTTAGATTTTTGTTGTTAGGGCGTCAGTAATGATCTAAAAATGGGTTAAAGCAGTTGAAATTTTAAAGCTTACTGGAAAAGTCAAACGTAGTATGAGCAATACAAAATCTGTTATACACATTATGAATATTTATATGATATAACATAAATTTGACTTTCTTGAAGCTCTGTACATACGGTAACGTTTATATATCTTTTAGCATTTTGGCTATTGTTCTGGGATAAATTCTTAAGAACCATTGGTGGTTAATTTCTTGCGTAATTCGGTTTACAGCTCATAGCGGCACTCATACGTATCCAAACCTTTTCCCATTAACCTAATTCTTCCCACTACCACAGAAATTCACACCATACTATAGCCTTGGAAAGTTCAAATAAAAGAATAATGCACCACCATGTCATCTTCAACCCATTTTCATAATGAATTTAGCAGGGATATCTGTTCACTTTTAGCTCACCTGAGCCGAAGGCTCATGGAGAGATTCTACCCAGCGGGTACATGACGTCAGAATGACGTCATATCGTCGATGCGACGTCATGACGTCGCATCGACGTCGATCTGACGTCATTCTGACGTCATGTGCTTGCTGGGTAAAACAGTCATGCTCGCCATACTCTGGCGTCCGCCATCGTCGTCGTTCTCACTCACACTTTTCAAACATCTTTTCCTGTGCAAACGCCTCGGCCAATCAACGTTAAACTTCGTGTGAAGCATCTTTAGGAAGGAAGAACGAAAGTTTGCATGCATTAGATGGTCCAGGTCACATGACCAAGATGGCCGCCAGGGATATGAATAGCAAAAACCTTTAAAACGCTCAGGCCTATGATTTTGCAACTTGGCAAGAATTATAGTTGAAGTGAGCTCTACAAAATTTATATAAATCATTACCCTGTATATATTGGTAAAATGATTAGTTTAATGGGGAAACATTGTGGAAATGGGCAAATGGATAGAATTTTAATTGTATTTTCTCCGCCCAAGGTTGTCTCAGGATTATGCACAAGGACATGGATTCATGTATATAGTCGATCTTAGGTGAGCGTTTACAATGCTTATGAGTTAGCTTCAATAATTTATATGAAAATCTGCAGTTTCCTTAATCAGTCCTCAACGAAAGGACAATGAATTATCACATATGGATGTATGGTTGTTTTTGTGCGGGTGCCAAATTTGAATTCCTGATAAGTTTGTTTCAATAATAATAGTCATATGCTCCATTCGTTAAAATATATAAAATATTAAACAGCAATAAATGGCTTTACAAAAGCACGGAATAACCTTGATGGAACCTGTTCAATGTTACGTCAAAATTCTTGGCAAGATTTAAAACTTTTGTTTCGCTATAATTGTCTAGAAGTGATAAGATCTAACTGACTGACAATTTGTCAAACATTCTCAATTGTAACTCGAATTAATTATTTGTTGTATCCACGACAAAGCCAATGCAAATGTAAAATTCAGCCTAATGACATAAATTCTGGTTTTAAGCTCTTTTTAAGCAAACGCAGGCACATTAAAGACAAGAGACGCTTTGAATGATACATGATGTACTTGGTTTATCCTGTAAAGCATGGCAGCATTATTTGATCCACACCTGCGACTGACACTGAAATCGTAGTTGAAGACTTACAATAATTGTCGTCTGATGGGGACACTACTAGAATATGTTCTATACAACTGTTTTAGTTCGCTAAACCCTAGAAAACTGACCGTTCCACGGAAAAGATCAGTAGTATAAAATTAGAATCTCAAAACTTTGTGAAGTGCTTTTCCACCGACGGGGTCTGCTGTGGCTTGGCTCGGCTGTTCGTTACATTTGGCGGGATGATGACAACTGCCGGACAGGAGTTGTCTTACCCATGTAGTCCCCAGGCTCGTACGTTGGTGCAACGTATTAGCGGCATCTGGAGTGCTAGTAATATACAAATTAGAAACCGTGGCGAAACTTTGTGAAGTAAGTGTCGCATATATAGCACAGTTAACCAACATTGGTGGATGAGCATGCTTTTCCACCGACGGGGTTTGCTGTGGTTTGACTCGGCTGTTCGTTACATATGAAATTAGAACATTCCGTTTCATTCAAGTTGCATCTGATTTCTGTTTTATTTCTGTTTGTATCATATAAAGCTGCAGTATTTCAGCGTTATGCTGTGAGCCAACATTGTAATGGGATCATAAACATAATCACATTTTAAATATACTCGCGGTACTTTGATGTCACAACTAAGTGTTGTTTCAATAAACATTTCAAGAAAATTTGGAAACAAGTATTTCCTAATCACAACCTCTTTAAAGCGCAAAAAACACTCAAAACTTAAAGGCCAATAAGCATCTGGAATGTGGAAGTGAAAACTGCTTTTAATCAAACTTTGGCAGAAACATGTACCAATTACATCGAAGAAATGAATCTTTAAAAGTATTTTTGCAGAATGGAAAATTACTTTAGAGCTTTTTGTTTTACTTATTAGCTCACCTGAGTCGTTATGCTCACAAGGGGAGCTTATAGTATCCCCATGCTCCGTCGTCCGTCGTTGTCGTCCACAGTGTTCAAACACCTCTGAAACCGCTGGTCCAATCAAAGCCAAACTTCATGTGGGACATCCTTAGCAAGGGAGAACCAAAGTTTATATAAATGGTTTAGGTCACATGACCAAGATTGCCGCCAAGCCCGTATATGGTAAAAACCTTAAAAAATCTTCTCTGGAACCCGGTAGACCGATTTCAGCCAAACTTGGTATGTAGCATTGCGGGCTCTGGTCCATCATAATTTATATAAATCATGACCTTAGGTTGACCCTGACCTATTTTACGGCAAGGTCAAGTTTGGCTACATAGGCTTTTCAATGAAAAAAAGTTGAAAACATTGAAATTTTCAGGAAGTATTGTAGCCCGTGATCTGAAAGTTGGTAAATACTGACAACATGTTGAGATACTGAAGTTATGTGAGTATTCAAGGTCAAAGTCATTTCTTGACCTGGGTCAAAGGTTTATTTACATATTAACTGTAAAACTTAATTTTCTCAGATACCGCTTGACCAATCAAAGCCAAATTTTATATGTAGTATACTTAGGACGGGAGAACAAAAGTTTATATAAATGGTCCTTGTCACATGACCAAGATGGCCGCCATTCCCGTATATGGTAAAATTTTGAAAAAAAAAAAAAAAAAAAAAAAAAAAAAAAAAAAAAAAAAAAAAAACTTTGGAACCAGTGGATTGATTTCAATGAAACTTGACATGTAGCATTAGGGACTCTGGTCCATCATGTTATATATACACCTGTAAATTATGACTTTGGGTTGATCTTGATTTATTAAAGAGGAAAGTCAAATATTGTTACATATGCTTTTCAATAAGAAAAAAAGTGGAACCATTTAATTTTCCGGGAAGTTTTGTAGTCTGTGACCTGACCTGACAATTGGTACATACAGACAGTTTAAGTGTTAATAATTACATGTATGTGAGTATTACAGGTCAAGTTTACTTTTTACCTTGACCAACATGACCTTAGACAAAAGGTCATTTAACAAAGACCAAATCTCAGGTGAGCGATATCAGGGCCATTGGTCCTCTGGTTTTGTTATTAAGTTTTCTGCAAAATGTGAAGGCCAGTAATCTCGATTGTGATTTATAAATAATATTTTACAATTGCATTTCACAGCGATTTCGTGGCTCTGGAAAGATATAGATTTGACAATTTATTACGAAAACTTCCCCATGCAATAAACAGAGATTTTTTGAGCTTTAAAAATTGAAAATTGTCAGCTGAAAAATTTTGATATTTTTCTTATTTTTGCTCAAAACATAGATTGTAGGTACACGTTAGAACCGCCTCGCTGAGGCGGTTCTAACGAGTTTCCCACAATCTATGTTTTGGAGCAAAAATAAGAAAAATAGGTATACCCCTGCATACCCCAGTTTTGCTATATAAACGTGGGGTTTGAGGGGGTACACATTTCACGGACATGTTTTCCTGATGGTTTGCTTCTGTCAATATTATATCCTTTGACAGAAACAAAGCTGCGTTTCGTATTAACATTTTTCTCAACATTAAAAATAACGTTTGTTCTTTTAAACTAGCATCAAATGATATTTAAGGAAGATGGCGATAATTTGAAAAAGAAAAAAGTGTTTGTTTTGTTTCTATTTTAAGCTGACAATCAGTTTTTTATGAATTGGAATAAAGGGTATATCCTACAAATTATGCAAGATACCAACATTATGCTTCGTCCTGAAGATATCGTGTTTTAATGAGTGTAGCAGCTAATATTCTCTCTAAAGACAAGTTAGGTTCTAAAATAAGCACAACGTAAATAAAAGAGCAGACATTTATGCTCAAAATGCAGCGGTCTGTGCAGAAATTTTAAATCACTCAGTATTTACAATCGTTAACAAGACAACTGGGAGTCAAGAAAAGTAATTAAAACATCATTCATGTTACTTTTTATGTGTTTTGTTTTTGCGAATGTTTATCTTACTGTCATAAAAGCAACAAATCTCGTACAACGATAAAAGCTTTTGCTTGCATGCATTCTCGGCGATTTTTATCCTATTAGATTATGCTACTCAGTGCATCTCCTTGGTTCAAACGCACAACATTTACGTTTAGTAAGATATGTTTATCAACACCCGAGGCATACTAAATATTTGTTTTTGAATATTACATGTCGTGACGCATAGAAACGTAGAAACACGTGACACGGGACAGGGTAAAAATGGAACCTGTAATTGGATACGTCATCAAGAAAACATACCCGTGAAATGTAAACCCCCGCAGACGCACTTTGATATTGAAAAAACTGGGGTTTGCAGTGGTATACCTAATTTTCTTATTTCTGATCCAAAACATACATTGTGGGTACTCGTTAGAACCGCCTCTCTGGTTCTAACGTGTACCCACAATGCATGACTGAGCAAAAATATTAAAAACATTTTTTTTCTAGTAAAATTTTTCAATTTTCACAGCTGAAAAAATCCTCTGTACATGGGCAGGTTTTTGTAATACTTTGCAAATTATACAGTAATCATACCACGTGATTTGTTACATTGTTATGTCACTTTTTATGGCGACTGTGCAAATACAGCATTTTTATACTTAGTTTGGCCAATCATCTAAGCTTAAATTTAGATACGATATCTGCAGGAATGCTTCTATACTGCATATATTTCATATAATAGTTTACTCCTGATAGAATGTTTACTTGCTATATGATACAATAATTATTATATATGTATTAACCTTGTATTTCATCTCGACAGTAGATAAACAACTTATAACATAATTGACTATGCTATTCCAAGGCCACTGAGTTATGATGGTAATATTCTTAAGTACAGTGCCAAAACTGTTCAATTTTAATATGAATATTCCAAAATATGGATCGCATGTAAGTGGTGAGTCCTCGAATATTGGTATACTGCCAAATCATGATCCAATATAAATTATACCATCTCGGTGTTTTGCCTATTTTAGTTTTAGAAATTTCGCCGTCGGTGTTTTATTTATTTTCAAGATGGGAGTTTTGTTTTACTTTGGCTGGGCGTGGAATGTGGCGTCATCTGCATGTATTTCGATACAGTGATACTCTGTGTGCAACGGAAACTCGATTGAGACCATCTCTCGAAATTGGCTCTTGAGGCACGCCTCATTCTACATGTGCTGTTTAATGGAAATTTCGTCGACATGTCTGTCCTTTTATAAATAAGCTTTTAAAAGAAATAAGTAACAATTTGGTTCTAAATTCCATAGTAATGACGCTACTGCTACAGCCACTATAATCATAATAGCAATGGTGTTACTTAGTACAGCTTATTCTAGTTATATTTGAGCCGCCGCATCAGAAAACAAACAATTTGCATATGCGAAAACAAAGCCACAGATCAACTGCGAAGCTGATCAGCGCCTTTGTCTTCGCTACTCGGATAGAACACTTCCTCTTCTTCCTAAATCCGAAATTTCAAGCTTCTAGCCATCTTCCGTAGCCGCACAGGCCGATTTGTGTCGCACTTGGTCGGAAACTCAAATTGTTGGTTTTCTCATGCGAAGGCTCATTTTGTAAATACTACTTTGTACCAAGAAAACTTTCACCCGCATGAAACTGCCCTGGCACAATGTAATGACGACCGAGAATTAGCTTTCAACACACCTCTAAAAAGAGTTATTACGACGTCTCGATATGAAAACCATGCCACGGAAAAACAGCTTTGCATAAGTTTATATATGTTACAGAACGATTCATAATAATAATCCAATACCATAAAGGCGGGGTAATAGCCATTTAGTTAATAGTAATGTATTATGACACCATGATAATAAAGCATACATAAGCTGTAATCATTTCGAAATCTCCGATGGCACAATAAGACTTAATTTCTATTGGCACCGGGGCTGGGACTCTAAGTCATTTTCTTGACAGTTCTCACTATGAATTCATTAACCATAGCAAAGGTATAATGGGTTTTTCAGGTGTATGTTTGTCTTAAAGCAGAGGTAAATTAAACCTCCAACTCTTGGGAATCCCCTTGTTTTGTTTAAGCACAGTGTTTATAGTCCGAATTCGACCACAAATTGTTTCCAATATGACGAAAGTCAAATGGGCATCAGGACACTACGTGTACTTTCTTCGCACTTAACAACCACCATTCCCAAGTTTGTTACACAAACTTGAATATTGTAGCATAGTTGCCTAGAACGTCAAGCGCGTGCACGTTATATGATAATAAATATTATTATTATGGTTTACTTCCGGCAAAACTGGACCAGAAGTAACCATAGGTTACTTCCGGACCAATATGTAATTTTACATGATGCACAATGTAGAGGACCTCTGTTGATACACACTGACTTCTCAGTCAACCTTGAAAGCGAGGGAAACTTGCCCATGTAAAATACTAAGATTTTTTTTCAGAAGCAAAAATTGGAAAATATCATTGGAAAAAAATGATATTTTTAATATTTTGGCTGAAAACATACGGTGTGGGCTCGCCGAGGCGATTCTAACGAGTACCCACAATGTATGTTTTGGATCAAAAATAAGAAAAAATAGGTATAACCCCCTGCAAACCCAAGTTTTTCTATATAAAAGTTGGGTTCAAGGGTAAAACATTTCAAGGACAAGTTTTCCTGATGTAACTGGCTGACTCAGACAGGTAGGTCCTCAGAAATGCAATTAAGGACATGCAACTGTTGCATAATAGAGACCTTCCTCGTAATTTCTTCATCAGTGTTCCTACATGCAAGCCTATTTAAACTGATAAGAGCGTAATTGGTTTGATGAATTTCATATGCACCTTATGATTCAGGAAATGATGCATTACGTACAAGATCAAACTTAGCATTAACCTGCATCTTGGAATTGCTCGTCTAGTAGGAAAGATTCTGGGAGAATAAATGTTTAACAGCCCTCTCGAGCTGATTATTTTATACTGCTACGAAAGAGATTTCATTGACAATCAAGCTGATGTTATGGAGGCCTTTAATTTGACTTGTAGGTACCTCGGTGACCTTTTGAACATTGACAATCCTTATTTTGAAGGCATGGTCAATCAAATTTATCCACATGAACTACGATTGAATAAAGCCAACACCACAGATACCGAAGCCCCCTTTTTGGATTTACATCTATTTCAAATGGATTTGTTTCTTCTAAAATTTATTAGAAACGCGATGACTTTGATTTTGATATAGTAATTTTCCGTTTTTGGACGGTGACGTTCCTCGCCGTGCTTCGTATGGTGTATACATTTCGCAACTTATTAGGTTTGCTAGGTTTTCTAAATTTTATCACAGACATTATGATTTGATTTCCAAATTTAATGTTGGGCTAAATACGCTTTTACGTGAGGGCTTTTCGGAACCAGAATTTTATCGTGATTTGATTACAAATTTTAGAAACCTATAGGAAGGGATGATTTTTCTTTCAGTTCAGAAAGCTCATAACACGTCACAGACATATAGGTTATAACTTGAATGCTTATGCGACAGTCTGTATGCTGAGTTTTAACCCAATCATGGTTGATAACTATGCTGCCTTCTTTAATTGCACGCCGTCGGGTCGGGCGACAGACTCTATGATGGCCCCGACATAAAGCTATCAGGGATTTTCCTGGGCTGATTTTGGGGCCCATTACGGGCCCCTTTCCCAATTGAAAAAAATGTGTAAAATTTCCCAATTTTCAGGTAAAAAATCCCAAAATAATAAATAAATCCTTGTTCATTTGTTGTGGATAGGTAGATCATACCCTCAAAACATTTTTTTTTTTTGGAGAAATATCCTCAAATTAACACCAAATATGCATAATATCCCCTGTTCTTTTTTGTATCCATTTTCCCAATTTGGCTGATATACGTATTATTTTTCCCAAAATCATTGGTCCCGGGTCCCCGTTTTGAAAAGGTAGGAAAATCCCTGGCTATTCATTTTAGTTGGTTGGGGCCGGGGCTTTTTGTCTGTAGCTTGGCCCACCGGGGTTCAACTTGCTCCGGGTTTCTGTAAGTTATTTGGTGCCCAGGAATCTCCATCATCGGACAGCTTACTGAATCTGTTGAGTCCTTTTTTGATTCATCACGGTGGTTATCATAATTTATTCGTTTGCCCTTGATGATTCATTGACTAGCTAGAGATTCTCCTGAGGGTGAGATTAGGTGTCCTGTAAAACCCGTTTAAGCCCCCCAGTAATTTTATATTACTGATCGTCCCAATGCGATACTTCTGTTGTGGTTGTAACTGTTTTGTGTTTTGGAGTCGAATTTTTGTGCTGTTTGAGCCTTATGTGCGTTTTCACATTTTTAGTTAAGTTCGGGTAACTGAGTGGCCGTCTATTGGGGAATAACTGCTCCCTCGTCTTACGATATGTTTTCTTGGTATAAGTGCCTAAGTCAGTGTCATTTTAGTTTTTCCCACCCTTCGTTGGTGGAGTGGGAATTTCCTTCTGATTGCGCCATTTCCTGATCATTGCCTACTTGTACCTTTTTACAAAATGCTTCGCTTTCAAATTTTTATCGCAAATCAAACACAATGGAATATATACACGCAATGTTCAACAATGAAATATATAAATTGGATGGTCAAGGACAAAAATACTGTACGGCTTCAATCGAAATTACGGAACCACTTCCAAAATATTGAAAATTTAAAAAGAAAACAGTTTCTAGTCCCTCTCAGTGTATAGAAGTATAGCTACGAGACTTATCTTTTTGCCAAAGGCAATTGATAAAGATTCCATGAGGGCTATCGAAGCCGCGTTTTTGATTTTAGCTGCAGCGTGAACATTCTCACATGCCCCCACTAACCGTAGTAATTCTGTATAAACATATCATCTCTCAATTCCAAACAAACGACAGGAGGTTAATTACTGTCTGGAATTAGTTCAGTAAACAACGATAAGTGGAGACAATTATTATCTATCACACTTTTTCGACCTTTATCATGCTGTTTAATGATTGACAAGAAAATACACTCCAGATGTTGTGGTAAATGTCGCAGAAAATGCTGTCAATATGCCATCTTGCACGTAGTTTCAACCTTGTAACTGTTGCAGATACATGTTTAACGTGTACCCGTCAGTTAAGGATAAGTACGTGTATGTATTTTATTAATTGGAACTGTGTTGTTTTTGTTCGAGACTAGTCTGGCTATGATTTGCATGTTTTGTGAATCAAAGATGATAATCCATATAGCATTTCAAAAGTGGAAATGCAGAGTGAATTACAAATATCAGGCGTGTTGGTACACCCAAGACGTTTCTAGAAAGACCATGGTTTGCCAGAGAAAAACATTAAAACAGGTGCGCACTGTGGATATGCAGTAATTAAACACAGCAGATAAGAATGTACAACATAGACTGTCACTTTTTATGGCCCATTAGTCTTATCACAGTAGATGCATATTGCTTTTCAGATTTTTGTACAGTGCTGCAAATGCATTATTATATCTGATACATCTTCGTGCAATTTATCCAATTATTTACCAAATAAGCCTCCTCGTAGGAAAACCAACAATGTGGTTTCCGAACAGGTCGGACACAAACCGGCCTGTACAAGCACAGAAAAGAGCTAGAAACTCGAAATTTCGGATTTAAGTAGAAGAGGAATTGTACTATCCGAGTAGCGAAAACAATGGCGCTGATCAGCTTCCTTTGTTTTCGCCTATGCAGATTGTTGGTTTTCCCATGAGGCGGCTCAAATGGTAAAATGCACGTTGAATAACCAAGGGGGGCTTAGCATCAAAATGACATCAGACACTGTCTTAATGTACAAATAACATTGAAAGGGTCATGACACATCCCATATATTCTGAATATTGTGTCTGTGCGTTTAAGAGACGACAACCACACTTGATCACTAGTGTCTCTGTGGCGGAAGAAAAGGGAAAGATGGAAATTTAGGAAAGGCAGAAAATTAAAGTTTACAGTCTGAGTTTTCAGCGTCTTCAATGGGTAAAAAGACCAATCCGGCTACAGTAACTGTCATTGGGTATGGTCGCCCAACCGGCACAGCTCTAAGAACCCTCTGACACTTACTTGCAGACTGCCCCTTACCCTAGTTTAAAATGTATGACAGGACAGCCCCTGCTTGAAGGATACCAAGTCAGGGGCCTCGGCCACAGTGGCCGTCAATGAATTCCAAATTGTGACGGGTCGAGGAAACAGTTTTTGTAGACATCTATTGTTGATGATATCTATCTGTCTGAGCTTCTTTGCCTACTTGTACTTTTTTGTATAAATTGCTCTGTGGCTGGTACAGCCACTAGATCACGGATTACTTTATATAAAGTAGGGTGAGTTGTAGTTTGACTCTTCTTGATTCTAGGGTTTCCCAGTCCAGATTATGTAGCATATCTGTCACACTGCTTGTGTTATGGTAGCGACTTGTTGCATACCTGGCTACCCGTCTCTGGACCATTTCGATTTTCCGTACGCCTTCATCAGGATAGGGGCTCCAAACAGTAGCACACTACTCGATGTTGGGCCTAACGCGTGTCTTGTATGCAGCAGTAGGTTCCTTCGCAGAAATCCTAGCATGTTGTTTGATTTCTTGACCTGTTCTATCAATGCGACTGTTCCATGATAGATTGTAGGACAAGTCCAAGCCAAGGTATTTGGCAGTCTTTACAGATTAAAGTTTAGGTAACTGAGTGGCCACCTATTGGAAAAATAGCTGCTCATTCGGCTTACCATATGTTTTCATGTTTTCATGGTATAAGTACCTGATTGTTAGTTTTGGTTTTTCCCACCTCGGGTTTTTGGAATGGGAATCTTGATAGCGCCTTTTCCTGATCTGTACCTACTTGTACCTTTTTCTAGACTCTGACTTTTGAGACTGTAATTATACTTCAATGGTATTTTTATGACTTGCAGGCTGTTACACTTGTCAGGCTCGAATAGCATTCCCCATTTTTGGCCTCATTCTGTAAGCTTATGTATAAGTCGTCCTGAAGTTTTTGGCAGTGTTGCAGTGTCTTTACGTTTCTGTATACTATGCAGTCGTCGAAAATAGTATGGTCTTTGTCACTCCTTCTAAATGTGTATTAGCAAACTTTGTTTTGTGCTTAAAGTGATTATGTTTAAAAACCGCGAAAAGATGGGTGTATTGCGGTTAATCCTTTTTTTTTTGTTGACTTTATATATTGAGGTCACTGTTTCAAACAGTAGAATTTAGATCATAACTATAATGATATAATCGCCGTCTATGATTGGTAGCCAGTTTGGGCAAAACTAAAGCGCAGATCTAAGCTACTATTATAAGACAACCTCAAATATTGTAAAGTTACACTAGAAACAAAACAATGATTGGTATTTTACCTACAGGAATGCTAGGAACAAGAGCACTTGTAAGAAGAAATATTTCATAGTAACACGGTTCTCAATTCGCATTATTTGAGCCGCGACGCGAGAAAACCGGTCTTCGGGGTTTCCGACCAGGTCCGACACAAACCGGCCTGCACAAGCTCAGAAAAGAGCTAGAAGCTTGAAATTTCGGATTTAAGTAGAAGAGGAATTGTACTATCCGAGTGGCGAAAACAAAGGCGCTGATCAGCTTCGCGGTTACCGCGAAGCTGATCTGCGCCTTTGTTTTCGCATAGGCAAAAATCCGGTTTTGTCACGATGCGGCTCATTTCTAAAATGCCAAGGGTATGTTCGACATTATCTTCTGCAGTATCTGTAGTTTCTGTAAGTGGTTTAAACTTGAGTTCCAATCATTTTGTTAATGAACATGATGAACTTTTTGTGAAACTTCATTGTTAAACAATATTGCAATTCCTATACGAGTGCATTGTAATGAGAGGAATTTTCAAGAAATGAAATTTTGATGGTGTTTAGAGTAATACAAACCAAACATTTATTTTTTTATTTAGCTTGGAATCACATCAACATTTAGAGTGAAAGTGTATTTGTACACAAAAAAGAATTTTGTTTCATTTATTTTAGCTAGAATCGCGTCAACATTTAAAGTAAAAGTATGTCTGTACTCATCCCTTGTACCTTGTGTCCCAGCAGGCGCATCGACGTCGATATGATGTTATTCTGACGTCATGTGCCCGCTGGGTGTATGGTGGCCTACGGCGGTAGTTTTGGTTTGATTTGTACTTTGTTAATAAGACATGTCGCAACTTTAAAGGCACAAACACAAAAAATCGCAGTGAAGGATAGTCAGGGAGAGAAACGGAGAGTGGATGGTTATAGAAACAGGCACAGAGAGACAAACAGAAAGATTGACAGAGAGAGAGAGAGAGAGAGAGAGAGAGAGAGAGAGAGAGAGAGAGAGAGAGAGAGAGAGAGAGAGAAATGCGCTGCTTATGTTCTCATTAGTGTTTTCACTGCACTTAAAGGATCTCAGTTTTATTTTTTTATGGAATATCCACATTCAAATACAGAGGAAAGCACACCCCGTAAGTCAACGCTGTAATATGTATGAAGAGCAGCATGAGCAGTACTTGGCAAGTTCGATGAATATCAAGCAAGCTTTAACAAATGAGACACTGGTGCACATTACGAAAACTTGCCCATTCGATATACAGAGAATTTTTTCAAAAGCAAAAATTATAAATTTTATTGGAAAACATTTGATATTTTTAATAATTTTGCTAAAAAAATGATTGTGGGTACACGCCTCACCGAGGCGGTTCTAACGATTACCCACAGTCTTTGTTTGGGATCGAAAATAAGAAAATAGGTATATCCCTGCAAACCCCAGTTTTACTATATAAAAGTGTGGTATTATAGGGTTATTGCACTGATATCGGTGAATATTGTCGCGAGTTGGGATATCGAAGGACGCGAGCTTGCGAGCGTCCATAGATATCCCAACGAGGGACAATATTCACCGATATCAGTGCAATAATCCTTTTATTATATAGCTATAAATATCTGCTTCTCATATTGGATGTTTTGTTGAGATTTAGCCTTACAACATTGAAATATCTATATGAAGGCCGTGATAATATCAATAAATGATATCATTTTCAATAAATGATATCATTTTTGCACTAGTGCAATATCAGATGATATTATTTTTGCACTGTTACTTTTCTGAAGCTCATTTTGCAATTGAATCAATATTGCTGACATTTTGTTTTCTTTTTTCGGCTTAAATTGCTTAAATCTGAATGTGTTAAACTTCAGCTGACGTTTTCGGCTCGGTATGACGTCATTTTTACGTGACGTCAGATGATGACGTCATTATATTTAACGTCCCAATTTCACAATTTTGCACGATGACCCTCAAGTTAAGAATTTGACAAAGTTTCATAAAAAAGATTTTTTTCTCTTTTAACAAAGTGTGCAATATCAAGTAAGTGTGCAGATATCGTCTGATATTTGCACACTTGTTACTCGGGTTTTATCCCTATGTTTACATCATTTGATATTTATAGCTAGATAATAAAAGGGGTATATATCACACGGACGTTTTTTCCTCATGATGTACAAAACGGAACAGTATGTACATATGTTACTTAAAAGCATTTTCACCTGTTTGTACAAAGGAGAGAACAGCATGTGCTTTCCAAATGTTTCATTATAGAAAACAATGCCTCTAACGCTCTCTGAATTCAAAGGAAAGTGAATGAATGAAATCATAGTTCAATAAATATCAAACGCACCTGAATCAAAGAAATCATAGTTTATTTAATATCATGACAAGAAAAACAGAAACAGTATCATGAACTTATTGTAGTCGTTGAGTATTTCTTTGACGTTGAAGTTTTATAACTTTTACACAGTTAAAATGGAATTAAACAGACAGTTAGGAGGACATATAAAAAGTGGATTTTTATTTCAAAAGCTTTAATTATTGATATTAATAATAATATCTGATAGTAAGAGAATATAAAGGTACAAGAAGGCAAAGATCAGGAAAAGGCGCAATCAGAAAAAGACTCCCACTCCAAAAACCGAGATGGGAAAAAGGTAAATTAACAATCAGGTACTATTACCATGAAAACATATCTTAAGCCGAATGGGCAGCTATTTTCCCAATAGGTGGCCAATGAAATTCCTAAACTTAACTAAAACTATGAAAACACACATAAGGCGCCAACAGCACAAAAAAAATTTAAACACCAAGACATTAAACGAAAGAACCACCACAGAAGTATCGCCCTGGAACGATCAGTAATATAAAATTACTGGCGGGCTTAAGTCGATTTTACAGGTACCTAACCTCACCCTCAGCTTCTGCAGTGGTTCGTAACATTTAGTTATTTCTTCGGTCCTCGTGGTGAATCTCTAACTAGTCGATGAATCATCAGCCGCGTGCGATTTGTAGCTTCCGGAAGATGAAGTGAGTTACTTCTGTTCGATTTACGTCTTCTAAAACCAGAAGAGACCTCTTCCGTCAAATCGAACAGGGGTCTTCTGATTCTAGAAGCTCTTCTGCCTCTTCCGAATTTTGAGTGGAAGACGGAAGACGGAAGAGGTCACGTGACCGCGTCCTTGTCAACAACAATGGCTGCCTCTACTCCTGGACCGACTTTCAACGACTTTCACGAGCTCTTGCGAAATGTATGCTTCGTATACATTTTACTAAATGGATTAAGTGAAAGAAATAGACATGTTTTCATCCTTAATTTCTTTCATAGCTTGTTTACAGAATCGATTGTTTTGGTTTAAGAATGATCATGGAGGCTGCCATTGCTATTTCCTCCTTTTTGAAGAGCTACGGTTTCACGACATGTTCGATTTGTTTTTGGTCTTCTGTCTTTTTGGTATCTTCCGTCACGTGATATTCTGCTTCCAGAAGTGTCTAAATCGCACACGGCAATCAAGAACAAGCAGATAAATCATGATAAACATCCTGATGAATCAAAAACGAGGACTCAACAGATTCAGTAAGCTGCCCGACGATGGGGATCCCTGGGCGCCGAATAACTTACTAACTCTGGAGCAAAAGAAAAACACCAGTTGGACCCCGGTGAATATATACTGTATTGTTTTACATAAGAGAATATATAAGGAAATATATACTGTATTGTTTATTCAGCCTTTTGGATCTTCTTTGAATTTATTTACTAGGGATCCGATAGTATTTTTGTTGAGATTTATTTTGCATCACATATAAATAATGTTCCTGAAATAAAAATAATAATAATAATAATAATAATAATAATAATAATAATAATTATAATAATAAAATAAAAAGAAACATAACTTGTGGACATCTTCTGAATATTTTTTCAAAGATGCATGTTAGTTCAAGATTAAGTTTACCATTCGAAATAATGATACCAATTGCTGTTTCTCAGTCTCATAAAATCCATGTGCAAATCATTCTCTAAAAGATTTGGTGTGAAAATTAAAGTATTACCTGCTAGCACATGCCAACAAAGCATCATTGCAACAGGTGCCATTTATTTAAAACTTGAATCAAACGCTAGTGCAGTAAAACATCTAGCAAACCTCCTCTGGATAATACCTGACATAAGCTGCTTAGAAAGTACTATACATTTTGTTTATCTTTTGAGAGATTGTTATTGATACTAACAAAAGATTCTGGTTAGATATAGTCTCAGGCTGGTTTTAATCTCTACTAAAGCCCTTCTTGATAGCAAATCCTGCAGAAAGTGGTTTTGCAGAACTATGCCCAGTGCACGATGCGGTTACGTTAATAGCATCGTGGCAATTATTAACACCTTAGATAACAAGCGTAGATATAAAAGATAACGTTAATTATGATGTTAATGAAAAAGATATTGCAAGTGAAATTATGATCAAAGACAAAGTTGTTTTCGTTAAGTTTACTTGCCAATTTTTAATTCATCAATGAAATACAGTTATATGCGTGTTGTTCTTTCTTTATTCTTGAAAGCATCTGGCTAGAAACTGTCGTCTTAACGCGGGGAGGGGGAGGGCATGTGAATTGTGTCATGCCTGCTACAACAAGAGTTTCGTCAACCCAAATAAACTCATTTTCGACGACTTAATATAGATACTGGCTCGAAATTGCGCATGCTGTGAATTTTTCATTTGTCTTGTATCCGTGGATGAAAACGCAATCCATCTGAAGGTTGAATAAAATAAAGCACTGGATTTCTGACACGTAACCTTTTGATCTGTACACTTGTTACGTGATTGCGGTAAAATGTGTACCAACATGTGTGTTGAATACTTGTACTCATTGTTGAAATCAAAGACATTTCTTAACAAACTGTTTACGCCTAAGACAATGAACGCATCTTAGCAGTCATTGGTTGTCTTTGTTCTAAGCTATACCGACAGAAATCGTAAAGCCCTCTGATATGTTTTATGTACAGTCTATTATCTTATATGTTGCCAAACTCAAACCACCTGTATTGTGGCTTACCAGTGTAATATAACAATCATAATTCACATAACTTCATAAAGGTCAAAGATTAATCTAGCACTTGTGTGAATCAGATTTTATTTCTCCAGATTCTGGTAAACTTACTAGCAAATAAATATAGAATGAATCATTAAGAACATATGGTTTCTATTGGCGTTAGTTGGTACAGGTCTGTTAGTTGATAGTCTATTGTCCTGTCTAAGACATACTCCGCATACCTTCAGCGACGGAAAAAGGTGATGAACTTGAGAACTAATTTACTTTGCTTCTAAAGTAAGAAGTAATTCAAGAGCTCGTAATGAAGATAATTCAAATTCCCTGCAGTTGTTTACCAGAAGAAACTGCGATGACCCCTCCATCAAATCGGGAAGAAAAAAGTCATAAAATAACATTCACCAATGGCAAAGTAAACATAGTAATAAATGCATTTAATATATTTTGTTGACTAAAATATATCTATATTTTGTGTCTCACTACAATTATGCAACGTCATTATTTTTATGGTAACAACACGGGTTGGTGTTGCACGTTTATCGCATTTAGAAGTTATTATTGTTTCTTAGATAAGAACTAGATAAAACACTTGTCACTATCTCACACAGTAGCCGTATCGAAGGTTACCAATTATATATAGGCAACTCGACTCTTTATTAAATTATTGTCTTTAACACAAATGATATTCTGTCTATTTAATTTCCAAGTTCCAAACATTACCCGCGACTACCATGTTACGGTCCACCTTTTGGGAAATAACTATAGTATATAACCTTGCCTCTGATAATGGTTTTTCGCAGATTTTTTGTGTGGAAGACAACAGGAACGTTATTTTCATGTCAAAATCTCACTCTTAGTTTGTCATAATAGGACCTACACAAATTTTGAAAATCGGTCAGCAGATAAAAAAAGGTACAAGTAGGCAAAGTTTTTTTATGGCCACAATTTTGAATAGGGATTTTGCATTGTCAAGGAAAGAAATCGTTAATCATGAAAATTCATATTTTCAAAAAAAAAAAAAAATCACTTAATCATGAATATTTTGTCTCAGGTAAGTTATTTGCGTCATTTAATAACGATTTTTAGCAATCACAATGCAATACTAAGAACTTGAATTTTTACGGGACTGTATTTACCTCCGTTACGTGAGATTTGTTTGTACAGAAAATCCCTATTAAAATGATTTTGATCAGAACCTTTTTTTTTCATCTGTCAACCGATTTTCAAACTTTTTGAAGCACATTTTGCGACAAACTAAATGCTCTATTGTGCCAAGTAAATATTTCATTTTCATTCAAACATTTGCAAAATATCTGCGAAAAACAATTATCAGACACTAGGAAATACGCTTTAATAATTGTTAGCTCTGCTTGTACCGATTCCTTGTCATAGCTTATTTGTTTATTTTTGTTTAGGTTGAGGTATGCTGCTGGTTTTTGGAATAGGAATTTCTTTGGAGTCGGAATTTCTTTATGATTGCGCTCTTTCCTGATCATTGACTACTTGTACGTTTCTATTTGTTCTCATCTGGTGCTTAACGCTCAGATTGTATTTTACAAGGTGTGGCAACCTCAAGCAGCTCTTTTGTTGCAGATGATTTGCAAACAATACCTGTAAATGTAGAATTGTTTTACCAGAACAGTTTTCTCAGACTTATGAATGAAATGCGCCGTGACGCGAGAAAACCGGTCTTCGGGGTTTCCGACCAGGTCCGACATAAACCGGTCTGTGCAGTCTCAGAATATGGTAAGAAGCTTGAAATTTCGGATTTAGGAAGAAGAGAAATTGTACTATCCGAGTGGCGAAAACAAAGGCGCTGATCAGCTTCGCAGTTACTGCGAAGCTGATCTGCGGCTTTGTTTTCGCCTGTGCAAATTGTTGGTTTTCCCATGCGGAGGCTCAAATAAGAAAAGTCATTGTACTTTAGTACGTTTTTCTAAAACAGGTAATCAAAGTCCGTGTCAGATATACAATACAATACAAGGAAAATTATCAAATTTCAAAAAATCTTTTCACAAGTAAACCACAAATATAGGCCATTTTCTTTGTATAAAAACTGATGTTTTGCTAATTATATTCAAACAAAAATACTAACTACTTTTAGATATGGTGAATCTTGAATGGTTATTTTATATACATGTATAACATATTAATTGTTATTAATTAGTCGAATTGTAATACCCCACTTATACGTGTCGTCAAGTTGCTCTCTTCTAAATCCTACAGCCGCGGTGGTGTAATGGATAGCGTATTCGCTTAGCAATCAAGAGGTTGCTGGTACGAAACCGGACTGGTACATATGCCTGTCATGTTGGTGACAAATATTCACCCTGAAAAGGCAAACCGCCAATAGGGTGTAACATTAAAATAATAATAATAATAATAATAATAATAATGATAATAATAATAATAATGATAATAATAAGCAAGTTGCATGTTTAGCTGCTTGACACAACCATTACGAAAACTTGCCCATGCAATAGACAGATTTTTTTTCAGAAGCAAAAATTTAAAATTTCGAAAAAAAAAATATTTTAAAAATATTTTCGCTGAAAACGTACATTGTGGCGCTGAGGCGGTCCTAACGTGTACCCACAATGTATGTTTTGGATCAAAAAAGAAAATTAGGTATACCCCTGCAAACACCAGTTCTTCTATATAAAAAGGTACAAGTAGGCAAAGATCAGGAAAAGGCGCAATCAGAAAAAGATTCCCACTCCAAAAACCGAGGTGGAAAAAACCAAACTAACAAACAGGTACTTATACCATGAAAACATATCGTAAGCCGAATGAGCAGCTATTTTCCCAATTGGTGGCCACACAGTTACCTAAACTTAACTAAAAATATGAAAACATACAGGAGGCGCCGCCAGCACAAAAAATTTTAAACACCAAGACATAAAACAAAAAGAACCATTACAGAAGTATCGCCTTAGAACGATCAGTAACACAAAGTTACTGGCGGGCTTAAACCGGTTTTACATGGCCAAAACCTCACCCTCAGCTTCTGCAGTGGTTCATAACATTTAGTTAGTTCCTCGGTCCTCGTGGTGAATCACAAACTAGTCAATGAATCATCAAGAACAAACAAATAAATCACGATAAACATCACGATGAATCAAAAACCAGGACTCTCAGATTGAGTAAGCTGCCCGACGATGGAGATCCCTGGACGCCGAATAACCTACTAACTCCGGAGCAAAAGACAAATACCAGTTGGACCTCGGTGTGCCAAGCAACAGGCAAGAAGCTCCGGTCCCAACCAACTAAAATGAATAGCTTTAAGTCGGAGCCATCATAGAGTCTGACGCCCGACCCACCGGCGTGCAATTAAAGAAGGCAGCATAGTTATCAACCATGATTTGGTAAAAAACTAAGCATTCAGACTGTCGCATAACATTCAAGTTATAACCTATACGTCTGTAACGTGTTATGATTTTTCTGAACTGAAAAGAAAAATCAAATGTGCGGTTTAAGGGAGTATGCAATTCATGGACATGTTTTCCTGATGAAAAAAAAAAAAACAAACAAACAAACGTGTTTTCTCATGGTGAAAATTGATTTGCTGCTCTAAGCACTTCTACAGAACGTGACATAGACAGATGCAAAGATCTGGCAACAGCAATCAATTTCTTTTCGCATACTTATCATTTTATTTCTAATGTTCAACCAATTTGATTGCCGGTAACGAACTTGTACATGATCATGATTTAAAGCAAATATACGAAATTAAATAAATTACAAGTTGGGACCGAAACATTTTACTATGTTTCGTTTTCAAATTCGTTTTGAATTATTTTGCTTTGACTACAGTTCAGATAATATTGTAAAACACATTTTAAAATTTTTTGTATCCTTTGTTTCCTTTGATATTTCTTAAATTCCTTGACTTTCTATATATAGCATGATGACATATTTATAATCATAATCGTTAAACGATGCTTTGTTGATCATTATGTTTGTACTTGAAATATAGAAAAAAGGAACTCACAATGTCTGACTTATGTGTTCGAACTAGCTCTGTCGTTTTTCTTGTCCCGATTGCAAGAGGGAACAATGTGATTTGTATCGGGATGTTTGCATTGATGTTGTTTTGTGCGATCCGAATCTGAGATATGTGTTCGGACTACTTTCGTTGTTTTTTTTTCCAAATTCTATCGTATGAACCTTGTGCAATCTTGTGAATGTTTGCAGTCCTTAAAATAAAGCAACCTTTTTCGTCTAGAAATTTCGTCTGAATGAATTTACAGTACTCTAATGGTGTGCAAAGCCTGTTAATTTCATTTCGCTTGCATGTAATAAGCATTGTGTCACCATAATTACGACATTTCGATTTCTTTGTTGTGCTTTGTGTTTCTATTGCTGGTGCTTGTTGTTCATTAATTGTTGCATCTTGCATATTTCTGATACATAGTGAGTGCTTCTGTTCAACTGATTTAATTAACAGAAGCATTCATTTAAAGGAATTCTGTGCGTTGCAAGAAGAATGATTTTAAAGCACGGTTTTCGCCATTTATTCTGCTTTCAGTTTCAAATTGAGAAATATGTAAAATATTGTTCAGTTAGATCTTTGAGTTTTAAAACTACCTTACATACGCTGGAAGGAACCTTCGATATTAGCGAAACCATCAAAGTGATTCAGAAAAAAATCCATTTATAATTCGCCGGTGGGTCGGGTGTCAGACTCTATGATGGCCCCGATATAAAGCTATTCATTTTAGTTGGTAGGGGCCGGAGCTTCTTGTCTGTTGCTTGGCCTACCGGGGTTCACATTGTGAAATGTATACCCCCATAAACCCCACTTTTATATCGCAAAACTGGGGTATGCAGGGGTATACCTATTTTTTTTTATTTTTGCTCCAAAACATAGATTGTGGGTACTCGTTAGAACCGCCTCGCCGAGGCGGTTCTAACGTGTACCCACAATCTATGTTTTGCGCAAAAATAAGAAAAATATCAAAATTCTTCTGATGAATTTTTTTTATTTTTTGTAACTTTTAAAATCTCTGTATATTATATGGGCGTGTTTTCGTGATGAACTGGTGTTTTTCTTTTGCTCCGGAGTTAGCTGCTCACCCTGCTTTCCGTTATACGTGTGTCATGTTGGTACCTATGTTTTAGATTTCCCTAACCGTGATAATTTCCTTATTTCTTGTTTATATTTGTGTATAACTGAAGCACTACAGAAGCTGAGGGCGAGGTTAGGTGCATGTACCTGTAAAATTGATTTAAGCCCGCCAGTAATTTTATATTACTGATCGTTACAAGGCGATACTTCTGTGGTGGTTCATGTTATTTTATGTCTTGGTGTTTAAATTTTTTGTGTTGGCGCCTAATGTATGTTATCATATTTTAAGTTTAGTTTAGGTCACTGAGTGGCCACCTGTTGGGGAAATAGCTGCTCATTCGGCTTACGATATGTTTTCATTGTATAAGTTCCTCATTGTTAATTTGGTTTTTTCCCACCTGGGTTTTTGGAGTGGGAATCTTTTTCTGATTGTGCCTTTCCCTGATCGTTGCCTATTTGTACCTTTTTAGTAAGTTATTTGGCGCCCAGGGATTTCCATCGTCGGGCAGCTTACTCAATCTGTGAGTCCTCGTTTTTTATTAATCACGGTGTTTATCATGATTTAATCGTTTGTCCATGATGATTCATTGATTAGTTTAGAGATTCACCACGAGGACATAACCACTAACTAAATGTTGTAAACAACTGCAGAAGCTGAGGGTGAGGTAAGGTACTTGTAAAATCGATTTAAGCTCGCCAGTAATTTTATATTACTGATCGTTCCAAGGCGATACTTCTGTGGTGATACTTACTGTGTTGGTGTTTAAAATTTTTGTGCTGTTGGCGCCTTATGTATGTTTTCAAATTTTAGTTTAGTTTAGGTAACGTAGTCTTTTCCCACCTCAGTTTTTGGAGTGGGAAATCCTTTTTTTGATTGCGCCTTTTCCTGATCGTTGCCTACTTGTACCTTTAAGATTGCCAATGTCACTGTGACCCACTATGATTATTTACAAAAAATATACACACAATTACCATTAATTTTTCACAAGAGACTCGATATTTGTTTGAGAATTAAAACTATGCTTCTTACATGGGAATAAAAAGTGTTGATTAATTTTTCAGAATACAGTAACTTAGTGTGACTTATTATACAGTTACTCTAACAAAAAATAAGCACCGGTTCATATTTTGTGGTCGCTTACCTCGTAAATAATATGGAAAATGAACGATTTGGGAAGGGCGACTAAAATTACTAGATTCCCTAACAATTATGGTTCTCTATTTCTACACGAGTTTCGTCATGTAAAAAATGAGCTTTGGGAAAAAAGATGTTATGTTTGTATCAAATATGCATTTATGAATGTGCAATATCTAGGCATCGATCAGGACACTATTAGACAGTGAATATTTGCCGCAGTAAGTTTAACAACCTGCATCTCTCAGTCCGAGGTTGCAATATAGTAATGCACGTATTTACGGAATGCATATTTCTGACAGGCCTGTATGTTACTGTCAATTTTGTTCCAAGTCGATACTTCTGTGGTGGTTCTTTTCGTTTTATGTCTTGGTGTTTGAAAAAATTTTTGTGCTGTTGGCGCCTTATGTATGTTTTCATATTTTTAGTTAAGTTAAGGTAACTGAGTGGCCACCTATTGGGAAAATAGCTGCTCATTCGGCTTACGATATGTTTCATGGTATAAGTACCTGATTGTTGATTTGGTTTTTTCCCCACCTCGGTTTTTGGAGTGGGAATCTTTTTCTGATTGCGCCTTTTCCTGATCTTTGCCTACTTGTACCTTTCTATATAGAATATTTCCAAGATAGATATTATTATTATATTATATTATTTTATATTGAATATTTCCCGTAAATAATGTGTTTAGAATGTAAATTCGACACGAGCATTTCCAGGCAACGTGCAAACAACATGGGAGCATGGCGGTATGGTATTAAGACTTGTATAATTGAACCCCAAGATTATTGGTACTAAAATTTTGAAACTCTTTGTGCTGTTAGCTGCTCACTCGACTACAATATGTTTTCTAAGTATTAGTACCTGATTGTTAATTTAGTTTTTTGCAACCTCGGTTTTTGGAGTGTGAATTTAACCGTTAACAAACAGTGTATAATCTAAAACTGAATGTTATAAAAGCACGAAACGTTTTACATTAAAAGATATGATACCGAATTACCCTTTTTTTCAGATATGTTAATGCATTATTATATTATATCAGTTTTGTAAATAAGGGGTAAATCATATGGACTATTCCATCAGGAAAACATGTCTGTGTCATGTACACCCCCTTGAACCCCACTTTTATATAGCAAAACTGGGGTATGAAGGGGTATACGTATTTTTCTTATTTTTGCTCCAAAACATAGATTGTGGGTACTCGTTAGAACCGCCTCGGCGAGGCGGTTCTAACGGCCGAGGCGGTTCTAACGTGTACCCACAATCTATGTTTTGAGGAAAAATAAGAAAAATAGCAAACATTTTTTACTGAAAATTTTCATTTTTAACAACTTTAAAAATCTCTATATTGCATGGGCGTGTTTTCGTAATGCAAAGTGGTTATAATACTGCACCCTTCAAATTGTCAACTGTTGAGAACTTCCACATTGCAATGGGCCCTCGCCCATTTGGGGCCTAAAGAAATAGATGCGCTGCTTGTGCCTCCAGGCAAAGCTTATACGCTAGTGACAGACCATCTGATTACTAGTTGTCACGGACTGACTCTACTTAATATAAAGTCAGAGGATACAATGGCTTGTTGTGCCCAACAAATCATGTATCGAATGACCAAGGGTATACGCTTCCTGCTATGAATGACCAGCAAATCTATGGGAGGGTTCAATTAAACAGAATTTTCAAATTATGATGATTTATTTATAATGATGTTTAAAGTGAGAAGCAAAGAAGGAGAAAAAAAAAAGATAGAAAGAGACTACAAAAAGAAATTACTGAGAAAAGAAAAAAAAAAAATACGTCCTTTGTTCATCAATGTCCCACACACTTTCCCATTGGCATCTCCGGGTATACTGTCACACGTTCGTCTCACTAGTACACTCGACACCACTGCTTGCAAAACAGTCCAGTGTTCCCAAAACGAACTGTAGACCACGCCCGTCCATTGTAAATCAAACACCAATGATTTTATATCGTCCCGTTTATACCGTCACTGCCCCATCATATAATTTAGCCCAGTTTAGTTTCAGGAATTCAGATTACGTCCATAGATTACAATTTCAGCTTCAAGGCCTGAAATAAAGTAACTGTGTCTTAACAACAAAATAACTGATAGTGTCGCAATTTATCATAACGAAATCTCCTGCAGCTATGCACGTCACAACATCCAATTGCAAATAACCTCCCACAATTCCGTACCCCGGAACTGTATTAGTTTATTCGCTAGATTGCTTGTACTATACATATAAACTATAATACTCCAGTATCTACATTGAAACATTTATTCACATGTACGATACAGTTAAACCACATATGTCGCGAACTAACCCTAGTTCCTTTCCCAGCGACATCACAAGCAAATCTCCGACATGCATCCACAATTCCTCACCCAGGAATTGGTCCTGCCAATCTATGACCAAATTCATAGAAAGCCATTTCTCAGAATACGATAAATCTTGCGAGACAATCTTGTTACAATATTAAACCTTTCTTAAATGACATCACTAATTTCAGTAATAGCGAATATTCTTAATGACGTCATTAACGTCAAATCTAAGCGTTACGTTACTATAACGTAAAACTTAAAATCTGAAATTTCCAGTCTTACAGCTTTGTTCCGAGTCAACATTAACTTCCTTTATGATGAGATGATTAGATAACAAAACATAACATGAAACTAAATGTACGTCAATGACAATAACGTCGCTACAAGTAACGTAGCACATAACAGAAATTTCCATTTTACAACTTTGGTTGACATACATACCGCGCAATGTCATTCTTACGCGAAATTTAATACATAAAAACTAAACCAATGCCGCTTCACGGCAACGTAGCGTGCAGAAATATAGAAATCTTCATTTTTACAACCCTATCAATGTGCTTTCCACCATAATGAGCTACATTATTATGGCTATACAATCTCACTGTACAAAATGTATATTTATGAACTGTTATAACTTACCGACGGCCGACTACTCAGACTGGCGCTGACCATAACCAGGTGTACCAGATAAACCCATATCCAAACATCTCAAATTCATGCCCAATCTTTACATTCTTCCGATAATTCATATTGATTTAACACAAAATAAGCTGCCTATTTATACGCATAAGTTTGTGAACATTTCCCTGAAAACCATACCGTTTTCCATCATATATTCCAAAACCATTCATCAGAACATGTGAATAACCCACCGTGAGCAAGTGAATAACAATTCTAAATGCACATCCACTGACAACCACACCCAGATCAGCTTGCAAAAAGTTATATTGCTAACCATAAAATCGGCAATACAAATTTTCTCTGGATTATACCTCAAGGTGTAAATCATATGATTCAAATCCCCGGACTTCATGTTTTCGTTAAAGCCGTGTCACTCTCAGAAACCATTTATGGCAAACTGATAAAACACGAATCTGAGCCCAGTACAGAATCCAATTAAACTGCACATAATGCCAATTTCCACGCCACAAATCAACAAATACCATAACACAAAAAGACTGTTAAAATATCACAATTGAGCATAAAACTCTTCATGGCACAAATATTTTTTGCCGTGTCTAACATACATAGATATCCTTCACAATGCAGTAAACATGTCATGTTTACTCCTGTGTAAGAGTTTCCAAATACCTATTATGCTCAACTAAACATTTAAAAGAAATCAAACAAATTATCCAAACCCCACAAACAGCAAAAGTACATTTTTTATCGTGACACTAGTTAGCCGCTCAGGTCTGGGCCTGCCTAGGAAAAGTGGTTCAAGTCAAACCATCCACACATAATAGACATTACTGGCTTACTTGCACGTTTTGAATGTCATAACATCCTAATTTTGGAGAAAAATCCCATAAAATGGGGACAACGTCCCGACATAACCGTAGCTGTTGACTGGGATATTAAGCATCAATTGAAGACATAGACATAGACATAGACATAGAAATTTTATTTTTTGTCGAATATTCACAAACATGTAACATAAGCCCAGTAGGGCTTTTATTTCGACAAACAAGAGTAAAACAACATGCAAAAATATCACAGCATGCAATAAAAAACAATACGTACAATGAACAAATTAAGAGAAAAAATACAGAATATGAGGTATATCACAGCATGCAAATTTTGTACATAAAAATATGTCTTTTTTTAAAATAGTTGAAAAGAACTCTGGACATGACATCAGTACTGATGCTGATGCCTTTCCCTGCTGTACGGGCCGTCCACACGAGCCTGGGAAAGACAGCAGCATCAGTAAAGTGCACGAATTGCTACTTTTATGTTGCCTAAGATGAAATTTTTAAATGCAGTGGAAGTAAGACTTAAGTTATTCACAAGTATAAAAAAGAGAATAAATTAAAGCACACAATCATACAATTTGAGACATAGGTGGCAACAATGACGAACCAGCCTGGCTATAAAGATCAGAGTCACCACCCATGTCTGGGATATGTAGGTAGGGCATATTAAATGGCAAAAGGTGACGACATTGACAAGCCAGCCTGGCTATAAAGATCAAGGTCGTCATCAATAAGAACGATGGGATGTGTTGGTAGGGCACGAGAGGTTTGCATTGAGGCGCCCTTGGATCACAGCCTTTGCACGAAACGAAAAAGGGGTAATTCGAAGAAAAAAAGCAAAGAAAGTGTAAGGGAGGTAACGCAACTGCAAACAACAAAAAACAACAGAGTCTAAGCAGAACAAGAAGGGCATCCGCAAATTTTACCATCCCAAGCATGGAGCAATCTCTTGAACTGAGAGAAGGACTCTGCCAGTCTCAGATCGTTCGGGAGACAGTTCCAGATTCGGGCGGCTTCATAGCGAAATGACCTTAGCCCATACCTTGTACTTTTCACCGCTGGTAGCCTTGCTTGATTTTCATTCCTGAAATTATAATGGGATGTTTTGATGTTAATTAAATCTTTCACATAATCAGGGGCAATGTCATGTACTATTTTGTAGACCTCAGAAGCCATTTGCTTCATCCTCCTAACATGTAGGGGGACAGTATTGGTTGAGGCTAAGAGATCTTGCAAAGATGACGTGAAATCATTGTTGATGAATCGTAGAGCCCGCTCTTGGATTTTTTCAATCTTGTTAGTGCTAGACGCACTACAAAAATGCCATGCTAACGGACAATAATTAAAATTGGATACAATAAAAGAATTGTAAATAGTCATCTTGCCCTGCTTGGTTAAAAAACGGCCAAGACGCTTTAAAACAGCAAGTTGTTTAGAAGCTTTCTTACAAATTTCAGATACATGGTCATCAAAACGCAGCATAAAATCAATATTCACACCTAAAAGGGTAACATTGTCATCACATTTGATTTCAACAGAATCTATGTTAAATGAGGTGATATTGTCATGTGCGTTCTTTCCTATACAAATTGCCTGGAATTTAGAAGGTTTGAAACAAAACAAACAAAAAATAATATACCTACAAAGATGCATTGCCAAATATTTGGAACTCACAATATGTATCAGATGGACCAAATTATTGCTATATTGATGGAATGCGGTTTTGACAGATGAAGTACTGCAACTTGTGTCCGCGGTAATTGTTTGTTTGTTTGCTCTGATTTGTTCTTGATCTAACTAATTATTGTTGTTACTATTATTAGTATTCGATCTGTTAACCCGAGAAGATGACTCAAAAGCGTTGATCCGGCTAAAGTGAACGCTCGGCTTACCTTACCGGCCATGTAAAATCGATTAAGCCCGTCAGTTATTTTATATTACTAATCGTTCCAAGGTGATACTTCTGTAGTGGTTCTAATTGTTTTTTGTTTTAGTGTTGAATTTTTGTGTTGTTTGCACCTTGTGTACGTTTTCATATGTTTAAGTTCAGGTAACTGAGTGGCCGCCTGTTGGAAAATAGTTGCTCAATCGGTTGACGATATATTGCCTTAATATATGAACCTTATTGTCAATTTAGTTTTTCTCACCGCGGGTTTTGGAGGGGAATTTCTTTCTGTGCGCCATTGACTGATAATTGCCTACTTTTACCTTTTTGTATGCTCAAAATATATCTGAATCGAAAATGATACCCTTCACTATGTGGTGTGCATGTCATTCGCGCTAGGTTTAAGGTTTCGTTATATTTTTTGTGCATTAAAAGCAATATTCGTTCAGTTGCTACTGTGGTTGATTGGACGTTGCCATAAAGTTACATTAATTGCATTTTATTTTCTTGTGCATACGGGTAATGGCATATCAGAGTTCTATTTTCCGGGGCAATAATATTATTCATTGTATTTTCATATATTTAAGTTGAAAATTTGTCATAAAACCTTTTATCAAGTAGTTTTATAACCATTTATTTCGCCGCCGACTATCCTTTCGATTTCTTATTGGTGAAAACAATAGTTCCTTTATTTACACACGTTTTTAGCTCACCTGATCCGGCGACCGTCCGTCCGTCGTCTGTTCGTCGTCGTCTGTCGTCCACTATTTTCAAAGATCTTCTCTGAAACCGCTCGGCACATCAAAGCCAAATTTTATATGAAGCATCTATTGGAAGGGTGAACCAATGTGTTTATAAATAATTCAGGTCACATGACCAAGATGGCCGCCACGCCCATATGTGGTAAAAACCCTTCAAAAATCTTCTCCGGAACCACTGAATGTATTTCAACGAAATTTGGCATGAAGCATCGGGGACTAAAGTACTACAATGTGTTTATAAATCATGACCCTGTGATGACCTTGACCTATTTTACGACTAGGTCAACATAGGTCAACCATGCATTTGAATGGGAAAAACTGTTAAACTGTCATTTGAAGGGAATAACTTGCAAGAAATGGGCAAATGGACTGAAGATTTATGATTCTGAAAAAAAAAAAAAAAAAAAAAAAAAAAATGGACCCAGGGGTCAGTCTTGTATAATTGAACCTCAACGCGACAAAATGTACCTTCGGGCATTCTGACATTACTAGTAGAAAGCAGCAAAAAGCGAAAAAAAATGTAATATGCGTGATAGAAATAATGCTGTATTTGTAATCTTTGAACACTGGGCTACCAAATGAATGAGTTTTAAAACATATTTATTGTCAATATTTTGAGTTATCTGCCCTTGTTTTAGCCCATAATACACATAATTTTCCTATATGTATCGTTAAACGGTAACCATAGCAACCGCATCATCATAAAAATAGACAAAATAATTAAGCCAGATTGCCTGTAAAGTTGGTATGCTTCTATCTTAGCAATAGGTTCTGACCAGTGCTTAAACAGTTTTAAGCAAATACATCGAGTTTTGTAAGCTCTGCTAACATGCAGAAATGCATTACGCAACTCTGACGTTATTTTTCAGGACAATGACGTCTGTAGGGTTCATATAGTAAATTGGCCATAACTCACAAAATAAATGAAATAATCTGGTCAAATAAAGAGTAACAGACTCTAGAAACATCATACATTCAGCGTAATTTTGTTTGTCCAATACTCTAATAATTGTCCGAAGGTACATTTTCTCACGTTGTGGCCCAATTATAACAAATATATTCAAAGATCTTCTTCTCTGAAACAACCGCTGTGTCAATTAAAGCCAAATTTTACATGAAGCATCTACAGTAAGGGAGGGGGGATCAATGAGTTTATAAATAATATAGGTCACATTGCCCATATATGGTAAAACCCTTCAAAAATCTTCTTCTACGGAACTGGTGGACCGATTTCAATGAAACTTGGCATGTAGCATTAATGACCAGAGTACTTTAATGTGTTTATAAGTTATGACCCTGGGATGACCATGACATATTTTACGGCAAGGTCAACATAGAACGCCTATGTATTTGAATGGGAAAACTGTCAAAATGACATTTGAAGATAAAAACTTGCAGCAAATGGACTAAATAGTTAGAATTCTGAAAACATTTGGACTCCAGGGGTTAGTCTGTTCCCACCCCGGAACAATATACTTGTATGTTACAAAAATATTCAAGGCTCTCCTCTTCTGAAACCACTTGGTCAATCAAAACCAAATTTTACATGAAGCATTTTAGGAAGTGGGAACCAATGTATATATAAATAATCCAGGTCACATGACCAAGATGGCCGCTATGCCCTTACAAGGTAAAAAAGCCTTCAAAAATCTTCTTCTCCGGAACTGCAGAACCTATTGCAATGAAACTAGACATGTAGCAATTGGGACCAGAGTACTACAATGTGTTAATAAATCATGACCCTTTGATGACCTTGACAAATTTTATGGCAAGGTCAACGTAGGTCACATATTGCAGAAAGCTGTTAAAATGTCATTGAAGGGGAAAAAAACTTCAGGAAATGGGCAAATGGACAGAATATTTATGATTTTCAAAAATAAATTTATCCTGCCCTGGACTATATACAGACATGTATACATATAAACATTTTAGTCAAACAAATTTATTGGTATATATCTCAGATCTCAGGCGAGCATTTACAGGACCAATTGGTCCTCTGGTGTCGCAGTTTAAGTCACTATGCTAAAGTAATGTTTGCATGTATTGAACCAGAAAAGGGAAACGCCTCTTAGTCAAGGTCGCTTATAAAAGAATCAATCCACAGTGCCACACATAAGTTTATGCTGTAAATAATCACAAATAACATAACACTGGCTTGGTATATGTAGCTAGTACAATTAGACCTGGTCTAAATCATTTAACCGCATGTTCTTAATTTAATTTATTATCTATTTTCAGGTTATGGCCATGTCGCCCCCAAAACAGACACTGGGAGGATTGTTACCATTGCTTACGCTCTACTCGGAATTCCTCTAACTTTATTGTGCTTAACAAACATTGGTGACGTCATGGCGCACGGGTTCCGAATGTTGTATGCCAAGGTGTGCTGTGGCGTCTGCTGTCTTCTTTTCCGGCCCTCACGCCGGAAATTACCAGATCCAGAAAAGGGGCTGCAACCGGAAGAACAACGCATGATGATAACCGAGGAGGAAAAATCCGAGGAAGTTATTCATGTGCCTACGTCATTGTGTATATTACTCATGGCTTCTTATATAATGTTAGGTACGTTATTGTTCGCTAAATGGGAAGGATGGGACCCAATTACCGGTACTTATTTCTGTTTCATTACATTATCGACCATTGGGTTTGGTGATGTGGTACCCGGTACAGATTCTGATAAATGGGATGAAAAGGAAAAACTAGTGCTGTGTGCAATGTACCTGGTGTTTGGTCTTTCCTTAATTGCTATGTGCTTTAATTTAGTTCAAGAAGATGTGAAAGCGAAGTGTAGATGGCTTGGTATGAAGCTAGGTATAATAGATAAACCGGTTAGTTCAGTTTGAATCCTTAAATGATTACCATTCATAGTGATAATGGTGATATCAAGTCTATATCGCATATAGCCTGCGAGAAACCAGCGTCGTCATAGCCGAAAGAATCGATAACTACAAAAAGGATGCTGGGTGGAAAGTCATCGCGTCGCGTGTTAACTGGTCACTTAGTTCAAATGTAGTTTTTCTTCGTTTTAGAAGTGCCGAAGTAAAGCATAAAGATAGCAGTGGTTACATAATGTGTGTGATTATAGCGGAAACGTTTTATCACGCCTTGGATGCGTAAATATAAAAATAGAATTAAAGTGGAAAACCCGGGATAAAATCGAGCCAAAATATGGTTCTGTTGAGAGACATTTATGGGATAAAATTATGGAATAAGCAGAAGTGTTTCTTATTATTAAGCGAAGGTCGAAGATCATGTACAATAAAAGAGTTCTGTTCTTCTTGACAATTCAGTCACATCAATAGAGAATTTGCATGTTTATTCAAGCTTTCCGACCTGGTCCGACACTAACCTGCCTGAACAGGACCCGAATATAACAAGAAGCTTGATATTCAGTCTGGTGAAATGCAGGAAATGTTCTTTGTGCTGACCAGACAGCATAGTTACCTTATGCATAGCTGATCTCTCGGTATGCAGATGATAGGTCATCAGGAAAACATGTCCGTGCAATGAATACCCCCTTAAACCACACTTTTATATAGCAAAACTGCGGTTTGCAGGGGTATTCCTAATTACCTTATTTTTGCTCCAAAACATAGACTGTGGGTACTCGTTAGAACCGCCTCGGCGAGGCGGTTCTAACGTGTACCCACAATCTATGTTTTGAGCAAAAATAAGAAAAATATCAAAATGTTTCAGCTGAAAATTTTCAATTTTTCAACCTCGAAAAATCTCTGTTTATTGCATGGGCAAGTTTTCGTAATGTTATTAAGTTTGCGACAACAGCCAAGACCCCCTACAAGGTTGTCAGCAAAATACGTTAGCTTAACATATTTGTCAAACCCCAAGACGAAATTGCCAGACAAAAACATAAGTATAATATGCAGGTAAATGAGCCGCCTCATGGGAAAACCAACAATCTGCATATGCGAAAACAAAGACGCAGATCAGCTTCGCGGTAACCGCGAAGCTGATCAGCGCCTTTGTTTTCGCTACTCGGATAGTACAATTCCTCTCCTACTTAAATCCGAAATTTCAAGCTCCTAGCTCTTTTCTGTGCTTCTACAGACCGGTTTGTGTCGGACCTGTTCGGAAACCACATTGTTGGTTTTCCCACGAGGCGGCTCAATTATGCAGGTAAATGTTTGCAGATGTTTGCAGATGTTTGCAGATGGGTCTTCGGAACCTAACAAAACTTAACCCATATTTGACAAATGGATTTTCCCATCATTATCATTAGGGAGAGTCCACGTTCATTTTTAGGGGTGTTAGGAGTGATTTTTAATTTTCATCTGATTTTTCGATGAAATCTCTCTAAGCAAACAGAATAGCCCCAGATGGGACGCCGCGTTCTGCGGCGTCCCATCTGGGGCTATTATGTTTGCCTATGTCCCATAAAAAGGACGCCAGGCTTATATGAGTTAATCTGCTGCCTAGTGCCAAGTGATTATCAATGTCAAGAGAAAACACTGATTCGAGTAGTTCAAATTTGGCGGGTTTCACGTTTGTAGTTATTGCTTTAACATGTTTAAGGTTTTGTGAAACAAATCAAATTGTATGGTGCTAAAGCAAGATTGAAAGAAAAATGTTTGAATGCTTAGCGTTTATAAATCGTATAGATAAGCAGTAAAGAATGTGATTGAATGAGATTTTCTAGCTGACAAGATTGTACATATTATATTATTAAAATTTGAACTGTAAGAATGATATTCCTTCCTCTTTGCGCCGAGGTTATAAAATACTTTTTATGCTCCACAAATGGTTCGTTGAACTGATCACAGCACTTAACACTGCTAATGGTAAGTTGAAATGGATATACATATTTCCATTTTCAAAATTGTTTAAATACCAATAATTGTTTTCAGTTTAACATTCAAGAGCAGGTTAAATTTCTGGAATGAATTTTATAAAATCTCCTTTGATTTTGATAATTACGTTAATGATAATAATCAAAATACCATGCTGAGTTATGTTGAGTTTTGATAATTACGTTAATGATAATAATCAAATACCATGCTGAATTGTGTTGAGTTTTAAAGATCTTATAACCTCAAGGCGTATCATGTTAGTTCTATGAGCATTATGCTGAAAGTTTTGTTAGTTTATCTCACATGGGTCCGTCCGCGTTTTATAGTATTCTTCTCCATTACGATTGTTTAAAACAAATCAATTGTAAAACGGGAAAAGACTTTTGTGGTTTATTTGTTACATCAGAAAAATAAAGTTTATCATTCATTTGGTGTTATTAGTTATTGCAATACCTCTAAACAAACACTTCTTTATCGCGTTTTGTCATCCAGCACTCTCCAGGAACAATAACAATCAAAAATAGAATACCAAAAAAAGTTTTAATGTCCAGAAAACACGGGTCATACAAATGAGCCGCGTCATGAGAAAACCGGATTTTTGCCTTTGCGAAAGCTAAGACGCAGATCAGGTGTGGAGTGACTGCACATCTTATCAGCACCTTTGTTTTCACTATTGGATAGTGCAATTCCTCTTCTACTTGAATCCAAAATTTCAATATTCTAGCTTTCTTCTGTGACTGTCAAGACCTGGTCAGAGACCGGTTTTCTCGCGTCGCGGCTCAAATGTGTATGAAGAGCAAGATAAACAAGGTTGAGCCGCCGCATGGGAAAACCAACAATCTCCATAAGCGAAAACAAAGGCGCAGATCAGCTTCGCAGTTACTGCGAAGCTGTTCAGCGCCTTTGTTTCGCTACACGGATAGTACAATTCCTCTTTTTTCTAAAACCAAAATTTCCAGCCTCTTACCACCTTCTGTGACTGTACAGCCTGGTTTGTGTCGGACCTGGTCAGAACCCAAATTGTTGGTTGCACATGCTGAGTTTTCAGTTATGTAGCACATCCACAGAACAATGGCTTGCCAGTTGTTATTGTGGTTACCGATATTTTTACCCTAGGAGATGAAGCGGCCGCGGGCACTGCAGACCCCCCCCCCCCTCTCAATGCAGGACATTTGTTTGTCAGTTACCATCCCTTCCAATCAATTAATATATAGTATTTATTCACTTGACGTTTAAGCGGTGCAAAGGAAAATTTTCTTAACGCTATGCGATTGTTGAGGTAACTAGAATAACGTATACATATAGTGCATTGAAGCGTGCATTTAGCAAGACGACCCACTGTTCTATACAATTAATATAGCATTTTCAATATATTACTTTTTTACCATCTCAATTTTTGGAGTGTGATTTTTGTTCTGATTGCGCAATTTCCTGATCGTTGCTTACTTTAACATTTTTATATTAACTTCAATCTTTGTATTATTTCAAAGGTACATGTACAAGTAGGTAATGATCTATAAAAGGCGCAATCAGACTCCAAAAACCGAGGTGGGAAAAACTAAATTGACATTAGGTACTTATACTTAGAAAACATATCGTAAACCAAGTGAGCAGCTATTTCCCAATAGGTGACCACTCCGTTACCTGAACTTAAATAACACTATGAAAACGTCATAAGGTTCAAACAGTAAAAATTCGACCCCAAAACATAAAACAAATAGAACCACCACAGAAGTATCGCCTTGGAACGATCAGTAACATAAAATTACTGGGGGCTTAAATCGACTTTACAGGTGCCTAACCTCACCCTCATCTTCTGCAGTGGTTCACAACATTAAGTTAGTTGTTCGGTCCTCGTATTGAAACTCTAACTCATGGACAAACAAATTAATCATGAATACCACCCTGATGAATCAAAAACGAGGACTCACAGATTCAGTAAGCTGTCCGACGATGGAGATCCCTGGGCGCTGAATAACTTACTGAAAAGGCATAAGTAGGCAAAGATCAGGAAAAGGTGCAATCAGAAAAAGATTTCCACTCCATAAACCGAGATGGGAAAAAACTTAATTAACAATCAGGTACTTATACCATGAGCACATATCGTAAGCCGAATGAGCAGCTATTTTTCCCAATAGGTGGCCACTCAGTTACCCAAACTTAACTAAAATATGAAAACATACTTAAGGCACCAACAGCACAAAAAGTTTAAACACCAAGACATAAAACAAAAAGAACCACCACAGAAGTATCGCCTTGGAACGATCAGTAATATCAAGTTACTGGTGGGCTTAAATCGATTTTACATGGCCATAACCTCACCCTCAGCTTCTGCAGTAGTTCATAACATATAGTTAGTTCTTCGGTACTCGTGGTGAATCTCTAACTAGTCTATGAGTCATCAAGAACAAACAAATAAATCATGATAAACATCCTGAAAAATCAAAAACAAGAACTCACAGATTGAGTAAGCTACCCGACGATGAAGATCCCTGGGCGCCGAATAACTTACTCACTCCGGAACAAAAGAAAACCACCAGTTGGACCTCGGTGGGCCAAGCAACAGACAAGAAAACATACATAATGCGCCAACTGCACAATTAGGACATGCCAACAAAGCATCGTTGCAACAGGTGCCATTTATATAAAACTTGAATCATAACATCTATAATTAAAATAAAATTGATATCCTTAAATGGCAGTGAGCATATTAATGAGAAAAAGGATGGGCCAAAACGCGGTTTCGACTACATAAGCCTCTTCAGTGACCCTTTAGATTCGGGGAAAAGGGGCCAAAGAAAAATGCTGTACTTTTGCAACTTTCAACAGGATAGTCAATACAAAGACTAGGACTATCCAAACAAAGCCATAAAAATATAACGTTGGTTAGAAAATGAATCTAAACCGATAATGAATTTCTGATTTATCAGAACACCCTCGCTGATCTCAAAGGACCAAATGGAATATATATAATATGCACTATGGCTGATATACGGGGAGACTTTTTAGGGCTGCCACACGGCGCAACATCAGGTGCAGTAATAGCAAATAAAAATAAGGCAAGTGAGCATATTAATGAGAAAAGGGATGGGCCATACTGCAAATCGCACCAGGATAGTACCTGGAAGACACAGACTGCAGAAGATGAGGCTGAGGTAAGGCGCCAGTAAAACCGGTTTAAGCCCCCCATCCCCGGTAATTTTATATTACTGATCTTTCCAAGGCGATACTTCTGTTATGGTTATATTTTATTGATGCTTTGGAGTGGAAATGTTGTGCTGTTTGAACCTTATGCTATTTTTAGTTAAGTTCGGATAACTGACTGGCCGCCTATTGGTAAATAGCTGCTCACTCGGTTTACAATATGTTTTCTTAATATAAGTACCTAATTGTAAATTGAGTTTTCCCACCTCGGATTTTGGAGCGGGAATTTCTTTCTGATTGCGCCTGAATCAGAATCTGAATGGCTTACTGGCGATACGCCAAATTGACAATACTTCATCAGAGGGTTTATGTAATTTGTTCATGATACTATGACCTCAAGGCAAGTTTTGTCAGTCCAAATAAAATCAGTTTCCACACTGTCGGGTAATGATTCATTAGTATTGCCTCCGTGCATGAAAAGGCAAGCCATCTGAAGGCAATATAAAGCACTAGATTTCTGGCAACATTTTGAGACATGTTACACTGCGCTATTACACTCCCCTGGCGTACTTGTGAAACGTGCACCAACACGTGTTGTGAACCTGGTCTCATTGCAAAATCAAGGAATTTTCTTAAAGAAAAACGTTAACGCCTAAGTCTGTGAACGCACATCAGGCATTCTGAGCAACATCGACAGAAATCACAAAGCCCTAAATATGTTTTATGTACATTTTATTGTTTTTGTTGACAAACTCAAACCACCTGTATCTTGGATTGCCATTGTAATAAATAATCATAATACACATAACTTCATAAAGGTCAAAAATTAATCCCGCACGCGTGAGAGTCAGATTTCTGGAGCATTAGTTAGTCATACGGAAAACATGTCCGTGTAATATATACCCCCTTAAACCCCACTTTTATATAGTAAACCTGGGGTATGCGGGGGTATACCTATTTTTCTTATTTTTGCTCCAAAACATAGATTGTGGGTACACGTTAGAACCTCCTCGGTGAGGCGGTTCTAACGTGTACCCACAATCTATGTTTTGAGCAAAAATAAGAAAAATATAAAAATTTTTCCAGTGAAAATTTTCATTTTTACAACCAAAAAAATTTCTGTATATTGCATGGGCAAGTTTTCGTAATGACAGGTGATTTTCTATTGTCCTCACAAAAATTTAGCCATTGATCCGCCTCATGGGAAAACCAGCAATCTGCATAGGCGAAAACAAAGGCGCAGATCAGCTTAGCGGTAACCGCGAAGCTGATCAGCGCCTTTGTTTTCGCTACTCGCATAGTACAATTCCTCCTCTACTTAACTTCAAAATTTCAAGCTTCTAGCTCTTTTCTGTGCTTGTACAGGCCGGTTTGTGTCGGACCTGGTCGGAAACCACATTGTTGGTTTTCCCACGAGGGGGCTCATTTACTCAACATACGTTTAGCAGTGGAAAAGGAAGGAATGATCTTGTGAACTCATTTACTTTGCTTCTTACTAAAGCAATTAGTAATTTAAGAGCTCGTATATCAGTGTAGAACACGACGTCTTTTCCATCAAATGGGGAAGATAACAGCCAAATAATAATATTACACTAATAGCAAGGTAAACAGAGTAATAACTATAATAATTATATTTTGTTGACTAAAACACATTTATGTCTCACCACAATCATCAAGCTTTATTATTTTATGGTAAGAACACAGACTGGTGTTGCACGTTTATCGCATTTACATGATAGACTTTGTCTGTTAGATAATCACTAGCTATTAAACACTTGTCACTGGGTTCTTGCTTATATATCTGACTCTCGAATGTGACGGTGATTTCAATTATTTCATTTTATTTAGAACACATGATGTTCTGACTATTTGTTCACCAAAGACCAAACATTACCCGTGTGTGCCATGTTACCGTGAGCCCACCTTTTTTGAAATAACTCAAGAACTGTTAAGTCAGATGACTAATTGCTCTCTTAGTGCCAATACTCATTCGTAAATTTGGTTATTTCACACCTTTTTTCAGGCCGCAATTGTTAGCTTTGCTTGTGTCGATTCCTTGTCATTTCTTACTTGTTTGTTTTTGTTTAGGTTGAAGTATATATGTTGTAGCATTCGACTTTTCTTTTACCCATCCGGTACTTAATGCGTATTTTGTATTTTACAAGGTGTGGTAACCTTAAGTAGTTCTTACGTTGCTGATGATTTCCAAACAATACCTGAAAAATGTAGGAATGTTTCACCAGTATTCTGCTCTCAGTCTTATGAATGAAATGCACACAACAAAAAAAGGCAGTACGTATATCGTAAAAGCAAATTTCTAAAACAGGTCTTCAATACTGTGTAAGTATCCAATATTTTTCATTTACAAGTGAAAGGAGAACGTTTCTTTTGAATAGAAAGTTGCCTATAGAAAGGAGATCGTCCATTCTGCATGGGAGACTGCCTATAGAAAAGGCGAAATAAGTTTTTATTTCAAAAACACTTTTTTTTGTCAGTGAATTAAATAGTTTGAATATGCCTTCATTGATTCCTAGAATGTTTTCCTCCAGGAAAAATTACCAATTAAAATTTTTGATGTGAAAACATAGTTTCTGCAGTTAACCTTTATGGAAATTGAAAAAGTTTTTTTTCAGGTGTGTTCCCCCCCCCCCCCACCCCCCCGAGACCAAGAAATTCCTTTTGCACACAGTTGTAGTTTTACATTACAGACATCATATAACAATGGCATGCTTGGTCCCGGGGGTGGGGAGGCTGTCATAATGCTAAAAACAATCTATAATTCGAGTGACTTCAATAATTTTGTTTATGACTGTAGCTTGTTTGTATACATATTTCTACCTGGCTGAACATGACCTAGTGTTTTGAAAGTAGCCATACCAAGTGAAAGTCTGTCCTCCGTTCTTCAACCAGACGCACTTCTGGTGAACTTTGATGATCATCACTTGTTAGGAATAAGTGTGTCTGTATCAATGTGTTTGTTTATGTCTAAGTGGTGACCCATACCTTTGTCTTGGCTTAGTAACACGTAGTTTGTGTAAGCACATTTGAGGCAAGTCATGATCTACATAGTCATCGGGTTCTATAATTTGCTAAATGTTATGTCATAGTAATTGGATTATAGCAGACCTATTTAGGACCGCACTGCTCACCCACGTAGCATGGGGAAGGGGCTAGAAAAGGTGCCCTAAACAATTGCCTGCTTCAAACCCCCTGGCTGGTTAACCGCGATCAGCGGGGATCCCCTTAAGCGGTCGAAATACAAAGAAAAAAGCTAGAGTAATCCCCTTACGGATTGGCGCATGGAATGTGCGTACTTTAATGGACAATGCTGGGTCAGATAGACCACAGCGTAGAACGGCCCTTGTGGGCAGAGAACTTGGGAGGTATGATATACAGATAGCTGCATTGAGTGAGACTCGGTTCGCAGATGTTGGGGAGATCAAAGAAGTTGGTGCTGGATACACCTTCTTCTGGAGTGGACGCAAAAGTGAAGAGAGGCGTGAAGCAGGAGTTGGCTTTGCCATCAAAACAGAACTTGTTGGTAAGCTGTCAGGATTGCCAAAAGGTATTAATGACCGTCTAATGACAGTGAGACTTCCTCTGTCAGGCAATAAACATGCAACTATTGTCAGTGCTTATGCACCCACAATGACCAATCCAGATGAGGTCAAGGACAAGTTCTATGACGACCTAGACAATGTTATTTCTGCAACACCCCGCACAGACAAGCTTATCCTTCTTGGCGACTTTAATGCCAGAGTGGGTACAGACCACCAGACCTGGGAAGGAGTTATAGGTCCAGAAGGGGTTGGAAAGTGCAACAGCAATGGTCTCTTGCTTCTCAGGTTGTGTGCTGAACATGACCTTCTAATCACCAACACAGTCTTCCGTCTACCTAATAGGAACAAAACATCCTGGATGCATCCCCGTTCCAAACACTGGCATCTCATAGACTATGTCATAGTGCGGAGAACAGACAGGCAGGATGTTAAAGTGACAAAGACTATGTGTGGTGCAGATTGCTGGACAGATCATAGACTGGTTGTCAGCAAACTCAACCTAAGAATACAGCCTGCGAGGCGACCTCAAGGCAAGAAAGCTCCTAAGAGACTGGATGTCTCAAAGCTGAATAAAGACAGCATGAGACAAGATTTCTTAACAGACATTTGCAACCAACTGGATGCAATGAATCTCAGTTCAGAGGACCCCGAAGAAAACTGGACACTTTTCCATAAAACAGTTCTTTCTTCAGCTGCAAGCACCTTAGGCCATCCATCTCGCAAACATCAAGACTGGTTTGATGAGAATGATGACGAAATTCAGAGGCTTCTTGAAGAAAAGCACCGATTGCACAAGGCACATCAAGATGATACTAGCTCAGTATCAAAGAAAGCAGCCTATAGCAACATTTGTAAGACAGTCCAGACCAAGCTTAGGGACATGCAAGATTCCTGGCTGAGGAAGAAAACAGAAGAAATTCAGTCTTTTGCGGATAGAAAGGACATGAAGAAATTTCATGATGCACTGAAAACCATTTATGGTCCAAAGAGTTCTGGAGCCACCACATTGCTCAGTGCAGATGGTAACACTCTTCTCACAGATAAAGAAGCTATCTTGGAAAGGTGGGCAGAACACTTCAATAGTGTGCTTAATCGACCATCAAGCATCAATGAGGATGCAATCGACAGACTTCCACAGATAGAGTGCAATGTTCTGTTAGATGAATTTCCTACCGTTACGAAAACAAGAAAAGCAGTTCAACATCTATCATCTGGCAAAGCCCCAGGTGCAGATGCAATTCCTGCCGAAGTTTACAAGGCTGGGGGGCTACCCATGGCAGAGAAACTGACAGAGTTGTTTCACTGTATGTGGAGAAAGGAGGCTATCCCACAAGAATTTAAGGATGCATCCATAATCCACCTATACAAGCGGAAAGGAAATCCTCAAGTCTGTGACAATCACAGAGGCATCTCCCTCCTATCAATTGCTGGGAAGATACTTGCAAAAATCCTGTTGAATCGTCTGAATGTTCATCTTGATCAGACGGGACTTATCCCAGAAAGTCAATGTGGATTCAGAAAAGACAGAGGGACAATAGACATGATCTTCACAGCAAGACAGCTTCAGGAGAAATGCCAAGAACAGAATGTAGATCTATACATGACGTTTGTTGACCTCACCAAAGCTTTTGACACTGTTAGTCGTGATGGACTCTGGAAAATCATGGTCAAGTTTGGCTGTCCACCCAGATTCATAGCAATGGTGCGGCAGTTTCATGATGGCATGCAGGCACGTGTGCAAAATGATGGAGAGTTCTCTGAACCATTTGAAGTAACAAATGGGGTCAAACAAGACTGTGTTCTGGCACCAACACTGTTCAGCATGATGTTTTCTGCCATGCTTATGGATGCTTTTCAGGACAGTGACACTGGTTTTCCAATCAGGTACCGTTTTGATGGCAACATATTCAACCTCAGAAGGTTGCAAGCCAAAACTAAGGTCCAGACTGATGTGCTAGATGAGCTCCTCTATGCAGATGATATGGATAAGAATTCCAGCACAGAGGCAAAAATGCAAAGAGCCATGGATCAAGTCTCACAGTCATGTGATAACTATGATCTCACAATCAGCACAAAAAAGACAGAGGTTGTACACCAACCAGCGCCCGGAAAGCCATATAATGAACCAACCATCACTGTGAATGGGCAAAAACTGAAAGTTGTTGACAAGTTCACCTACCTGGGAAGCACTCTCTCCATAGCAGTGCATATTGATGATGAGATCACTGCCAGAATTGCAAAGGCTAGTGTGGCATTCGGACGACTCCGTGCAAATGTCTGGGAGCGAAATGGAATCAAGCTTGACACCAAGCTGAAAGTCTACAAGGCTGTGGTACTGCCAACCCTCTTGTATGCATGTGAGACCTGGACAGTATACCAACGCCATGCAAAGAGACTTAACCATTTCCACTTAAGCTGTTTGAGAAAGTTGTTAAAAATCAAGTGGCAGGACAAGATTCCAGACACAGAGGTCCTGACGAAAGCAGGGATGCAAAGCATGCATACAGTCTTAAAGCTAGCACAGCTAAGATGGACTGGCCATGTTATAAAAATGCCTGATGCGCGACTTCCAAAGAAAGTTTTCTATGGAGAACTACAGGAGGGAAAGCGCTCTCAAGGTGGCCAGAAGAAACGCTACAAAGACACCCTCAAAGCCTCTCTGAAGGATTTCGAAATACCAATGGGGTCCTGGGAACAGACTGCACAGGAGCGATCAAAGTGGCGAGGTCTCATCAACAAAGGAGCAGCTCTTTATGAAAAGAAGAGAATCTGTGAAGCTGAAAGAAAGCGAAGAGAGCGCAAAGCCAAAACAAATGTGCCACCATCAGACTCTATGACATTGACTTGCTCTACTTGCAACCGACAGTTTAGAGCCAGAATTGGCCTAGTCAGCCATCAAAGAACTCACCAACACACATCAGCACTATTCAAGAAATAATGATGGTCTTTCTCATTAGTGAGAGACGAACTATCATGTCATACAAACTGTGTTGCTCAAAATAAGTGGGCAAATATTTGCAAGCCTTAAAGCACAAATAGTTGATTTTTTTGTTGCTTGCATGTATAAGAAGGTACATTTATCAGACATGTAGAGTATTCACCTTGAATTTTATGTTGACAGTATGTATTTGTGATACACCTGAATGATGACAGTGTATGATATAGGCATTACAGGCAATGTTCAAAAGTTATAGATAAAATAATTTTTTGACAAAAACTTTGAAATATTTTTACTCGCTTTTTATCAAAGTGTGACCACTTGCAGCATCGTTTTACGCTGCAAATATTATTTTACCATGTACGTACGCGTATTTCGATCAAAACTTGAAAAAAATCTTGGTTTTTGGTACCAAAATATTTTGTCTAAAAAATTACCCCTGCCCCCCAAAAAAACTAACGTTATGGCGAGTATATGTAAAATTTTCAAATCAAACTTTATTTTATTGTGTGCACAGGATGTCAGGCTTCCACAAAAACACACAATTATGGGCATTATTTATGCACATTTCTCAATGCAGGCTTTCAAAATCTAGGCAAACTGAGTTCTCCTTTAAAAATTAAAAATATAGCGGAAATGAAAGGAATCTCTTCTAAACAATAGCTGGTCTGGTTCTTAAATTATCTCAAAATTTTTCTTGGTTGATGAAGTTCCTTTTTGAAAATTTGGGTTGAAAGTATAATTTCTCCTATTAAACATAAAGGAAACAGAAATATTTTTAAAGATGTGCCCCCCCCCCCCCCCCCCCGATATCAACAAAATCCTTTTGCATGCACTTGTATTTTACCAATATACATATCATATAAAAATGGCATTCTTGATCTCTGGGGGGAAGGCTGTAAAAATGTTCAAAAATTAAATTATGATACTAGCTCATCAAATACCTGATTTCAATAATTTTGTGCAAGGCTGTAGCTTGTTTATATATAATACTGAGCCAAACATATAACGCAACACGGTTATGGCATGGTTTTTTTTATCATTTTTAATGTAACATAAGACGGTCTACCCGACATATGATGGTCAGCTGTTGCCAATGGATAAATTGGGTTCAAAGGTTTTGGTTTTCTGTGCATGGGTCACTGAGCTCAAATCTGATCGGTCAAAACGGGTATTATGGTGGCATACGCCCCCTGAGTGATTCTGGAAGTCAATTTTTACACAGTTTGCTACTTTATGGATCGCCCAGTGAGATTCGATAAGGTAATTGCAATGTGGCTTTAACTGGTACCCAAAATTTAAAATCAAAGTTTGAACCGGCGTCAAGTTGGATGAAAATTTCATCCGGTGAAAATTTCATCTAGCAGAAGAAAAAAAAAGTTGGATGAAAATTTCATCTGGACCTGCCCAGTAAAAGTGGTTCATGTCAAAACAAATCCTGCTCCCGTACTAGCTCTTATTTAGGCAAGCAGCTTATACTGCAATATAGATACATGTTGTATGAAGGTTTGTGGTAAGCCTCAGTAGTCTGGGCGACAAAAGTCAGAGGGGGGGGGTCAAAATGTTTCTTTCAATATTTCTCGAGATTCTGTTCCGAAACCAGCTCTTGTGCCAGCAAGCCGCTTATACTGCGATATAGATAAATGTTCTATAGAGGTTTGTGGCAAATTTCATCAGGATTGAAAGAGGATCCGAAGGGTAGTCAGGTCGCCAAAAGTCAGAGGGGGTGTCTAAAATGCGGTTTTTGATATTCCTCGGTCTCCTGCTCCCAAACCAGCTCTTGTGCCAGCAAGCCGCTCATACTGCAATAAAGGTATATGATATATGAATGTATGTGGCAAGTCTCATTAGGATTGAAAGAGGATGAGGAGGGTAGCCAGGCCCCCCAACGGCTCTAGGGTCATATTTTCCTGTACAGAATTGGCTATTTCGACACTTCTAGGTCTACTGCTCCGAAACTAGCTCTTGTGCCAGGAAGCCGCTAGTACTGTGATAAATGTATATGTTATAAAAAAAAGTATGTGGCAAGTCTCATCAGGATTGAAAGAGGATGTGATGGGTAGCCAGGGCCCCCAATATCATGGGGGTGTCAAAAAATTCCATTTTCGATAGTTTTCGGTCTCCTGCTCCCAAACTAGCTCTTGTGCCAGGAAGCCGCTAGCATTACGACATAGATGTATACTATATACAAGTATGTGGCAAGTCTCATCAGGATTGAAAGAGGATGAGATGGGTAGCCAGGGCCCCCAATGTCATGGGGGGTGTCAAAAATTCCATTTTCGAGAGTTTTCGGTTTCCTGCTCCCAAACTAGCTCTTGTGCCAGGAAGCCGCTAGTACTACGACATAGATGTATAGTATATACAAGAATGTGGCAAGTCTCATCAGGATTGAAAGAGGATGAGATGGGTAGCCAGACCCCCCACTATGTCAGAGGGGGTGCAAAAAATTATTTTCGATATTTTTGGGTCTCTTGCTCCCAAACTAGCTCTTGTGCCAGGAAGCCGCTTATACTGCAATAAAGGTATATGATATATGAATGTATGTGGCAAGTCTCATTAGGATTGAAAGAGGATGAGGAGGGTAGCCAGGCCCCCCAACGGCTCTAGGGTCATATTTTCCTGTACAGAATTGGCTATTTTCGACACTTCTAGGTCTACTGCTCCGAAACTAGCTCTTGTGCCAGGAAGCCGCTAGTACTGTGATAAATGTATATGTTATATAAAAGTATGTGGCAAGTCTCATTAGTATTGAAAGAGGATGAGATGGGTAGCCAGGGCCCCCAATATCATGGGGGGTGTCAAAAAATTCCATTTTCGGAAGTTTTCGGTTTCCTGCTCCCAAACTAGCCCTTGTGCCAGGAAGCCGCTAGTACTACGACATAGATGTATAGTATATACAAGTATGTGGCGTCTCATCAAGATTGAAAGAGGATGAGATGGGTAGCCAGACCCCCCACTATGTCAGAGGGGGGTGCAAAAAAATTATTTTAGATCTTTCTGGGTCTCTTGCTCCCAAACTAGCTCTTGTGCCAGGAAGCCGCTTATACTGCAATAAAGGTATATGATATATGAATGTATGTGGCAAGTCTCTTTAGGATTGAAAGAGGATGAGGAGGGTAGCCAGGCCCCCAACGGCTCTAGGGTCATATTTTCCTGTACAGAATTGGCTATTTTCGACACTTCTAGGTCTACTGCTCCGAAACTAGCTCTTTTGCCAGGAAGCCGCTAGTACTGTGATAAATGTATATGTTATATAAAAGTATGTGGCAAGTCTCATCAGGATTAAAAGAGGATGAGATGGGTAGCCAGGGCCCCCAATATCATGGGGGGTGTCAAAAAATTCCATTTTCGATAGTTTTCGGTCTCCTGCTCCCAAACTAGCTCTTGTGCCAGGAAGCCGCTAGTACTACGACATAGATGTATACTATATACAAGTATGTGGCAAGTCTCATCAGGATTGAAAGAGGATGAGATGGGTAGCCAGGGCCCCCAATGTCATGGGGGTGTCAAAAATTCCATTTTCGAGAGTTTTCGGTTTCCTGCTACCAAACTAGCTCTTGTGCCAGGAAGCCGCTAGTACTACGACATATATGTATAGTATATACAAGTATGTGGCAAGTCTCATCAGGATTGAAAGAGGATGAGATGGGTAGCCAGACCCCCCCCCACTATGTCAGAGGGGGGTGCAAAAAATTATTTTCGATTTTTCTGGGTCTCTTGCTCCCAAACTAGCTCTTGTGCCAGGAAGCCGCTTATACTGCAATAAAGGTATATGATATATGAATGTATGTGGCAAGTCTCATTAGGATTGAAAGAGGATAAGGAGGGTAGCCAGGCCCCCCAACGGCTCTAGGGTCATATTTTCCTGTACAGAATTGGCTATTTTCGACACTTCTAGGTCTACTGCTCCGAAACTAGCTCTTGTGCCAGGAAGCCGCTAGTACTGTGATAAATGTATATGTTATATAAAAGTATGTGGCAAGTCTCATCAGGATTGAAAGAGGATGAGATGGGTAGCCAGGGCCCCCAATATCATGGGGGGTGTCAAAAAATTCCATTTTCGATAGTTTTCGGTCTCCTGCTCCCAAACTAGCTCTTGTGCCAGGAAGCCGCTAGTACTACGACATAGATGTATACTATATACAAGTATGTGGCAAGTCTCATCAGGATTGAAAGAGGATGAGATGGGTAGCCAGGGCCCCCAATGTCATGGGGGGTGTCAAAAATTCCATTTTCGAGAGTTTTCGGTTTCCTGCTCCCAAACTAGCTCTTGTGCCAGGAAGCCGCTAGTACTACGACATAGATGTGTAGTATATACAAGTATGTGGCAAGTCTCATCAGGATTGAAAGAGGATGAGATGGGTAGCCAGACCCCCACTATGTCAGAGCGGGGTGCAAAAAATATTTTCGATCTTTCTGGGTCTCTTGCTCCCAAACTAGCTCTTGTGCCAGGAAGCCGCTTATACTGCAATAAAGGTATATGATATATGAATGTATGTGGCAAGTCTCATTAGGATTGAAAGAGGATGAGGAGGGTAGCCAGGCCCCCCAACGGCTCTAGGGTCATATTTTCCTGTACAGAATTGGCTATTTTCGACACTTCTAGGTCTACTGCTCCGAAACTAGCTCTTGTGCCAGAAAGCCGCTAGTACTGTGATAAATGTATATGTTATATAAAAGTATGTGGCAAGTCTCATCAGGATTAAAAGAGGATGAGATGGGTAGCCAGGGCCCCCAATATCATGGGCTTGTCAAAAAATTCCATTTTCGATAGTTTTCGGTCTCCTGCTCCCAAACTAGCTCTTGTGCCAGGAAGCCGCTAGTACTACGACATAGATGTATACTATATACAAGTATGTGGCAAGTCTCATCGGGATTGAAAAGGGATAAGATGGGTAGCCAGGGCCCCCAATGTCATGGGGGTTGTCAAAAATTCCATTTTCGAGAGTTTTCGGTTTCCTGCTCCCAAACTAGCTCTTGTGCCAGGAAGCCGCTAGTACTACGACATATATGTATAGTATATACAAGTATGTGGCAAGTCTCATCAGGATTGAAAGAGGATGAGATGGGTAGCCAGGGCCACCAATGTCATGGGGGTGTCAAACATTCCATTTTCGAGAGTTTTCGGTTTCCTGCTCCCAAACTAGCTCTTGTGCCAGGAAGCCGCTAGTACTACGGCATAGATGTATAGTATATACAAGTATGTGGCAAGTCTCATTAGGATTGAAAGAGGATGAGATGGGTAGCCAGACCCCCCACTATGTCAGAGGGGGGTGCAAAAATATTTTCGATCTTTCTGGGTCTCTTGCTCCCAAACTAGCTCTTGTGCCAGGAAGCCGCTTATACTGCAATAAAGGTATATGATATATGAATGTATGTGGCAAGTCTTATTAGGATTGAAAGAGGATGAGGAGTGTAGCCAGGCCCCCCAACGGCTCTAGGGTCATATTTTTCTGTACAGAATTGGCTATTTTCGACACTTCTAGGTCTACTGCTCCGAAACTAGCTCTTGTGCCAGAAAGCCGCTAGTACTGTGATACATGTATATGTTATATAAAAGTATGTGGCAAGTCTCATCAGGATTGAAAGAGGATGAGATGGGTAGCCAGGGCCCCCAATATCATGGGGGATGTAAAAAAATTACATTTTCGATAGTTTTCGGTCTCCTGCTCCCAAACTAGCTCTTGTGCCAGGAAGCCGCTAGTACTACGACATAGATGTATAGTATATACAAGTATGTGGCAAGTCTCATCAGGATTGAAAGAGGATGAGATGGGTAGCCAGAACCCCCACTATGTCAGAGGGGGGTGCAAAAAATATTTTCGATCTTTCTGGGTCTCTTGCTCCCAAACTAGCTCTTGTGCCAGGAAGCCGCTTATACTGCAATAAAGGTATATGATATATGAATGTATGTGGCAAGTCTCATTAGGATTGAAAGAGGATGAGGAGGGTAGCCAGGCCCCCCAACGGCTCTAGGGTCATATTTTCCTGTACATAATTGGCTATTTTCGACACTTCTAGGTCTACTGCTCCGAAAATAGCTCTTGTGCCAGGAAGCCGCTAGTACTGTGATACATGTATATGTTATATAAATGTATGTGGCAAGTCTCATCAGGATTGAAAGAGGATGAGATGGGTAGCCAGGGCCCCCAATATCATGGGGGTGTCAAAAAATTCCATTTTCGGAAGTTTTCGGTCTCCTGCTCCCAAACTAGCTCTTGTGCCAGGAAGCCGCTAGTACTACGACATAGATGTATACTATATACAAGTATGTGGCAAGTCTCATCAGGATTGAAAGAGGATGAGATGGGTAGCCAGGGCCCCCAATGTCAATGGGTGTGTCAAAAATTCCATTTTCGAGAGTTTTCGGTTTTCTGCTCCCAAACTAGCTCTTGTGCCAGGAAGCCGCTAGTACTACGACATAGATGTATAGTATATACAAGTATGTGGCAAGTCTCATCAGGATTGAAAGAGGATGAGATGGGTTGCCAGACCCCCCCCCTACTATGTCAGAGGGGGGTGCAAAAAATATTTTCGATCTTTCTGGGTCTCTTGCTCCCAAACTAGCTCTTGTGCCAGGAAGCCGCTTATACTGCAATAAAGGTATATGATATATGAATGTATGTGGCAAGTCTCATTAGGATTGAAAGAGGATGAGGTGGGAAGCCAGGCCCCCCAACGGCTCTAGGGTCATATTTTCCTGTACAGAATTGGCTATTTTCGACACTTCTAGGTCTACTGCTCCGAAACTAGCTCTTGTGCCAGGAAGCCGCTAGTACTGTGATAAATGTATATGTTATATAAAAGTATGTGGCAAGTTTCATCAGGATTGAAAGAGGATGAGATGGGTAGCCAGGGCCCCCAATATCATGGTCGGTGTCAAAAAATTCCATTTTCGATAGTTTTCGGTCTCCTGCTCCCAAACTAGCTCTTGTGCCAGGAAGCCGCTAGTACTACGACATAGATGTATATTATATACAAGTATGTGGCAAGTCTCATCAGGATTGAAAGAGGATGAGATGGGTAGCCAGGGCCCCCAATGTCATGGGGGGTGTCAAAAATTCCATTTTCGAGAGTTTTCGGTTTTCTGCTCCCAAACTAGCTCTTGTGCCAGGAAGCCGCTAGTACTACGACATAGATGTATAGTATATACAAGTATGTGGCAAGTCTCATCAGGATTGAAAGAGGATGAGATGGGTAGCCAGACCCCCCACTATGTCAGAGGGGGTGCAAAAAATATTTTCGATATTTCTGGGTCTCTTGCTCCCAAACTAGCTCTTGTGCCAGGAAGCCGCTTATACTGCAATAAAGGTATATGATATATAAATGTATGTGGCAAGTCTCATTAGGATTGAAAGAAGATGAGGAGGGTAGCCAGGCCCCCCAACGGCTCTAGGGTCATATTTTCCTGTACAGAATTGGCTATTTTCGACACTTCTAGGTCTACTGCTCCGAAACTAGCTCTTGTGCCAGGAAGCCGCTAGTACTGTGATAAATGTATATGTTATATAAAAGTATGTGGCAAGTCTCATCAGGATTAAAAGAGGATGAGATGGGTAGCCAGGGCCCCCAATATCATTGGGGGTGTCAAAAAATTCCATTTTCGATAGTTTTCGGTCTCCTGCTCCCAAACTAGCTCTTGTGCCAGGAAGCCGCTAGTACTACGACATAGATGTATACTATATACAAGTATGTGGCAAGTCTCATTAGGATTGAAAGAGGATGAGATGGGTAGCCAGGGCCCCCAATGTCATGGGGGGTGTCAAAAATTCCATTTTCGAGAGTTTTCGGTTTCCTGCTCCCAAACTAGCTCTTGTGCCAGGAAGCCGCTAGTACTACGACATAGATGTATAGAATATACAAGTATGTGGCAAGTCTCATCAGGATTGAAAGAGGATGAGATGGGTAGCCAGGGCCCCCAATATCATGGGGGTGTCAAAAAATTCCATTTTCGATAGTTTTCGGTCTCCTGCTCCCAAACTAGCTATTGTGCCAGGAAGCCGGTAGTACTACGACATAGATGTATACTATATACAAGTATGTGGCAAGTCTCATCAGGATTGAAAGAGGATGAGATGGGTAGCCAGGGCCCCCAATGTCATGCGGGTGTCAAAAATTCCATTTTCGAGAGTTTTCGGTTTCCTGCTCCCAAACTAGCTCTTGTGCCAGGAAGCCGCTAGTACTACGACATAGATGTATAGTATATACAAGTATGTGGCAAGTCTCATCAGGATTGAAAGAGGATGAGATGGGTAGCCAGGGCCCCCATTATCATGGTGGGTGTCAAAAAATTCCATTTTCGATAGTTTTCGGTCTCCTGCTCCCAAACTAGCTCTTGTGCCAGAAAGCCGTTGGTACTACGACATAGATGTATACTATATACAAGTATGTGGCAAGTCTCATCAGGATTGAAAGAGGATGAGATGGGTAGCCAGGGCCCCCAATGTCATGGGGGTGTCAAAAATTCCATTTTCGAGAGTTTTCGGTTTCCTGCTCCCAAACTAGCTCTTGTGCCAGGAAGCCGCTAGTACTACGACATAGATGTATAGTATATACAAGTATGTGGCTAGTCTCATCAGGATTGAAAGAGGATGAGATGGGTAGCCAGAACCCCCACTATGTCAGAGGGGGGTGCAAAAAATTATTTTCGATCTTTCTGGGTCTCTTGCTCCCAAACTAGCACTTGTGTCAGGAAGCCGCTTATACTGCAATAAAGGTATATGATATATGAATGTATGTAGCAAGTCTCATTAGGATTGAAAGAGGATGAGGAGGGTTGCCAGGCCCCCCAACGGCTCTAGGGTCATATTTTCCTGTACAGAATTGGCTATTTTCGACACTTCTAGGTCTACTGCTCCGAAACTAGCTCTTGTGCCAGGAAGCCGCTAGTACTGTGATAAATGTATATGTTACATAAAAGTATGTGGCAAGTCTCATCAGGATTGAAAGAGGATGAGATGGGTAGCCAGGGCCCCCAATATCATGGGGGGTGTCAAAAAATTCCATTTTCGATAGTTTTCGGTCTCCTGCTCCCAAACTAGCTCTTGTGCCAGGAAGCCGCTAGTACTACGACATAGATGTATACTATATACAAGTATGTGGCAAGTCTCATTAGGATTGAAAGAGGATGAGATGGGTAGCCAGGGCCCCCAATGTCATGGGGGGTGTCAAAAATTCCATTTTCGAGAGTTTTCGGTTTCCTGCTCCCAAACTAGCTCTTGTGCCAGGAAGCCGCTAGTACTACGACATAGATGTATAGTATATACAAGTATGTGACAAGTCTCATCAGGATTGAAAGAGGATGAGATGGGTAGCCATAACCCCCACTATGTCAGAGGGGGGTGCAAAAAATATTTTCGATCTTTCAGTGTCTCTTGCTCCCAAACTAGCTCTTTTGCCAGGAAGCCGCTTATACTGCAATAAAGGTATATGATATATGAATGTATGTGGCAAGTCTCATTAGGATTGAAAGAGGATGAGGAGTGTAGCCAGGCACCCCAACGGCTCTAGGGTCATATTTTCCTGTACAGAATTGGCTATTTTCGACACTTCTAGGTCTACTGCTCCGAAACTTGTTCTTGTGCCAGGAAGCCGCTAGTACTGTGATAAATGTATATGTTATATAAAAGTATGTGGCAAGTCTCATCAGGATTGAAAGAGGATGAGATGGGTAGCCAGGGCCCCCAATATCATGGGGGATGTCTAAAAATTCCATTTCGATAGTTTTCGGTCTCCTGCTCCCAAACTAGCTCTTGTGCCAGGAAGCCGCTAGTACTACGACATAGATGTATACTATATACAAGTATGTGGCAAGTCTCATCAGGATTGAAAGAGGATGAGATGGGTAGCCAGGGCCACAAATGTCATGGGGGTGTCAAACATTCCATTTTCGAGAGTTTTCGGTTTCCTGCTCCAAACTAGCTCTTGTGCCAGGAAGCCGCTAGTACTACGACATAGATGTATAGTATATACAAGTATGTGGCAAGTCTCATCAGGATTGAAAGAGGATGAGATGGGTTGCCAGACCCCCAACTATGTCAGAGGGGGGTGCAAAAAATATTTTCGATCTTTCTGGGTCTCTTGCTCCCAAACTAGCTCTTGTGCCAGGAAGCCGCTTATACTGCAATAAAGGTATATGATATATGAATGTATGTGGCAAGTCTCATTAGGATTGAAAGAGGATGAGGTGGGAAGCCAGGCCCCCCAACGGCTCTAGGGTCATATTTTCCTGTACAGAATTGGCTATTTTCGAAACTTCTAGGTCTACTGCTCCGAAACTAGCTCTTGTGCCAGGAAGCCGCTAGTACTGTGATAAATGTATATGTTATATAAAAGTATGTGGCAAGTCTCATCAGGATTGAAAGAGGATGAGATGGGTAGCCAGGGCCCCCAATATCATGGGGGGTGTCAAAAAATTCCATTTTCGATAGTTTTCGGCCTCCTGCTTCCAAACTAGCTCTTGTGCCAGGAAGCCGCTGGTACTACGACATAGATGTATACTATATACAAGTATGGGGCAAGTCTCATCAGGATTGAAAGAGGATGAGATGGGTAGCCAGGGCCCCCAATGTCATGGGGGTGTCAAAATTCCATTTTCGAGAGTTTTCGGTTTCCTGCTCCCAAACTAGCTCTTGTGCAAGGAAGCCGCTAGTACTACGACATAGATGTATAGTATATACAAGTATGTGGCAAGTCTCATCAGGATTGAAAGAGGATGAGATGGGTAGCCAGACCCCCCGCTATGTCAGAGGGGGGTGCAAAAAAAAATATTTTCGATATTTCTGGGTCTCTTGCTCCCAAACTAGCTCTTGTGCCAGGAAGCCGCTTATACAGCAATAAAGGTATATGATATATAAATGTATGTGGCAAGTCTCATTAGGATTGAAAGAGGATGAGGAGGGTAGCCAGGCCCCCCAACGGCTCTAGGGTCATATTTTCCTGTACATAATTGGCTATTTTCGACACTTCTAGGTCTACTGCTCCGAAACTAGCTCTTGTGCCAGGAAGCCGCTAGTACTGTGATAAATGTATATGTTATATAAAAGTATGTGGCAAGTCTCATCAGGATTAAAAGAGGATGAGATGGGTAGCCAGGGCCCCCAATATCATGGGGGGTGTCAAACAATTCCATTTTCGATAGTTTTCGGTCTCCTGCTCCCAAACTAGCTCTTGTACAAGGAAGCCGCTAGTACTACGACATAGATGTATACTATATACAAGTATGTGGCAAGTCTCATCAGGATTGAAAGAGGATGAGATGGGTAGCCAGGGCCCCCAATGTCATGGGGGGGGGTGTCAAAAATTCCATTTTCGAGAGTTTTCGGTTTCCTGCTCCCAAACTAGCTCTTGTGCCAGGAAGCCGCTAGTACTACGACATAGATGTATAGAATATACAAGTATGTGGCAAGTCTCATCAGGATTGAAAGAGGATGAGATGGGTAGCCAGGGCCCCCAATATCATGGGGGTGTCAAAAAATTATTTTCGATTTTTCTGGGTCTCTTGCTCCCAAACTAGCTCTTGTGCCAGGAAGCCGGTAGTACTACGACATAGAAGTATACTATATACAAGTATGTGGCAAGTCTCATCAGGATTGAAAGAGGATGAGATGGGTAGCCAGGGCCCCCAATGTCATGCGGGTGTGAAAAATTCCATTTTCGAGAGTTTTCGGTTTCCTGCTCCCAAGCTAGCTCTTGTGCCAGGAAGCCGCTAGTACTACGACATAGATGTATAGTATATACAAGTATGTGGCAAGTCTCATCAGGATTGAAAGAGGATGAGATGGGTAGCCAGGGACCCCATTATCATGGTGGGTGTCAAAAAATTCCATTTTCGATAGTTTTCGGTCTCCTGCTCCCAAACTAGCTCTTGTGCCAGGAAGCCGCTAGTACTACGACATAGATGTATACTATATACAAGTATGTGGCAAGTCTCATCAGGATTGAAAGAGGATGAGATGGGTAGCCAGGGCCCCTAATGTCATGGGGGTGTCAAAAATTCCATTTTCGAGAGTTTTCGGTTTCCTGCTCCCAAACTAGCTCTTGTGCCAGGAAGCCGCTAGTACTACGACATAGATGTATAGTATATACAAGTATGTGGCAAGTCTCATCAGGATTGAAAGAGGATGAGATGGGTAGCCAGAACCCCCACTAAGTCAGAGGGGGGTGCAAAAAAATTATTTTCGATCTTTCTGGGTCTCTTGCTCCCAAACTAGCACTTGTGCCAAAAAGCCGCTTATACTGCAATAAAGGTATATGACATATGAATGTATGTAGCAAGTCTCATTAGGATTGAAAGAGGATGAGGAGGGTTGCCAGGCCCCCCAACGGCTCTAGGGTCATATTTTCCTGTACATAATTGGGTATTTTCGACACTTCTAGGTCTACTGATCCGAAACTAGTTCTTGTGCCAGGAAGCCGCTAGTACTGTGATAAATGTATATGTTATATAAAAGTATGTGGCAAGTCTCATCAGGATTGAAAGAGGATGAGATGGGTTGCCAGGGCCCCCAATATCATGGGGGGTGTCAAAAAATTCCATTTTCGATAGTTTTCGGTCTCCTGCTCCCAAACTAGCACTTGTGCCAGGAAGCCGCTAGTACTACGACATAGATGTATACTATATACAAGTATGTGGCAAGTCTCATTAGGATTGAAAGAGGATGAGATGGGTAGCCAGGGCCCCCAATGTCATGGGGTGTCAAAAATTCCATTTTCGAGAGTTTTCGGTTTCCTGCTCCCAAACTAGCTCTTGTGCCAGGAAGCCGCTAGTACTACGACATAGATGTATAGTATATACAAGTATGTGGCAAGTCTCATCAGGATTGAAAGAGGATGAGATGGGTAGCCAGGGCCCCCAATAATCTGGGGGTGTCAAAAAATTCCATGTTCGACAGTTTTTGGTCTCCTGCTCCCAAACTGGCTCTTGTGCCAGGAAGCCGCTAGTACTACGACATAGATGTATACTATATACAAGTATGTGGCAAGTCTCATCAGGATTGAAAGAGGATGAGATGGGTAGCCAGGGCCCCCAATGTCATGCGGGTGTCAAAAATTCCATTTTCGAGAGTTTTCGGTTTCCTGCTCCCAAACTAGCTCTTGTGCCAGGAAGCCGCTAGTACTACGACATAGATGTATAGTATATACAAGTATGTGGCAAGTCTCATCAGGATTGAAAGAGGATGAGATGGGTAGCCATAACCCCCACTATGTCAGAGGGGGGTGCAAAAAAATTATTTTCGATCTTTCTGTGTCTCTTGCTCCCAAACTAGCTCTTGTGCCAGGAAGCCGCTTATACTGCAATAAAGGTATATGATATATGAATTTTGTGTGGCAAGTCTCATTAGGATTGAAAGAGGATGAGGAGTGTAGCCAGGCCCCCCTAACGGCTCTAGGGTCATATTTTCCTGTACAGAATTGGCTATTTTCGACACTTCTAGGTCTACTGCTCCGAAACTAGTTCTTGTGCCAGGAAGCCGCTAGTACTGTGATAAATGTATATGTTATAAAATATTGTGGCAAGTCTCATCAGGATTGAAAGAGGATGAGATGGGTAGCCAGGGCCCCCAATATCATGGGGGATGTCAAAAAATTCCATTTTCGATAGTTTTCGGTCTCCTGCTCCCAAACTAGCTCTTGTGCCAGGAAGCCGCTAGTACTACGACATAGATGTATACTATATACAAGTATGTGGCAAGTCTCATCAGGATTGAAAGAGGATGAGATGGGTAGCCAGGGCCACCAATGTCATGGGGGTGTCAAACATTCCATTTTCGAGAGTTTTCGGTTTCCTGCTCCCAAACTAGCGCTTGTGCCAGGAAGCCGCTAGTACTACGACATAGATGTATAGTATATACAAGTATGTGGCAAGTCTCATCAGGATTGAAAGAGGATGAGATGGTTTGCCAGACCCCCAACTATGTCAGAGGGGGGTGCAAAAAATATTTTCGATCTTTCTGGGTCTCTTGCTCCCAAACTAGCTCTTGTGCCAGGAAGCCGCTTATACTGCAATAAAGGTATATGATATATAAATGTATGTGGCAAGTCTCATCAGGATTGAAAGAGGATGAGGTGGGAAGCCAGGCCCCCCAACGGCTCTAGGGTCATATTTTCCTGTACAGAATTGGCTATTTTCGACACTTCTAGGTCTACTGCTCCGAAACTAGCTCTTGTGCCAGGAAGCCGCTAGTACTGTGATAAATGTATATGTTATATAAAAGTATGTGGCAAGTCTCATCAGGATTGAAAGAGGATGAGATGGGTTGCCAGGGCCCCCAATATCATGGGGGGTGTCAAAAAATTCCATTTTCGATAGTTTTCGGTCTCCTGCTCCCAAACTAGCTCTTGTGCCAGGAAGCCGCTAGTACTACGACATAGATGTATACTATATACAAGTATGTGGCAAGTCTCATTAGGATTGAAAGAGGATGAGATGGGTAGCCACACCCCCCACTATGTCAGATGGGGGTGCAAAAAAAATATTTTCGATATTTCTGGGTCTCTTGCTCCCAAACTAGCTCTTGTGCCAGGAAGCCGCTTATACTGCAATAAAGGTATATGATATATAAATGTATGTGGCAAGTCTCATTAGGATTGAAAGAGGATGAGGAGGGTAGCCAGGCCCCCCAACGGCTCTAGGGTCATATTTTCCTGTACAGAATTGGCTATTTTCGACACTTCTAGGTCTACTGCTCCGAAACTAGCTCTTGTGCCAGGAAGCCGCTAGTACTGTGATAAATGTATATGTTATATAAAAGTATGTGGCAAGTCTCATTAGGATTAAAAGAGGATGAGATGGGTAGCCAGGGCCCCCAATATCATTGGGGGTGTCAAAAAATTCCATTTTCGATAGTTTTCGGTCTCCTGCTCCCAAACTAGCTCTTGTGCCAGGAAGCCGCTAGTACTACGACATAGATGTATACTATATACAAGTATGTGGCAAGTCTCATTAGGATTGAAAGAGGATGAGATGGGTAGCCAGGGCCCCCAATGTCATGGGGGGTGTCAAAAATTCCATTTTCGAGAGTTTTCGGTTTCCTGCTCCCAAACTAGCTCTTGTGCCAGGAAGCCGCTAGTACTACGACATAGATGTATAGAATATACAAGTATGTGGCAAGTCTCATCAGGATTGAAAGAGGATGAGATGGGTAGCCAGGCCCCCCAATATCATGGGGGTGTCAAAAAATTCCATTTTCGATAGTTTTCGGTCTCCTGCTCCCAAACTAGCTATTGTGCCAGGAAGCCGCTAGTACTACGACATAGATGTATACTATATACAAGTATGTGGCAAGTCTCATCAGGATTGAAAGAGGATGAGATGGGTAGCCAGGGCCCCCAATGTCATGCGGGTGTCAAAAATTCCATTTTCGAGAGTTTTCGGTTTCCTGCTCCCAAACTAGCTCTTGTGCCAGGAAGCCGCTAGTACTACGACATAGATGTATAGTATATACAAGTATGTGGCAAGTCTCATCAGGATTGAAAGAGGATGAGATGGGTAGCCAGGGCCCCCATTATCATGGTGGGTGTCAAAAAATTCCATTTTCGATAGTTTTCGGTCTCCTGCTCCCAAACTAGCTCTTGTGCCAGAAAGCCGTTGGTACTACGACATAGATGTATACTATATACAAGTATGGGGCAAGTCTCATCAGGATTGAAAGAGGATGAGATGGGTAGCCAGGGCCCCCAATGTCATGGGGGTGTCAAAAATTCCATTTTCGAGAGTTTTCGGTTTCCTGCTCCCAAACTAGCTCTTGTGCCAGGAAGCCGCTTGTACTACGACATAGATGTATAGTATATACAAGTATGTGGCAAGTCTCATCAGGATTGAAAGAGGATGAGATGGGTAGCCAGAACCCCCACTATGTCAGAGGGGGGTGCAAAAAAATTATTTTCGATCTTTCTGGGTCTCTTGCTCCCAAACTAGCACTTGTGTCAGGAAGCCGCTTATACTGCAATAAAGGTATATGATATATAAATGTATGTAGCAAGTCTCATTAGGATTGAAAGAGGATAAGGAGGGTTGCCAGGCCCCCCAACGGCTCTAGGGTCATATTTTCCTGTACAGAATTGGCTATTTTCGACACTTCTAGGTCTACTGCTCCGAAACTAGCTCTTGTGCCAGGAAGCCGCTAGTACTGTGATAAATGTATATGTTATATAAAAGTATGTGGCAAGTCTCATCAGGATTGAAAGAGGATGAGATGGGTAGCCAGGGCCCCCAATATCATGGGGGGTGTCAAAAAATTCCATTTTCGATAGTTTTCGGTCTCCTGCTCCCAAAATAGCTCTTGTGCCAGGAAGCCGCTAGTACTACGACATAGATGTATACTATATACAAGTATGTGGCAAGTCTCATTAGGATTGAAAGAGGATGAGATGGGTAGCCAGGGCCCCCAATGTCATGGGGGGTGTCAAAAATTCCATTTTCGAGAGTTTTCGGTTTCCTGCTCCCAAACTAGCTCTTTTGCCAGGAAGCCGCTAGTACTACGACATAGATGTATAGTATATACAAGTATGTGGCAAGTCTCATCAGGATTGAAAGAGGATGAGATGGGTAGCCAGGGACCCCATTATCATGGTGGGTGTCAAAAAATTCCATTTTCGATAGTTTTCGGTCTCCTGCTCCCAAACTAGCTCTTGTGCCAGGAAGCCGCTAGTACTACGACATAGATGTATACTATATACAAGTATGTGGCAAGTCTCATCAGGATTGAAATAGGATGAGATGGGTAGTCAGGGCCCCCAATGTCATGGGGGTGTCAAAAATTCCATTTTCGAGAGTTTTCGGTTTCCTGCTCCCAAACTAGCTCTTGTGCCAGGAAGCCGCTAGTACTACGACATAGATGTATAGTATATACAAGTATGTGGCAAGTCTCATCAGGATTGAAAGAGGATGAGATGGGTAGCCAGAACCCCCACTATGTCAGAGGGGGGTGCTAAAAAATTATTTTCGATCTTTCTGGGTCTCTTGCTCCCAAACTAGCACTTGTGCCAAAAAGCCGCTTATACTGCAATAAAGGTATATGATATATGAATGTATGTAGCAAGTCTCATTAGGATTGAAAGAGGATGAGGAGGATTGCCAGGCCCCCCAACGGCTCTAGTGTCATATTTTCCTGTACAGAATTGGGTATTTTCGACACTTCTAGGTCTACTGCTCCGAAACTAGCTCTTGTGCCAGGAAGCCGCTAGTACTGTGATAAATGTATATGTTATATAAAAGTATGTGGCAAGTCTCATCAGGATTGAAAGAGGATGAGATGGGTTGCCAGGGCCCTCAATATCATGGGGGGTGTCAAAAAATTCCATTTTCGATAGTTTTCGGTCTCCTGCTCCCAAACTAGCTCTTGTGCCAGGAAGCCGCTAGTACTACGACATAGATGTATACTATATACAAGTATGTGACAAGTCTCATTAGGATTGAAAGAGGATGAGATGGGTAGCCAGGGCCCCCAATGTCATGGGGTGTCAAAAATTCCATTTTCGAGAGTTTTCGGTTTCCTGCTCCCAAACTAGCTCTTGTGCCAGGAAGCCGCTAGTACTACGACATAGATGTATAGTATATACAAGTATGTGGCAAGTCTCATCAGGATTGAAAGAGGATGAGATGGGTAGCCAGAACCCCCACTATGTCAGAGGGGGGTGCAAAAAAATTATTTTCGATATTTCTGGGTCTCTTGCTCCCAAACTAGCACTTGTGCCAGGAAGCCGCTGATACTGCAATAAAGGTATATGATATATGAATGTATGTAGCAAGTCTCATTAGGATTGAAAGAGGATGAGGTGGGTTGCCAGGCCCCCCAACGGCTCTAGGGTCATATTTTCCTGTACATAATTGGCTATTTTCGACACTTCTAGGTCTACTGATCCGAAACTAGTTCTTGTGCCAGGAAGCCGCTAGTACTGTGATAAATGTATATGTTATATAAAAGTATGTGTCAAGTCTCATCAGGATTGAAAGAGGATGAGATGGGTTGCCAGGGCCCCCAATATCATGGGGGGGTGTCAAAAAATTCCATTTTCGATAGTTTTCGGTCTCCTGCTCCCAAACTAGCTCTTGTGCCAGGAAGCCGCTAGTACTACGACATAGATGTATACTATATACAAGTATGTGGCAAGTCTCATTAGGATTGAAAGAGGATGAGATGGGTAGCCAGGGCCCCCAATGTCATGGGGGTGTCAAAAATTTCATTTTCGAGAGTTTTCGGTTTCCTGCTCCCAAACTAGCTCTTGTGCCAGGAAGCCGCTAGTACTACGACATAGATGTATAGTATATACAAGTATGTGGCAAGTCTCATCAGGATTGAAAGAGGATGAGATGGGTAGCCAGGGCCCCCAATATCATGGGGGTGTCAAAAAATTCCATTTTCGACAGTTTTCGGTCTCCTGCTCCCAAACTGGCTCTTGTGCCAGGAAGCCGGTAGTACTACGACATAGATGTATACTATATACAAGTATGTGGCAAGTCTCATCAGGATTGAAAGAGGATGAGATGGGTAGCCAGGGCCCCCAATGTCATGCGGGTGTCAAAAATTCCATTTTCGAGAGTTTTCGGTTTCCTGCTCCCAAACTAGCTCTTGTGCCAGGAAGCCGCTAGTACTACGACATAGATGTATAGTATATACAAGTATGTGGCAAGTCTCATCAGGATTGAAAGAGGATGAGATGGGTAGCCATAACCCCCACTATGTCAGAGGGGGGTGCAAAAAAAATATTTTCGATCTTTCTGTGTCTCTTGCTCCCAAACTAGCTCTTGTGCCAGGAAGCCGCTTATACTGCAATAAAGGTATATGATATATGAATTTTGTGTGGCAAGTCTCATTAGGATTGAAAGAGGATGAGGAGTGTAGCCAGGCCCCCCCAACGGCTCTAGGGTCATATTTTCCTGTACAGAATTGGCTATTTTCGACACTTCTAGGTCTACTGCTCCGAAACTAGTTCTTGTGCCAGGAAGCCGCTAGTACTGTGATAAATGTATATGTTATATAAAAGTATGTGGCAAGTCTCATCAGGATTGAAAGAGGATGAGATGGGTAGCCAGGGCCCCCAATATCATGGGGGATGTCAAAAAATTCCATTTTCGATAGTTTTCGGTCTCCTGCTCCCAAACTAGCTCTTGTGCCAGGAAGCCGCTAGTACTACGACATAGATGTATACTATATACAAGTATGTGGCAAGTCTCATCAGGATTGAAAGAGGATGAGATGGGTAGCCAGGGCCACCAATGTCATGGGGATGTCAAACATTCCATTTTCGAGAGTTTTCGGTTTCCTGCTCCCAAACTAGCTCTTGTGCCAGGAAGCCGCTAGTACTACGACATAGATGTATAGTATATACAAGTATGTGGCAAGTCTCATCAGGATTGAAAGAGGATGAGATGGGTTGCCAGACCCCCAACTATGTCAGAGGGGGGTGCAAAAAAATATTTTCGATCTTTCTGGGTCTCTTGCTCCCAAACTAGCTCTTGTGCCAGGAAGCCGCTTATACTGCAATAAAGGTATATGATATATGAATGTATGTGGCAAGTCTCATTAGGATTGAAAGAGGATGAGGTGGGAAGCCAGGCCCCCCAACGGCTCTAGGGTCATATTTTCCTGTACAGAATTGGCTATTTTCGACACTTCTAGGTCTACTGCTCCGAAACTAGCTCTTGTGCCAGGAAGCCGCTAGTACTGTGATAAATGTATATGTTATATAAATGTATGTGGCAAGTCTCATCAGGATTGAAAGAGGATGAGATGGGTAGCCAGCGCCCCCAATATCATGGGGGGTGTCAAAAAATTCCATTTTCGATAGTTTTCGGCCTCCTGCTCCCAAACTAGCTCTTGTGCCAGGAAGCCGCTGGTACTACGACATAGATGTGTACTATATACAAGTATGGGGCAAGTCTCATCAGGATTGAAAGAGGTTGAGATGGGTAGCCAGGGCCCCCAATGTCATGGGGGTGTCAAAAATTCCATTTTCGAGAGTTTTCGGTTTCCTGCTCCCAAACTAGCTCTTGTGCAAGGAAGCCGCTAGTACTACGACATAGATGTATAGTATATACAAGTATGTGGCAAGTCTCATCAGGATTGAAAGAGGATGAGATGGGTAGCCAGACCCCCCACTATGTCAGAGGGGGGTGCAAAAAAAATATTTTCGATATTTCTGGGTCTCTTGCTCCCAAACTAGCTCTTGTGCCAGGAAGCCGCTTATACTGCAATAAAGGTATATGATATATAAATGTATGTGGTAAGTCTCATTAGGATTGAAAGAGGATGAGGAGGGTAGCCAGGCCCCCCAACGGCTCTAGGGTCATATTTTCCTGTACAGAATTGGCTATTTTCGACACTTCTAGGTCTACTGCTCCGAAACTAGCTCTTGTGCAAGGAAGCCGCTAGTACTGTGATAAATGTATATGTTATATAAAAGTATGTGGCAAGTCTCATCAGGATTGAAAGAGGATGAGATGGGTTGCCAGGGCCCCCAATGTCATGGGGGTGTCAAAAATTCCATTTTCGAGAGTTTTCGGTTTCCTGCTCCCAAACTAGCTCTTGTGCCAGGAAGCCGCTAGTACTACGACATAGATGTATAGTATATACAAGTATGTGGCAAGTCTCATCAGGATTGAAAGAGGATGAGATGGGTAGCCAGACCCCCCACTATGTCAGAGGGGGGTGCAAAAAATTATTTTCGATATTTCTCGGTCTCTTGCTCCCAAACTAGCTCTTGTGCCAGAAAGCCGCTTATACTGCAATAAAGGTATATGATATATGAATGTATTAGGCAAGTCTCATTAGGATTGAAAGAGGAAGAGGAGGGTAGCCAGGCCCCCCAACCGCTCTAGGGTCATATTTTCCTGTACAGAATTGGCTATTTTCGACACTTCTAGGTCTACTGCTCCGAAACTAACTCTTGTGCCAGGAAGCCGCTAGTACTGTGATAAATGTATATGTTATATAAAAGTATGTGGCATGTCTCATCAGGATGAGGATGGGTAGCCAGGGCCCCCAATGTCATGGGGGGTGTCAAAAAATTCCATTTTCGATAGTTTTCGGTCTCCTGCTCCTGCTCCCAAACTAGCTCTTGTGCCAGGAAGCCGCTAGTACTACGACATAGATGTATAGTATATACAAGTATGTGGCAAGTCTCATCAGGATTGAAAGAGGATGAGATGGGTAGCCAGGGCCCCCAATGTCATGGGGGTGTCAAGAATTCCATTTTCGAGAGTTTTCGGTTTCCTGCACCCAAACTAGCTCTTGTGCCAGGAAGCCACTAGTACTACGACATAGATGTATAGTATATACAAGCATGTGGCAAGTCTCATCAGGATTGAAAGAGGATGAGATGGGTAGCCAGACCCCCCACTATGTCAGAGGGGGGTGCAAAAAAATAATTTTCGATCTTTCTCGGTCTATTGCTCCCAAAATAGCTCTTGTGCCAGGAAGCCGCTTATACTGCAATAAAGGTATATGATATATGAATGTATGTGGCAAATCTCATTAGGATTGAAAGAGGAAGAGGAGGGTAGCCAGGCCCCCCAACCGCTCTAGGGTCATATTTTCCTGTACAGAATTGGCTATTTTCGACACTTCTAGGTCTACTGCTCCGAAACTAATTCTTGTGCCAGAAAGCCGCTAGTACTGTGATAAATGTATATGTTATATAAAAGTATGTGGCAAGTCTCATCAGGATGAGGATGGGAAGCCAGGGCCCCCAATGTCATGGGGGGTGTCAAAAAATTCCATTGTCGATAGTTTTCGGTCTCCTGCTCCTGCTCCCAAACTAGCTCTTGTGCCAGGAAGCCGCTAGTACTACGACATAGATGTATAGTATATACAAGTATTTGGCAAGTCTCATCAGGATTGAAAGAGGATGAGATGGGTAGCCAGGGACCCCATTATCATGGTGGGTGTCAAAAATTCCATTTTCGATAGTTTTCGGTCTCCTGCTCCCAAACTAGCTCTTGTGCCAGGAAGCCGCTAGCTCTACGACATAGATGTATAGTATATACAAGTATGTGGCAAGTCTCATCAGGATTGAAAGAGGATAAGATGGGTAGCCAGACCCCCAACTATGTACTAGTGGCTTCCTGGCCCAAAAACTAGTTTGGGAGCAGGAGACCGAAAACTATCGAAAATGGAATTTTTTGACACCCCATGACATTGGGGGCCCTGGCTACCCATCTCATCCTCTTTCAATCCTGATGAGACTTGTCACATACTTTTATATAACATATACATTTATCACAGTACTAGCGGCTTCCGGGCACAAGAGCTAGTTTCGGAGCAGTAGACCTAGAAGTGTCGAAAATAGCCAATTCTGTACAGGAAAATATGACCCTAGAGCCGTTGGGGGGGGGGGGGGGCTGGCTACCCTCCTCATCCTCTTTCAATCCTAATGAGACTTGCAAAATACATTCATATATCATATACCTTTATTGCCGTATAAGCGGCTTCAAGGCACAAGAGCTAGTTTGGGAGCAAGAGACCGAGAAAGATCGAAAATAATTTTTTTGCACCCCCCTCTGACATAGTGGGGGGTCTGGCTACCCATCTCATCCTCTTTCAATCCTGATGAGATTTGCCACATACTTGTATATACTTTACATCTATGTCGTAGTACAAGCGGCTTCCTGGCACAAGAGCTAGTTTGGGAGCAGGAAACCGAAAACTCTCGAAAATGGAATTTTTGACACCCCCATGACATTGGGAGCCCTGGCTACCCATCTTATCCTCTTTCAATCCTGATGAGACTTGCTACATACTTGTATATAGTATACATCTATGTCGTAGTACCAGCGGCTTCCTGGCACAAGAGCTAGTTTGGGAGCAGGAGACCGAAAACTATCGAAAATGGAATTTTTTGACACCCCCCATGATATTGGGGGCCCTGGCTACCCATCTCATCCTCTTTCAATCCTGATGAGACTTGCCACATACTTTTATATAACATATACATTTATCACAATACTAGCGGCTTTCTGGCACAAGAGCTAGTTTCGGAGCAGTAGACCTAGAAGTGTCGAAAATAGCCAATTCTGTACAGGAAAATATGACCCTAGAGCCGTTGGGGGGCCTGGCTACCCTCCTCATCCTCTTTCAATCCTAATGAGACTTGCCACATACATTCATATATCACATACCTTTATTGCAGTATAAGCGGCTTCCTGGCACAAGAGCTAGTTTGGGAGCAAGAGACCCAAAAAGATCGAAAATAATTTTTTTATACCCCCCTCTGACATAGTGGGGGATCTGGCTACCCATCTCATCCTCTTTCAATCTTGATGAGACTTGCCACATACTTGTATATACTATACATCTATGTCGTAGTACTAGCGGCTTCCTGGCACAAGAGCTAGTTTGGGAGCAGGAAACCGAAAACTCTCGAAAATGGAATTTTTGACACCCCCCATGACATTGGGGGCCCTGGCTACCCATCTCATCCTCTTTCAATCCTGATGAGACTTGCCACATACTTGTATATTGTATACATCTATGTCGTAGTACTAGCGGCTTCCTGGCACAAGAGCTAGTTTGGGAGCAGGAGACCGAAAACTATCGAAAATGGAATTTTTTGACACCACCCATGATATTGGGGGGGCCTGGCTACCCATCTCATCCTCTTTCAATCCTGATGAGACTTGCCACATACTTTTATATAACATATACATTTATCATAGTACTAGCGGCTTCCTGGCACAAGAGCTAGTTTCGGAGCAGTAGACCTAGAAGTGTCGAAAATAGCCAATTCTGTACAGGAAAATATGACCCTAGAGCCGTTGGGGGGCCTGGCTACCCTCCTCATCCTCTTTCAATCCTAATGAGACTTGCCACATACATTCATATATCATATACCTTTATTGCAGTATAAGCGGCTTCCTGGCACAAAAGCTAGTTTGGGAGCAAGATACCCAGAAAGATCGAAAATAATTTTTTGCACCCCCCTCTGACATAGTGGGGGGTCTGGCTACCCATCTCATCCTCTTTCAATCTTGATGAGACTTGCCACATACTTGTATATACTATACATCTATGTCGTAGTACTAGCGGCTTCCTGGCACAAGAGCTAGTTTGGGAGCAGGAAACCGAAAACTCTCGAAAATGGAATTTTTGACACCCCCCATGACATTGGGGGCCCTGGCTACCCATCTCATCCTCTTTCAATCCTGATGAGACTTGCCACATACTTGTATATAGTATACATCTATGTCGTAGTACTAGCGGCTTCCTGGCACAAGAGCTAGTTTGGGAGCAGAAGACCGAAAACTATCGAAAATGGAATTTTTTGACACCCCCCATGATATTGGGGGGCCTGGCTACCCATCTCATCCTCTTTCAATCCTGATGAGACTTGCCACATACTTTTATATAACATATACATTTATCACAGTACTAGCGGCTTCCTGGCACAAGAGCTAGTTTCGGAGCAGTAGACCTAGAAGTGTCGAAAATAGCCAATTCTGTACAGGAAAATATGACCCTAGAGCCGTTGGGGGGCCTGGCTACCCTCCTCATCCTCTTTCAATCCTAATGAGACTTGCCACATACATTCATATATCATATACCTTTATTGCAGTATAAGCGGCTTCCTGGCACAAGAGCTAGTTTGGGAGCAAGAGACCCAGAAAGATCGAAAATAATTTTTTTGCACCCCCCTCTGACATAGTGGGGGGTCTGGCTACCCATCTCATCCTCTTTCAATCTTGATGAGACTTGCCACATACTTGTATATACTATACATCTATGTCGAAGTACTAGCGGCTTCCTGGCACAAGAGCTAGTTTGGGAGCAGGAAACCGAAAACTCTCGAGAATGGAATTTTTGACACCCCCCATGACATTGGGGGCCCTGGCTACCCATCTCATCCTCTTTCAATCCTGATGAGACTTGCCACATACTTGTATATAGTATACATCTATGTCGTAGTACTAGCGGCTTCCTGGCACAAGAGCTAGTTTGGGAGCAGGAGACCGAAAACTATCGAAAATAGCCAATTCCGTACAGGAAAATATGACCCTAGAGCCGTTGGGGGGCCTGGCTACCCTCCTCATCCTCTTTCAATCCTAATGAGACTTGCCACATACATTCATATATCATATACCTTTATTGCAGTATAAGCGGCTTCCTGGCACAAGAGCTAGTTTGGGAGCAAGAGACCCAGAAAGATCGAAAATAATTTTTGCACCCCCTTCTGACATAGTGGGGGGTCTGGCTACCCATCTCATCCTCTTTCAATCTTGATGAGACTTGCCACATACTTGTATATACTATACATCTATGTCGTAGTACTAGCGGCTTCCTGGCACAAGAGCTAGTTTGGGAGCAGGAAACCGAAAACTCTCGAAAATGGAATTTTTGACACCCCCCATGACATTGGGGGCCCTGGCTACCCATCTCATCCTCTTTCAATCCTGATGAGACTTGCCACATACTTGTATATAGTATACATCTATGTCGTAGTACTAGCGGCTTCCTGGCACAAGAGCTAGTTTGGGAGCAGGAGACCGAAAACTATCGAAAATGGAATTTTTTGACACCCCCCATGATATTGGGGGGCCTGGCTACCCATCTCATCCTCTTTCAATCCTGATGAGACTTGCCACATACTTTTATATAACATATACATTTATCACAGTACTAGCGGCTTCCTGGCACAAGAGCTAGTTTCGGAGCAGTAGACCTAGAAGTGTCGAAAATAGCCAATTCTGTACAGGAAAATATGACCCTAGAGCCGTTGGGGGGCCTGGCTACCCTCCTCATCCTCTTTCAATCCTAATGAGACTTGCCACATACATTCATATATCATATACCTTTATTGCAGTATAAGCGGCTTCCTGGCACAAGAGCTAGTTTGGGAGCAAGAGACCCAGAAAGATCGAAAATAATTTTTTTGCACCCCCCTCTGACATAGTGGGGGGTCTGGCTACCCATCTCATCCTCTTTCAATCTTGATGAGACTTGCCACATACTTGTATATACTATACATCTATGTCGAAGTACTAGCGGCTTCCTGGCACAAGAGCTAGTTTGGGAGCAGGAAACCGAAAACTCTCGAGAATGGAATTTTTGACACCCCCCATGACATTGGGGGCCCTGGCTACCCATCTCATCCTCTTTCAATCCTGATGAGACTTGCCACATACTTGTATATAGTATACATCTATGTCGTAGTACTAGCGGCTTCCTGGCACAAGAGCTAGTTTGGGAGCAGGAGACCGAAAACTATCGAAAATAGCCAATTCCGTACAGGAAAATATGACCCTAGAGCCGTTGGGGGGCCTGGCTACCCTCCTCATCCTCTTTCAATCCTAATGAGACTTGCCACATACATTCATATATCATATACCTTTATTGCAGTATAAGCGGCTTCCTGGCACAAGAGCTAGTTTGGGAGCAAGAGACCCAGAAAGATCGAAAATAATTTTTGCACCCCCTTCTGACATAGTGGGGGGTCTGGCTACCCATCTCATCCTCTTTCAATCTTGATGAGACTTGCCACATACTTGTATATACTATACATCTATGTCGTAGTACTAGCGGCTTCCTGGCACAAGAGCTAGTTTGGGAGCAGGAAACCGAAAACTCTCGAAAATGGAATTTTTGACACCCCCCATGACATTGGGGGCCCTGGCTACCCATCTCATCCTCTTTCAATCCTGATGAGACTTGCCACATACTTGTATATAGTATACATCTATGTCGTAGTACTAGCGGCTTCCTGGCACAAGAGCTAGTTTGGGAGCAGGAGACCGAAAACTATCGAAAATGGAATTTTTTGACACCCCCCATGATATTGGGGGGCCTGGCTAGCCATCTCATCCTCTTTCAATCCTGATGAGACTTGCCACATACTTTTATATAACATATACATTTATCACAGTACTAGCGGCTTCCTGGCACAAGAGCTAGTTTCGGAGCAGTAGACCTAGAAGTGTCGAAAATAGCCAATTCTGTACAGGAAAATATGACCCTAGAGCCGTTGGGGGGCCTGGCTACCCTCCTCATCCTCTTTCAATCCTAATGAGACTTGCCACATACATTCATATATCATATACCTTTATTGCAGTATAAGCGGCTTCCTGGCACAAGAGCTAGTTTGGGAGCAAGAGACCCAGAAAGATCGAAAATAATTTTTTTGCACCCCCCTCTGACATAGTGGGGGGTCTGGCTACCCATCTCATCCTCTTTCAATCTTGATGAGACTTGCCACATACTTGTATATACTATACATCTATGTCGTAGTACTAGCGGCTTCCTGGCACAAGAGCTAGTTTGGGAGCAGGAAACCGAAAACTCTCGAAAATGGAATTTTTGACACCCCCCATGACATTGGGGGCCCTGGCTACCCATCTCATCCTCTTTCAATCCTGATGAGACTTGCCACATACTTGTATATAGTATACATCTATGTCGTAGTACTAGCGGCTTCCTGGCACAAGAGCTAGTTTGGGAGCAGGAGACCGAAAACTATCGAAAATGGAATTTTTTGACACCCCCCATGATATTGGGGGGCCTGGCTACCCATCTCATCCTCTTTCAATCCTGATGAGACTTGCCACATACTTTTATATAACATATACATTTATCACAGTACTAGCGGCTTCCTGGCACAAGAGCTAGTTTCGGAGCAGTAGACCTAGAAGTGTCGAAAATAGCCAATTCTGTACAGGAAAATATGACCCTAGAGCCGTTGGGGGGCCTGGCTACCCTCCTCATCCTCTTTCAATCCTAATGAGACTTGCCACATACATTCATATATCATATACCTTTATTGCAGTATAAGCGGCTTTCTGGCACAAGAGCTAGTTTGGGAGCAAGAGACCCAGAAAGATCGAAAATAATTTTTTTGCACCCCCCTCTGACATAGTGGGGGGTCTGGCTACCCATCTCATCCTCTTTCAATCTTGATGAGACTTGCCACATACTTGTATATACTATACATCTATGTCGTAGTACTAGCGGCTTCCTGGCACAAGAGCTAGTTTGGGAGCAGGAAACCGAAAACTCTCGAAAATGGAATTTTTGACACCCCCCATGACATTGGGGGCCCTGGCTACCCATCTCATCCTCTTTCAATCCTGATGAGACTTGCCACATACTTGTATATAGTATACATCTATGTCGTAGTACTAGCGGCTTCCTGGCACAAGAGCTAGTTTGGGAGCAGGAGACCGAAAACTATCGAAAATAGCCAATTCTGTACAGGAAAATATGACCCTAGAGCCGTTGGGGGGCCTGGCTACCCTCCTCATCCTCTTTCAATCCTAATAAGACTTGCCACATACATTCATATATCATATACCTTTATTGCAGTATAAGCGGCTTCCTGGCACAAGAGCTAGTTTGGGAGCAAGAGACCCAGAAAGATCGAAAATAATTTTTTTGCACCCCCCTCTGACATAGTGGGGGGTCTGGCTACCCATCTCATCCTCTTTCAATCTTGATGAGACTTGCCACATACTTGTATATACTATACATCTATGTCGTAGTACTAGCGGCTTCCTGGCACAAGAGCTAGTTTGGGAGCAGGAAACCGAAAACTCTCGAAAATGGAATTTTTGACACCCCCCATGACATTGGGGGCCCTGGCTACCCATCTCATCCTCTTTCAATCCTGATGAGACTTGCCACATACTTGTATATAGTATACATCTATGTCGTAGTACTAGCGGCTTCCTGGCACAAGAGCTAGTTTCGGAGCAGTAGACCTAGAAGTGTCGAAAATAGCCAATTCTGTACAGGAAAATATGACCCTAGAGCCGTTGGGGGGCCTGGCTACCCTCCTCATCCTCTTTCAATCCTAATGAGACTTGCCACATACATTCATATATCATATACCTTTATTGCAGTATAAGCGGCTTCCTGGCACAAGAGCTAGTTTGGGAGCAAGAGACCCAGAAAGATCGAAAATAATTTTTTTGCACCCCCCTCTGACATAGTGGGGGGTCTGGCTACCCATCTCATCCTCTTTCAATCTTGATGAGACTTGCCACATACTTGTATATACTATACATCTATGTCGTAGTACTAGCGGCTTCCTGGCACAAGAGCTAGTTTGGGAGCAGGAAACCGAAAACTCTCGAAAATGGAATTTTTGACACCCCCCATGACATTGGGGGCCCTGGCTACCCATCTCATCCTCTTTCAATCCTGATGAGACTTGCCACATACTTGTATATAGTATACATCTATGTCGTAGTACTAGCGGCTTCCTGGCACAAGAGCTAGTTTGGGAGCAGGAGACCGAAAACTATCGAAAATGGAATTTTTTGACACCCCCCATGATATTGGGGGGCCTGGCTACCCATCTCATCCTCTTTCAATCCTGATGAGACTTGCCACATACTTTTATATAACATATACATTTATCACAGTACTAGCGGCTTCCTGGCACAAGAGCTAGTTTCGGAGCAGTAGACCTAGAAGTGTCGAAAATAGCCAATTCTGTACAGGAAAATATGACCCTAGAGCCGTTGGGGGGCCTGGCTACCCTCCTCATCCTCTTTCAATCCTAATGAGACTTGCCACATACATTCATATATCATATACCTTAATTGCAGTATAAGCGGCTTCCTGGCACAAGAGCTAGTTTGGGAGCAAGAGACCCAGAAAGATCGAAAATAATTTTTTTAGCAAGAGACCCAGAAAGATCGAAAATAATTTTTTTGCACCCCCCTCTGACATAGTGGGGGGTCTGGCTACCCATCTCATCCTCTTTCAATCTTGATGAGACTTGCCACATACTTGTATATACTATACATCTATGTCGTAGTACTAGCGGCTTCCTGGCACAAGAGCTAGTTTGGGAGCAGGAAACCGAAAACTCTCGAAAATGGAATTTTTGACACCCCCCATGACATTGGGGGCCCTGGCTACCCATCTCATCCTCTTTCAATCCTAATGAGACTTGCCACATACTTGTATATAGCTCATCCTCTTTCAATCCTAATGAGACTTGCCACATACATTCATATATCATATACCTTTATTGCAGTATAAGCGGCTTCCTGGCACAAGAGCTAGTTTGGGAGCAAGAGACCCAGAAAGATCGAAAATAATATTTTTGCACCCCCCTCTGACATAGTGGGGGGTCTGGCTACCCATCTCATCCTCTTTCAATCTTGATGAGACTTGCCACATACTTGTATATACTATACATCTATGTCGTAGTACTAGCGGCTTCCTGGCACAAGAGCTAGTTTGGGAGCAGGAAACCGAAAACTCTCGAAAATGGAATTTTTGACACCCCCCATGACATTGGGGGCCCTGGCTACCCATCTCATCCTCTTTCAATCCTGATGAGACTTGCCACATACTTGTATATAGTATACATCTATGTCGTAGTACTAGCGGCTTCCTGGCACAAGAGCTAGTTTGGGAGCAGGAGACCGAAAACTATCGAAAATAGCCAATTCTGTACAGGAAAATATGACCCTAGAGCCGTTGGGGGGCCTGGCTACCCTCCTCATCCTCTTTCAATCCTAATAAGACTTGCCACATACATTCATATATCATATACCTTTATTGCAGTATAAGCGGCTTCCTGGCACAAGAGCTAGTTTGGGAGCAAGAGACCCAGAAAGATCGAAAATAATTTTTTTGCACCCCCCTCTGACATAGTGGGGGGTCTGGCTACCCATCTCATCCTCTTTCAATCTTGATGAGACTTGCCACATACTTGTATATACTATACATCTATGTCGTAGTACTAGCGGCTTCCTGGCACAAGAGCTAGTTTGGGAGCAGGAAACCGAAAACTCTCGAAAATGGAATTTTTGACACCCCCCATGACATTGGGGGCCCTGGCTACCCATCTCATCCTCTTTCAATCCTGATGAGACTTGCCACATACTTGTATATAGTATACATCTATGTCGTAGTACTAGCGGCTTCCTGGCACAAGAGCTAGTTTCGGAGCAGTAGACCTAGAAGTGTCGAAAATAGCCAATTCTGTACAGGAAAATATGACCCTAGAGCCGTTGGGGGGCCTGGCTACCCTCCTCATCCTCTTTCAATCCTAATGAGACTTGCCACATACATTTATATATCATATACCTTTATTGCAGTATAAGCGGCTTCCTGGCACAAGAGCTAGTTTGGGAGCAAGAGACCCAGAAAGATCGAAAATAATTTTTTTGCACCCCCCTCTGACATAGTGGGGGGTCTGGCTACCCATCTCATCCTCTTTCAATCTTGATGAGACTTGCCACATACTTGTATATACTATACATCTATGTCGTAGTACTAGCGGCTTCCTGGCACAAGAGCTAGTTTGGGAGCAGGAAACCGAAAACTCTCGAAAATGGAATTTTTGACACCCCCCATGACATTGGGGGCCCTGGCTACCCATCTCATCCTCTTTCAATCCTGATGAGACTTGCCACATACTTGTATATAGTATACATCTATGTCGTAGTACTAGCGGCTTCCTGGCACAAGAGCTAGTTTCGGAGCAGTAGACCTAGAAGTGTCGAAAATAGCCAATTCTGTACAGGAAAATATGACCCTAGAGCCGTTGGGGGGCCTGGCTACCCTCCTCATCCTCTTTCAATCCTAATGAGACTTGCCACATACATTCATATATCATATACCTTTATTGCAGTATAAGCGGCTTCCTGGCACAAGAGCTAGTTTGGGAGCAAGAGACCCAGAAAGATCGAAAATAATTTTTTTGCACCCCCCTCTGACATAGTGGGGGGTCTGGCTACCCATCTCATCCTCTTTCAATCTTGATGAGACTTGCCACATACTTGTATATACTATACATCTATGTCGTAGTACTAGCGGCTTCCTGGCACAAGAGCTAGTTTGGGAGCAGGAAACCGAAAACTCTCGAAAATGGAATTTTTGACACCCCCCATGACATTGGGGGCCCTGGCTACCCATCTCATCCTCTTTCAATCCTGATGAGACTTGCCACATACTTGTATATAGTATACATCTATGTCGTAGTACTAGCGGCTTCCTGGCACAAGAGCTAGTTTGGGAGCAGGAGACCGAAAACTATCGAAAATGGAATTTTTTGACACCCCCCATGATATTGGGGGGCCTGGCTACCCATCTCATCCTCTTTCAATCCTGATGAGACTTGCCACATACTTTTATATAACATATACATTTATCACAGTACTAGCGGCTTCCTGGCACAAGAGCTAGTTTCGGAGCAGTAGACCTAGAAGTGTCGAAAATAGCCAATTCTGTACAGGAAAATATGACCCTAGAGCCGTTGGGGGGCCTGGCTACCCTCCTCATCCTCTTTCAATCCTAATGAGACTTGCCACATACATTCATATATCATATACCTGTATTGCAGTATAAGCGGCTTCCTGGCACAAGAGCTAGTTTGGGAGCAAGAGACCCAGAAAGATCGAAAATAATTTTTTTGCACCCCCCTCTGACATAGTGGGGGGTCTGGCTACCCATCTCATCCTCTTTCAATCTTGATGAGACTTGCCACATACTTGTATATACTATACATCTATGTCGTAGTACTAGCGGCTTCCTGGCACAAGAGCTAGTTTGGGAGCAGGAAACCGAAAACTCTCGAAAATGGAATTTTTGACACCCCCCATGACATTGGGGGCCCTGGCTACCCATCTCATCCTCTTTCAATCCTGATGAGACTTGCCACATACTTGTATATAGTATACATCTATGTCGTAGTACTAGCGGCTTCCTGGCACAAGAGCTAGTTTGGGAGCAGGAGACCGAAAACTATCGAAAATGGAATTTTTTGACACCCCCCATGATATTGGGGGGCCTGGCTACCCATCTCATCCTCTTTCAATCCTGATGAGACTTGCCACATACTTTTATATAACATATACATTTATCACAGTACTAGCGGCTTCCTGGCACAAGAGCTAGTTTCGGAGCAGTAGACCTAGAAGTGTCGAAAATAGCCAATTCTGTACAGGAAAATATGACCCTAGAGCCGTTGGGGGGCCTGGCTACCCTCCTCATCCTCTTTCAATCCTAATGAGACTTGCCACATACATTCATATATCATATACCTTAATTGCAGTATAAGCGGCTTCCTGGCACAAGAGCTAGTTTGGGAGCAAGAGACCCAGAAAGATCGAAAATAATTTTTTTAGCAAGAGACCCAGAAAGATCGAAAATAATTTTTTTGCACCCCCCTCTGACATAGTGGGGGGTCTGGCTACCCATCTCATCCTCTTTCAATCTTGATGAGACTTGCCACATACTTGTATATACTATACATCTATGTCGTAGTACTAGCGGCTTCCTGGCACAAGAGCTAGTTTGGGAGCAGGAAACCGAAAACTCTCGAAAATGGAATTTTTGACACCCCCCATGACATTGGGGGCCCTGGCTACCCATCTCATCCTCTTTCAATCCTAATGAGACTTGCCACATACTTGTATATAGCTCATCCTCTTTCAATCCTAATGAGACTTGCCACATACATTCATATATCATATACCTTTATTGCAGTATAAGCGGCTTCCTGGCACAAGAGCTAGTTTGGGAGCAAGAGACCCAGAAAGATCGAAAATAATATTTTTGCACCCCCCTCTGACATAGTGGGGGGTCTGGCTACCCATCTCATCCTCTTTCAATCTTGATGAGACTTGCCACATACTTGTATATACTATACATCTATGTCGTAGTACTAGCGGCTTCCTGGCACAAGAGCTAGTTTGGGAGCAGGAAACCGAAAACTCTCGAAAATGGAATTTTTGACACCCCCCATGACATTGGGGGCCCTGGCTACCCATCTCATCCTCTTTCAATCCTGATGAGACTTGCCACATACTTGTATATAGTATACATCTATGTCGTAGTACTAGCGGCTTCCTGGCACAAGAGCTAGTTTGGGAGCAGGAGACCGAAAACTATCGAAAATAGCCAATTCTGTACAGGAAAATATGACCCTAGAGCCGTTGGGGGGCCTGGCTACCCTCCTCATCCTCTTTCAATCCTAATAAGACTTGCCACATACATTCATATATCATATACCTTTATTGCAGTATAAGCGGCTTCCTGGCACAAGAGCTAGTTTGGGAGCAAGAGACCCAGAAAGATCGAAAATAATTTTTTTGCACCCCCCTCTGACATAGTGGGGGGTCTGGCTACCCATCTCATCCTCTTTCAATCTTGATGAGACTTGCCACATACTTGTATATACTATACATCTATGTCGTAGTACTAGCGGCTTCCTGGCACAAGAGCTAGTTTGGGAGCAGGAAACCGAAAACTCTCGAAAATGGAATTTTTGACACCCCCCATGACATTGGGGGCCCTGGCTACCCATCTCATCCTCTTTCAATCCTGATGAGACTTGCCACATACTTGTATATAGTATACATCTATGTCGTAGTACTAGCGGCTTCCTGGCACAAGAGCTAGTTTCGGAGCAGTAGACCTAGAAGTGTCGAAAATAGCCAATTCTGTACAGGAAAATATGACCCTAGAGCCGTTGGGGGGCCTGGCTACCCTCCTCATCCTCTTTCAATCCTAATGAGACTTGCCACATACATTCATATATCATATACCTTTATTGCAGTATAAGCGGCTTCCTGGCACAAGAGCTAGTTTGGGAGCAAGAGACCCAGAAAGATCGAAAATAATTTTTTTGCACCCCCCTCTGACATAGTGGGGGGTCTGGCTACCCATCTCATCCTCTTTCAATCTTGATGAGACTTGCCACATACTTGTATATACTATACATCTATGTCGTAGTACTAGCGGCTTCCTGGCACAAGAGCTAGTTTGGGAGCAGGAAACCGAAAACTCTCGAAAATGGAATTTTTGACACCCCCCATGACATTGGGGGCCCTGGCTACCCATCTCATCCTCTTTCAATCCTGATGAGACTTGCCACATACTTGTATATAGTATACATCTATGTCGTAGTACTAGCGGCTTCCTGGCACAAGAGCTAGTTTCGGAGCAGTAGACCTAGAAGTGTCGAAAATAGCCAATTCTGTACAGGAAAATATGACCCTAGAGCCGTTGGGGGGCCTGGCTACCCTCCTCATCCTCTTTCAATCCTAATGAGACTTGCCACATACATTCATATATCATATACCTTTATTGCAGTATAAGCGGCTTCCTGGCACAAGAGCTAGTTTGGGAGCAAGAGACCCAGAAAGATCGAAAATAATTTTTTTGCACCCCCCTCTGACATAGTGGGGGGTCTGGCTACCCATCTCATCCTCTTTCAATCTTGATGAGACTTGCCACATACTTGTATATACTATACATCTATGTCGTAGTACTAGCGGCTTCCTGGCACAAGAGCTAGTTTGGGAGCAGGAAACCGAAAACTCTCGAAAATGGAATTTTTGACACCCCCCATGACATTGGGGGCCCTGGCTACCCATCTCATCCTCTTTCAATCCTGATGAGACTTGCCACATACTTGTATATAGTATACATCTATGTCGTAGTACTAGCGGCTTCCTGGCACAAGAGCTAGTTTGGGAGCAGGAGACCGAAAACTATCGAAAATGGAATTTTTTGACACCCCCCATGATATTGGGGGGCCTGGCTACCCATCTCATCCTCTTTCAATCCTGATGAGACTTGCCACATACTTTTATATAACATATACATTTATCACAGTACTAGCGGCTTCCTGGCACAAGAGCTAGTTTCGGAGCAGTAGACCTAGAAGTGTCGAAAATAGCCAATTCTGTACAGGAAAATATGACCCTAGAGCCGTTGGGGGGCCTGGCTACCCTCCTCATCCTCTTTCAATCCTAATGAGACTTGCCACATACATTCATATATCATATACCTTTATTGCAGTATAAGCGGCTTCCTGGCACAAGAGCTAGTTTGGGAGCAAGAGACCCAGAAAGATCGAAAATAATATTTTTGCACCCCCCTCTGACATAGTGGGGGGTCTGGCTACCCATCTCATCCTCTTTCAATCTTGATGAGACTTGCCACATACTTGTATATACTATACATCTATGTCGTAGTACTAGCGGCTTCCTGGCACAAGAGCTAGTTTGGGAGCAGGAAACCGAAAACTCTCGAAAATGGAATTTTTGACACCCCCCATGACATTGGGGGCCCTGGCTACCCATCTCATCCTCTTTCAATCCTGATGAGACTTGCCACATACTTGTATATAGTATACATCTATGTCGTAGTACTAGCGGCTTCCTGGCACAAGAGCTAGTTTGGGAGCAGGAGACCGAAAACTATCGAAAATAGCCAATTCTGTACAGGAAAATATGACCCTAGAGCCGTTGGGGGGCCTGGCTACCCTCCTCATCCTCTTTCAATCCTAATAAGACTTGCCACATACATTCATATATCATATACCTTTATTGCAGTATAAGCGGCTTCCTGGCACAAGAGCTAGTTTGGGAGCAAGAGACCCAGAAAGATCGAAAATAATTTTTTTGCACCCCCCTCTGACATAGTGGGGGGTCTGGCTACCCATCTCATCCTCTTTCAATCTTGATGAGACTTGCCACATACTTGTATATACTATACATCTATGTCGTAGTACTAGCGGCTTCCTGGCACAAGAGCTAGTTTGGGAGCAGGAAACCGAAAACTCTCGAAAATGGAATTTTTGACACCCCCCATGACATTGGGGGCCCTGGCTACCCATCTCATCCTCTTTCAATCCTGATGAGACTTGCCACATACTTGTATATAGTATACATCTATGTCGTAGTACTAGCGGCTTCCTGGCACAAGAGCTAGTTTCGGAGCAGTAGACCTAGAAGTGTCGAAAATAGCCAATTCTGTACAGGAAAATATGACCCTAGAGCCGTTGGGGGGCCTGGCTACCCTCCTCATCCTCTTTCAATCCTAATGAGACTTGCCACATACATTCATATATCATATACCTTTATTGCAGTATAAGCGGCTTCCTGGCACAAGAGCTAGTTTGGGAGCAAGAGACCCAGAAAGATCGAAAATAATTTTTTTGCACCCCCCTCTGACATAGTGGGGGGTCTGGCTACCCATCTCATCCTCTTTCAATCTTGATGAGACTTGCCACATACTTGTATATACTATACATCTATGTCGTAGTACTAGCGGCTTCCTGGCACAAGAGCTAGTTTGGGAGCAGGAAACCGAAAACTCTCGAAAATGGAATTTTTGACACCCCCCATGACATTGGGGGCCCTGGCTACCCATCTCATCCTCTTTCAATCCTGATGAGACTTGCCACATACTTGTATATAGTATACATCTATGTCGTAGTACTAGCGGCTTCCTGGCACAAGAGCTAGTTTCGGAGCAGTAGACCTAGAAGTGTCGAAAATAGCCAATTCTGTACAGGAAAATATGACCCTAGAGCCGTTGGGGGGCCTGGCTACCCTCCTCATCCTCTTTCAATCCTAATGAGACTTGCCACATACATTCATATATCATATACCTTTATTGCAGTATAAGCGGCTTCCTGGCACAAGAGCTAGTTTGGGAGCAAGAGACCCAGAAAGATCGAAAATAATTTTTTTGCACCCCCCTCTGACATAGTGGGGGGTCTGGCTACCCATCTCATCCTCTTTCAATCTTGATGAGACTTGCCACATACTTGTATATACTATACATCTATGTCGTAGTACTAGCGGCTTCCTGGCACAAGAGCTAGTTTGGGAGCAGGAAACCGAAAACTCTCGAAAATGGAATTTTTGACACCCCCCATGACATTGGGGGCCCTGGCTACCCATCTCATCCTCTTTCAATCCTGATGAGACTTGCCACATACTTGTATATAGTATACATCTATGTCGTAGTACTAGCGGCTTCCTGGCACAAGAGCTAGTTTGGGAGCAGGAGACCGAAAACTATCGAAAATGGAATTTTTTGACACCCCCCATGATATTGGGGGGCCTGGCTACCCATCTCATCCTCTTTCAATCCTGATGAGACTTGCCACATACTTTTATATAACATATACATTTATCACAGTACTAGCGGCTTCCTGGCACAAGAGCTAGTTTCGGAGCAGTAGACCTAGAAGTGTCGAAAATAGCCAATTCTGTACAGGAAAATATGACCCTAGAGCCGTTGGGGGGCCTGGCTACCCTCCTCATCCTCTTTCAATCCTAATGAGACTTGCCACATACATTCATATATCATATACCTGTATTGCAGTATAAGCGGCTTCCTGGCACAAGAGCTAGTTTGGGAGCAAGAGACCCAGAAAGATCGAAAATAATTTTTTTGCACCCCCCTCTGACATAGTGGGGGGTCTGGCTACCCATCTCATCCTCTTTCAATCTTGATGAGACTTGCCACATACTTGTATATACTATACATCTATGTCGTAGTACTAGCGGCTTCCTGGCACAAGAGCTAGTTTGGGAGCAGGAAACCGAAAACTCTCGAAAATGGAATTTTTGACACCCCCCATGACATTGGGGGCCCTGGCTACCCATCTCATCCTCTTTCAATCCTGATGAGACTTGCCACATACTTGTATATAGTATACATCTATGTCGTAGTACTAGCGGCTTCCTGGCACAAGAGCTAGTTTGGGAGCAGGAGACCGAAAACTATCGAAAATGGAATTTTTTGACACCCCCCATGATATTGGGGGGCCTGGCTACCCATCTCATCCTCTTTCAATCCTGATGAGACTTGCCACATACTTTTATATAACATATACATTTATCACAGTACTAGCGGCTTCCTGGCACAAGAGCTAGTTTCGGAGCAGTAGACCTAGAAGTGTCGAAAATAGCCAATTCTGTACAGGAAAATATGACCCTAGAGCCGTTGGGGGGCCTGGCTACCCTCCTCATCCTCTTTCAATCCTAATGAGACTTGCCACATACATTCATATATCATATACCTTAATTGCAGTATAAGCGGCTTCCTGGCACAAGAGCTAGTTTGGGAGCAAGAGACCCAGAAAGATCGAAAATAATTTTTTTAGCAAGAGACCCAGAAAGATCGAAAATAATTTTTTTGCACCCCCCTCTGACATAGTGGGGGGTCTGGCTACCCATCTCATCCTCTTTCAATCTTGATGAGACTTGCCACATACTTGTATATACTATACATCTATGTCGTAGTACTAGCGGCTTCCTGGCACAAGAGCTAGTTTGGGAGCAGGAAACCGAAAACTCTCGAAAATGGAATTTTTGACACCCCCCATGACATTGGGGGCCCTGGCTACCCATCTCATCCTCTTTCAATCCTAATGAGACTTGCCACATACTTGTATATAGCTCATCCTCTTTCAATCCTAATGAGACTTGCCACATACATTCATATATCATATACCTTTATTGCAGTATAAGCGGCTTCCTGGCACAAGAGCTAGTTTGGGAGCAAGAGACCCAGAAAGATCGAAAATAATATTTTTGCACCCCCCTCTGACATAGTGGGGGGTCTGGCTACCCATCTCATCCTCTTTCAATCTTGATGAGACTTGCCACATACTTGTATATACTATACATCTATGTCGTAGTACTAGCGGCTTCCTGGCACAAGAGCTAGTTTGGGAGCAGGAAACCGAAAACTCTCGAAAATGGAATTTTTGACACCCCCCATGACATTGGGGGCCCTGGCTACCCATCTCATCCTCTTTCAATCCTGATGAGACTTGCCACATACTTGTATATAGTATACATCTATGTCGTAGTACTAGCGGCTTCCTGGCACAAGAGCTAGTTTGGGAGCAGGAGACCGAAAACTATCGAAAATAGCCAATTCTGTACAGGAAAATATGACCCTAGAGCCGTTGGGGGGCCTGGCTACCCTCCTCATCCTCTTTCAATCCTAATAAGACTTGCCACATACATTCATATATCATATACCTTTATTGCAGTATAAGCGGCTTCCTGGCACAAGAGCTAGTTTGGGAGCAAGAGACCCAGAAAGATCGAAAATAATTTTTTTGCACCCCCCTCTGACATAGTGGGGGGTCTGGCTACCCATCTCATCCTCTTTCAATCTTGATGAGACTTGCCACATACTTGTATATACTATACATCTATGTCGTAGTACTAGCGGCTTCCTGGCACAAGAGCTAGTTTGGGAGCAGGAAACCGAAAACTCTCGAAAATGGAATTTTTGACACCCCCCATGACATTGGGGGCCCTGGCTACCCATCTCATCCTCTTTCAATCCTGATGAGACTTGCCACATACTTGTATATAGTATACATCTATGTCGTAGTACTAGCGGCTTCCTGGCACAAGAGCTAGTTTCGGAGCAGTAGACCTAGAAGTGTCGAAAATAGCCAATTCTGTACAGGAAAATATGACCCTAGAGCCGTTGGGGGGCCTGGCTACCCTCCTCATCCTCTTTCAATCCTAATGAGACTTGCCACATACATTCATATATCATATACCTTTATTGCAGTATAAGCGGCTTCCTGGCACAAGAGCTAGTTTGGGAGCAAGAGACCCAGAAAGATCGAAAATAATTTTTTTGCACCCCCCTCTGACATAGTGGGGGGTCTGGCTACCCATCTCATCCTCTTTCAATCTTGATGAGACTTGCCACATACTTGTATATACTATACATCTATGTCGTAGTACTAGCGGCTTCCTGGCACAAGAGCTAGTTTGGGAGCAGGAAACCGAAAACTCTCGAAAATGGAATTTTTGACACCCCCCATGACATTGGGGGCCCTGGCTACCCATCTCATCCTCTTTCAATCCTGATGAGACTTGCCACATACTTGTATATAGTATACATCTATGTCGTAGTACTAGCGGCTTCCTGGCACAAGAGCTAGTTTCGGAGCAGTAGACCTAGAAGTGTCGAAAATAGCCAATTCTGTACAGGAAAATATGACCCTAGAGCCGTTGGGGGGCCTGGCTACCCTCCTCATCCTCTTTCAATCCTAATGAGACTTGCCACATACATTCATATATCATATACCTTTATTGCAGTATAAGCGGCTTCCTGGCACAAGAGCTAGTTTGGGAGCAAGAGACCCAGAAAGATCGAAAATAATTTTTTTGCACCCCCCTCTGACATAGTGGGGGGTCTGGCTACCCATCTCATCCTCTTTCAATCTTGATGAGACTTGCCACATACTTGTATATACTATACATCTATGTCGTAGTACTAGCGGCTTCCTGGCACAAGAGCTAGTTTGGGAGCAGGAAACCGAAAACTCTCGAAAATGGAATTTTTGACACCCCCCATGACATTGGGGGCCCTGGCTACCCATCTCATCCTCTTTCAATCCTGATGAGACTTGCCACATACTTGTATATAGTATACATCTATGTCGTAGTACTAGCGGCTTCCTGGCACAAGAGCTAGTTTGGGAGCAGGAGACCGAAAACTATCGAAAATGGAATTTTTTGACACCCCCCATGATATTGGGGGGCCTGGCTACCCATCTCATCCTCTTTCAATCCTGATGAGACTTGCCACATACTTTTATATAACATATACATTTATCACAGTACTAGCGGCTTCCTGGCACAAGAGCTAGTTTCGGAGCAGTAGACCTAGAAGTGTCGAAAATAGCCAATTCTGTACAGGAAAATATGACCCTAGAGCCGTTGGGGGGCCTGGCTACCCTCCTCATCCTCTTTCAATCCTAATGAGACTTGCCACATACATTCATATATCATATACCTGTATTGCAGTATAAGCGGCTTCCTGGCACAAGAGCTAGTTTGGGAGCAAGAGACCCAGAAAGATCGAAAATAATTTTTTTGCACCCCCCTCTGACATAGTGGGGGGTCTGGCTACCCATCTCATCCTCTTTCAATCTTGATGAGACTTGCCACATACTTGTATATACTATACATCTATGTCGTAGTACTAGCGGCTTCCTGGCACAAGAGCTAGTTTGGGAGCAGGAAACCGAAAACTCTCGAAAATGGAATTTTTGACACCCCCCATGACATTGGGGGCCCTGGCTACCCATCTCATCCTCTTTCAATCCTGATGAGACTTGCCACATACTTGTATATAGTATACATCTATGTCGTAGTACTAGCGGCTTCCTGGCACAAGAGCTAGTTTGGGAGCAGGAGACCGAAAACTATCGAAAATGGAATTTTTTGACACCCCCCATGATATTGGGGGGCCTGGCTACCCATCTCATCCTCTTTCAATCCTGATGAGACTTGCCACATACTTTTATATAACATATACATTTATCACAGTACTAGCGGCTTCCTGGCACAAGAGCTAGTTTCGGAGCAGTAGACCTAGAAGTGTCGAAAATAGCCAATTCTGTACAGGAAAATATGACCCTAGAGCCGTTGGGGGGCCTGGCTACCCTCCTCATCCTCTTTCAATCCTAATGAGACTTGCCACATACATTCATATATCATATACCTTAATTGCAGTATAAGCGGCTTCCTGGCACAAGAGCTAGTTTGGGAGCAAGAGACCCAGAAAGATCGAAAATAATTTTTTTAGCAAGAGACCCAGAAAGATCGAAAATAATTTTTTTGCACCCCCCTCTGACATAGTGGGGGGTCTGGCTACCCATCTCATCCTCTTTCAATCTTGATGAGACTTGCCACATACTTGTATATACTATACATCTATGTCGTAGTACTAGCGGCTTCCTGGCACAAGAGCTAGTTTGGGAGCAGGAAACCGAAAACTCTCGAAAATGGAATTTTTGACACCCCCCATGACATTGGGGGCCCTGGCTACCCATCTCATCCTCTTTCAATCCTAATGAGACTTGCCACATACTTGTATATAGCTCATCCTCTTTCAATCCTAATGAGACTTGCCACATACATTCATATATCATATACCTTTATTGCAGTATAAGCGGCTTCCTGGCACAAGAGCTAGTTTGGGAGCAAGAGACCCAGAAAGATCGAAAATAATATTTTTGCACCCCCCTCTGACATAGTGGGGGGTCTGGCTACCCATCTCATCCTCTTTCAATCTTGATGAGACTTGCCACATACTTGTATATACTATACATCTATGTCGTAGTACTAGCGGCTTCCTGGCACAAGAGCTAGTTTGGGAGCAGGAAACCGAAAACTCTCGAAAATGGAATTTTTGACACCCCCCATGACATTGGGGGCCCTGGCTACCCATCTCATCCTCTTTCAATCCTGATGAGACTTGCCACATACTTGTATATAGTATACATCTATGTCGTAGTACTAGCGGCTTCCTGGCACAAGAGCTAGTTTGGGAGCAGGAGACCGAAAACTATCGAAAATAGCCAATTCTGTACAGGAAAATATGACCCTAGAGCCGTTGGGGGGCCTGGCTACCCTCCTCATCCTCTTTCAATCCTAATAAGACTTGCCACATACATTCATATATCATATACCTTTATTGCAGTATAAGCGGCTTCCTGGCACAAGAGCTAGTTTGGGAGCAAGAGACCCAGAAAGATCGAAAATAATTTTTTTGCACCCCCCTCTGACATAGTGGGGGGTCTGGCTACCCATCTCATCCTCTTTCAATCTTGATGAGACTTGCCACATACTTGTATATACTATACATCTATGTCGTAGTACTAGCGGCTTCCTGGCACAAGAGCTAGTTTGGGAGCAGGAAACCGAAAACTCTCGAAAATGGAATTTTTGACACCCCCCATGACATTGGGGGCCCTGGCTACCCATCTCATCCTCTTTCAATCCTGATGAGACTTGCCACATACTTGTATATAGTATACATCTATGTCGTAGTACTAGCGGCTTCCTGGCACAAGAGCTAGTTTCGGAGCAGTAGACCTAGAAGTGTCGAAAATAGCCAATTCTGTACAGGAAAATATGACCCTAGAGCCGTTGGGGGGCCTGGCTACCCTCCTCATCCTCTTTCAATCCTAATGAGACTTGCCACATACATTCATATATCATATACCTTTATTGCAGTATAAGCGGCTTCCTGGCACAAGAGCTAGTTTGGGAGCAAGAGACCCAGAAAGATCGAAAATAATTTTTTTGCACCCCCCTCTGACATAGTGGGGGGTCTGGCTACCCATCTCATCCTCTTTCAATCTTGATGAGACTTGCCACATACTTGTATATACTATACATCTATGTCGTAGTACTAGCGGCTTCCTGGCACAAGAGCTAGTTTGGGAGCAGGAAACCGAAAACTCTCGAAAATGGAATTTTTGACACCCCCCATGACATTGGGGGCCCTGGCTACCCATCTCATCCTCTTTCAATCCTGATGAGACTTGCCACATACTTGTATATAGTATACATCTATGTCGTAGTACTAGCGGCTTCCTGGCACAAGAGCTAGTTTCGGAGCAGTAGACCTAGAAGTGTCGAAAATAGCCAATTCTGTACAGGAAAATATGACCCTAGAGCCGTTGGGGGGCCTGGCTACCCTCCTCATCCTCTTTCAATCCTAATGAGACTTGCCACATACATTCATATATCATATACCTTTATTGCAGTATAAGCGGCTTCCTGGCACAAGAGCTAGTTTGGGAGCAAGAGACCCAGAAAGATCGAAAATAATTTTTTTGCACCCCCCTCTGACATAGTGGGGGGTCTGGCTACCCATCTCATCCTCTTTCAATCTTGATGAGACTTGCCACATACTTGTATATACTATACATCTATGTCGTAGTACTAGCGGCTTCCTGGCACAAGAGCTAGTTTGGGAGCAGGAAACCGAAAACTCTCGAAAATGGAATTTTTGACACCCCCCATGACATTGGGGGCCCTGGCTACCCATCTCATCCTCTTTCAATCCTGATGAGACTTGCCACATACTTGTATATAGTATACATCTATGTCGTAGTACTAGCGGCTTCCTGGCACAAGAGCTAGTTTGGGAGCAGGAGACCGAAAACTATCGAAAATGGAATTTTTTGACACCCCCCATGATATTGGGGGGCCTGGCTACCCATCTCATCCTCTTTCAATCCTGATGAGACTTGCCACATACTTTTATATAACATATACATTTATCACAGTACTAGCGGCTTCCTGGCACAAGAGCTAGTTTCGGAGCAGTAGACCTAGAAGTGTCGAAAATAGCCAATTCTGTACAGGAAAATATGACCCTAGAGCCGTTGGGGGGCCTGGCTACCCTCCTCATCCTCTTTCAATCCTAATGAGACTTGCCACATACATTCATATATCATATACCTGTATTGCAGTATAAGCGGCTTCCTGGCACAAGAGCTAGTTTGGGAGCAAGAGACCCAGAAAGATCGAAAATAATTTTTTTGCACCCCCCTCTGACATAGTGGGGGGTCTGGCTACCCATCTCATCCTCTTTCAATCTTGATGAGACTTGCCACATACTTGTATATACTATACATCTATGTCGTAGTACTAGCGGCTTCCTGGCACAAGAGCTAGTTTGGGAGCAGGAAACCGAAAACTCTCGAAAATGGAATTTTTGACACCCCCCATGACATTGGGGGCCCTGGCTACCCATCTCATCCTCTTTCAATCCTGATGAGACTTGCCACATACTTGTATATAGTATACATCTATGTCGTAGTACTAGCGGCTTCCTGGCACAAGAGCTAGTTTGGGAGCAGGAGACCGAAAACTATCGAAAATGGAATTTTTTGACACCCCCCATGATATTGGGGGGCCTGGCTACCCATCTCATCCTCTTTCAATCCTGATGAGACTTGCCACATACTTTTATATAACATAAACATTTATCACAGTACTAGCGGCTTCCTGGCACAAGAGCTAGTTTCGGAGCAGTAGACCTAGAAGTGTCGAAAATAGCCAATTCTGTACAGGAAAATATGACCCTAGAGCCGTTGGGGGGCCTGGCTACCCTCCTCATCCTCTTTCAATCCTAATGAGACTTGCCACATACATTCATATATCATATACCTTAATTGCAGTATAAGCGGCTTCCTGGCACAAGAGCTAGTTTGGGAGCAAGAGACCCAGAAAGATCGAAAATAATTTTTTTAGCAAGAGACCCAGAAAGATCGAAAATAATTTTTTTGCACCCCCCTCTGACATAGTGGGGGGTCTGGCTACCCATCTCATCCTCTTTCAATCTTGATGAGACTTGCCACATACTTGTATATACTATACATCTATGTCGTAGTACTAGCGGCTTCCTGGCACAAGAGCTAGTTTGGGAGCAGGAAACCGAAAACTCTCGAAAATGGAATTTTTGACACCCCCCATGACATTGGGGGCCCTGGCTACCCATCTCATCCTCTTTCAATCCTAATGAGACTTGCCACATACTTGTATATAGCTCATCCTCTTTCAATCCTAATGAGACTTGCCACATACATTCATATATCATATACCTTTATTGCAGTATAAGCGGCTTCCTGGCACAAGAGCTAGTTTGGGAGCAAGAGACCCAGAAAGATCGAAAATAATATTTTTGCACCCCCCTCTGACATAGTGGGGGGTCTGGCTACCCATCTCATCCTCTTTCAATCTTGATGAGACTTGCCACATACTTGTATATACTATACATCTATGTCGTAGTACTAGCGGCTTCCTGGCACAAGAGCTAGTTTGGGAGCAGGAAACCGAAAACTCTCGAAAATGGAATTTTTGACACCCCCCATGACATTGGGGGCCCTGGCTACCCATCTCATCCTCTTTCAATCCTGATGAGACTTGCCACATACTTGTATATAGTATACATCTATGTCGTAGTACTAGCGGCTTCCTGGCACAAGAGCTAGTTTGGGAGCAGGAGACCGAAAACTATCGAAAATAGCCAATTCTGTACAGGAAAATATGACCCTAGAGCCGTTGGGGGGCCTGGCTACCCTCCTCATCCTCTTTCAATCCTAATAAGACTTGCCACATACATTCATATATCATATACCTTTATTGCAGTATAAGCGGCTTCCTGGCACAAGAGCTAGTTTGGGAGCAAGAGACCCAGAAAGATCGAAAATAATTTTTTTGCACCCCCCTCTGACATAGTGGGGGGTCTGGCTACCCATCTCATCCTCTTTCAATCTTGATGAGACTTGCCACATACTTGTATATACTATACATCTATGTCGTAGTACTAGCGGCTTCCTGGCACAAGAGCTAGTTTGGGAGCAGGAAACCGAAAACTCTCGAAAATGGAATTTTTGACACCCCCCATGACATTGGGGGCCCTGGCTACCCATCTCATCCTCTTTCAATCCTGATGAGACTTGCCACATACTTGTATATAGTATACATCTATGTCGTAGTACTAGCGGCTTCCTGGCACAAGAGCTAGTTTCGGAGCAGTAGACCTAGAAGTGTCGAAAATAGCCAATTCTGTACAGGAAAATATGACCCTAGAGCCGTTGGGGGGCCTGGCTACCCTCCTCATCCTCTTTCAATCCTAATGAGACTTGCCACATACATTCATATATCATATACCTTTATTGCAGTATAAGCGGCTTCCTGGCACAAGAGCTAGTTTGGGAGCAAGAGACCCAGAAAGATCGAAAATAATTTTTTTGCACCCCCCTCTGACATAGTGGGGGGTCTGGCTACCCATCTCATCCTCTTTCAATCTTGATGAGACTTGCCACATACTTGTATATACTATACATCTATGTCGTAGTACTAGCGGCTTCCTGGCACAAGAGCTAGTTTGGGAGCAGGAAACCGAAAACTCTCGAAAATGGAATTTTTGACACCCCCCATGACATTGGGGGCCCTGGCTACCCATCTCATCCTCTTTCAATCCTGATGAGACTTGCCACATACTTGTATATAGTATACATCTATGTCGTAGTACTAGCGGCTTCCTGGCACAAGAGCTAGTTTGGGAGCAGGAGACCGAAAACTATCGAAAATGGAATTTTTTGACACCCCCCATGATATTGGGGGGCCTGGCTACCCATCTCATCCTCTTTCAATCCTGATGAGACTTGCCACATACTTTTATATAACATATACATTTATCACAGTACTAGCGGCTTCCTGGCACAAGAGCTAGTTTCGGAGCAGTAGACCTAGAAGTGTCGAAAATAGCCAATTCTGTACAGGAAAATATGACCCTAGAGCCGTTGGGGGGCCTGGCTACCCTCCTCATCCTCTTTCAATCCTAATGAGACTTGCCACATACATTCATATATCATATACCTGTATTGCAGTATAAGCGGCTTCCTGGCACAAGAGCTAGTTTGGGAGCAAGAGACCCAGAAAGATCGAAAATAATTTTTTTGCACCCCCCTCTGACATAGTGGGGGGTCTGGCTACCCATCTCATCCTCTTTCAATCTTGATGAGACTTGCCACATACTTGTATATACTATACATCTATGTCGTAGTACTAGCGGCTTCCTGGCACAAGAGCTAGTTTGGGAGCAGGAAACCGAAAACTCTCGAAAATGGAATTTTTGACACCCCCCATGACATTGGGGGCCCTGGCTACCCATCTCATCCTCTTTCAATCCTGATGAGACTTGCCACATACTTGTATATAGTATACATCTATGTCGTAGTACTAGCGGCTTCCTGGCACAAGAGCTAGTTTGGGAGCAGGAGACCGAAAACTATCGAAAATGGAATTTTTTGACACCCCCCATGATATTGGGGGGCCTGGCTACCCATCTCATCCTCTTTCAATCCTGATGAGACTTGCCACATACTTTTATATAACATATACATTTATCACAGTACTAGCGGCTTCCTGGCACAAGAGCTAGTTTCGGAGCAGTAGACCTAGAAGTGTCGAAAATAGCCAATTCTGTACAGGAAAATATGACCCTAGAGCCGTTGGGGGGCCTGGCTACCCTCCTCATCCTCTTTCAATCCTAATGAGACTTGCCACATACATTCATATATCATATACCTTAATTGCAGTATAAGCGGCTTCCTGGCACAAGAGCTAGTTTGGGAGCAAGAGACCCAGAAAGATCGAAAATAATTTTTTTAGCAAGAGACCCAGAAAGATCGAAAATAATTTTTTTGCACCCCCCTCTGACATAGTGGGGGGTCTGGCTACCCATCTCATCCTCTTTCAATCTTGATGAGACTTGCCACATACTTGTATATACTATACATCTATGTCGTAGTACTAGCGGCTTCCTGGCACAAGAGCTAGTTTGGGAGCAGGAAACCGAAAACTCTCGAAAATGGAATTTTTGACACCCCCCATGACATTGGGGGCCCTGGCTACCCATCTCATCCTCTTTCAATCCTAATGAGACTTGCCACATACTTGTATATAGCTCATCCTCTTTCAATCCTAATGAGACTTGCCACATACATTCATATATCATATACCTTTATTGCAGTATAAGCGGCTTCCTGGCACAAGAGCTAGTTTGGGAGCAAGAGACCCAGAAAGATCGAAAATAATATTTTTGCACCCCCCTCTGACATAGTGGGGGGTCTGGCTACCCATCTCATCCTCTTTCAATCTTGATGAGACTTGCCACATACTTGTATATACTATACATCTATGTCGTAGTACTAGCGGCTTCCTGGCACAAGAGCTAGTTTGGGAGCAGGAAACCGAAAACTCTCGAAAATGGAATTTTTGACACCCCCCATGACATTGGGGGCCCTGGCTACCCATCTCATCCTCTTTCAATCCTGATGAGACTTGCCACATACTTGTATATAGTATACATCTATGTCGTAGTACTAGCGGCTTCCTGGCACAAGAGCTAGTTTGGGAGCAGGAGACCGAAAACTATCGAAAATAGCCAATTCTGTACAGGAAAATATGACCCTAGAGCCGTTGGGGGGCCTGGCTACCCTCCTCATCCTCTTTCAATCCTAATAAGACTTGCCACATACATTCATATATCATATACCTTTATTGCAGTATAAGCGGCTTCCTGGCACAAGAGCTAGTTTGGGAGCAAGAGACCCAGAAAGATCGAAAATAATTTTTTTGCACCCCCCTCTGACATAGTGGGGGGTCTGGCTACCCATCTCATCCTCTTTCAATCTTGATGAGACTTGCCACATACTTGTATATACTATACATCTATGTCGTAGTACTAGCGGCTTCCTGGCACAAGAGCTAGTTTGGGAGCAGGAAACCGAAAACTCTCGAAAATGGAATTTTTGACACCCCCCATGACATTGGGGGCCCTGGCTACCCATCTCATCCTCTTTCAATCCTGATGAGACTTGCCACATACTTGTATATAGTATACATCTATGTCGTAGTACTAGCGGCTTCCTGGCACAAGAGCTAGTTTCGGAGCAGTAGACCTAGAAGTGTCGAAAATAGCCAATTCTGTACAGGAAAATATGACCCTAGAGCCGTTGGGGGGCCTGGCTACCCTCCTCATCCTCTTTCAATCCTAATGAGACTTGCCACATACATTCATATATCATATACCTTTATTGCAGTATAAGCGGCTTCCTGGCACAAGAGCTAGTTTGGGAGCAAGAGACCCAGAAAGATCGAAAATAATTTTTTTGCACCCCCCTCTGACATAGTGGGGGGTCTGGCTACCCATCTCATCCTCTTTCAATCTTGATGAGACTTGCCACATACTTGTATATACTATACATCTATGTCGTAGTACTAGCGGCTTCCTGGCACAAGAGCTAGTTTGGGAGCAGGAAACCGAAAACTCTCGAAAATGGAATTTTTGACACCCCCCATGACATTGGGGGCCCTGGCTACCCATCTCATCCTCTTTCAATCCTGATGAGACTTGCCACATACTTGTATATAGTATACATCTATGTCGTAGTACTAGCGGCTTCCTGGCACAAGAGCTAGTTTCGGAGCAGTAGACCTAGAAGTGTCGAAAATAGCCAATTCTGTACAGGAAAATATGACCCTAGAGCCGTTGGGGGGCCTGGCTACCCTCCTCATCCTCTTTCAATCCTAATGAGACTTGCCACATACATTCATATATCATATACCTTTATTGCAGTATAAGCGGCTTCCTGGCACAAGAGCTAGTTTGGGAGCAAGAGACCCAGAAAGATCGAAAATAATTTTTTTGCACCCCCCTCTGACATAGTGGGGGGTCTGGCTACCCATCTCATCCTCTTTCAATCTTGATGAGACTTGCCACATACTTGTATATACTATACATCTATGTCGTAGTACTAGCGGCTTCCTGGCACAAGAGCTAGTTTGGGAGCAGGAAACCGAAAACTCTCGAAAATGGAATTTTTGACACCCCCCATGACATTGGGGGCCCTGGCTACCCATCTCATCCTCTTTCAATCCTGATGAGACTTGCCACATACTTGTATATAGTATACATCTATGTCGTAGTACTAGCGGCTTCCTGGCACAAGAGCTAGTTTGGGAGCAGGAGACCGAAAACTATCGAAAATGGAATTTTTTGACACCCCCCATGATATTGGGGGGCCTGGCTACCCATCTCATCCTCTTTCAATCCTGATGAGACTTGCCACATACTTTTATATAACATATACATTTATCACAGTACTAGCGGCTTCCTGGCACAAGAGCTAGTTTCGGAGCAGTAGACCTAGAAGTGTCGAAAATAGCCAATTCTGTACAGGAAAATATGACCCTAGAGCCGTTGGGGGGCCTGGCTACCCTCCTCATCCTCTTTCAATCCTAATGAGACTTGCCACATACATTCATATATCATATACCTGTATTGCAGTATAAGCGGCTTCCTGGCACAAGAGCTAGTTTGGGAGCAAGAGACCCAGAAAGATCGAAAATAATTTTTTTGCACCCCCCTCTGACATAGTGGGGGGTCTGGCTACCCATCTCATCCTCTTTCAATCTTGATGAGACTTGCCACATACTTGTATATACTATACATCTATGTCGTAGTACTAGCGGCTTCCTGGCACAAGAGCTAGTTTGGGAGCAGGAAACCGAAAACTCTCGAAAATGGAATTTTTGACACCCCCCATGACATTGGGGGCCCTGGCTACCCATCTCATCCTCTTTCAATCCTGATGAGACTTGCCACATACTTGTATATAGTATACATCTATGTCGTAGTACTAGCGGCTTCCTGGCACAAGAGCTAGTTTGGGAGCAGGAGACCGAAAACTATCGAAAATGGAATTTTTTGACACCCCCCATGATATTGGGGGGCCTGGCTACCCATCTCATCCTCTTTCAATCCTGATGAGACTTGCCACATACTTTTATATAACATATACATTTATCACAGTACTAGCGGCTTCCTGGCACAAGAGCTAGTTTCGGAGCAGTAGACCTAGAAGTGTCGAAAATAGCCAATTCTGTACAGGAAAATATGACCCTAGAGCCGTTGGGGGGCCTGGCTACCCTCCTCATCCTCTTTCAATCCTAATGAGACTTGCCACATACATTCATATATCATATACCTTAATTGCAGTATAAGCGGCTTCCTGGCACAAGAGCTAGTTTGGGAGCAAGAGACCCAGAAAGATCGAAAATAATTTTTTTAGCAAGAGACCCAGAAAGATCGAAAATAATTTTTTTGCACCCCCCTCTGACATAGTGGGGGGTCTGGCTACCCATCTCATCCTCTTTCAATCTTGATGAGACTTGCCACATACTTGTATATACTATACATCTATGTCGTAGTACTAGCGGCTTCCTGGCACAAGAGCTAGTTTGGGAGCAGGAAACCGAAAACTCTCGAAAATGGAATTTTTGACACCCCCCATGACATTGGGGGCCCTGGCTACCCATCTCATCCTCTTTCAATCCTAATGAGACTTGCCACATACTTGTATATAGCTCATCCTCTTTCAATCCTAATGAGACTTGCCACATACATTCATATATCATATACCTTTATTGCAGTATAAGCGGCTTCCTGGCACAAGAGCTAGTTTGGGAGCAAGAGACCCAGAAAGATCGAAAATAATATTTTTGCACCCCCCTCTGACATAGTGGGGGGTCTGGCTACCCATCTCATCCTCTTTCAATCTTGATGAGACTTGCCACATACTTGTATATACTATACATCTATGTCGTAGTACTAGCGGCTTCCTGGCACAAGAGCTAGTTTGGGAGCAGGAAACCGAAAACTCTCGAAAATGGAATTTTTGACACCCCCCATGACATTGGGGGCCCTGGCTACCCATCTCATCCTCTTTCAATCCTGATGAGACTTGCCACATACTTGTATATAGTATACATCTATGTCGTAGTACTAGCGGCTTCCTGGCACAAGAGCTAGTTTGGGAGCAGGAGACCGAAAACTATCGAAAATAGCCAATTCTGTACAGGAAAATATGACCCTAGAGCCGTTGGGGGGCCTGGCTACCCTCCTCATCCTCTTTCAATCCTAATAAGACTTGCCACATACATTCATATATCATATACCTTTATTGCAGTATAAGCGGCTTCCTGGCACAAGAGCTAGTTTGGGAGCAAGAGACCCAGAAAGATCGAAAATAATTTTTTTGCACCCCCCTCTGACATAGTGGGGGGTCTGGCTACCCATCTCATCCTCTTTCAATCTTGATGAGACTTGCCACATACTTGTATATACTATACATCTATGTCGTAGTACTAGCGGCTTCCTGGCACAAGAGCTAGTTTGGGAGCAGGAAACCGAAAACTCTCGAAAATGGAATTTTTGACACCCCCCATGACATTGGGGGCCCTGGCTACCCATCTCATCCTCTTTCAATCCTGATGAGACTTGCCACATACTTGTATATAGTATACATCTATGTCGTAGTACTAGCGGCTTCCTGGCACAAGAGCTAGTTTCGGAGCAGTAGACCTAGAAGTGTCGAAAATAGCCAATTCTGTACAGGAAAATATGACCCTAGAGCCGTTGGGGGGCCTGGCTACCCTCCTCATCCTCTTTCAATCCTAATGAGACTTGCCACATACATTCATATATCATATACCTTTATTGCAGTATAAGCGGCTTCCTGGCACAAGAGCTAGTTTGGGAGCAAGAGACCCAGAAAGATCGAAAATAATTTTTTTGCACCCCCCTCTGACATAGTGGGGGGTCTGGCTACCCATCTCATCCTCTTTCAATCTTGATGAGACTTGCCACATACTTGTATATACTATACATCTATGTCGTAGTACTAGCGGCTTCCTGGCACAAGAGCTAGTTTGGGAGCAGGAAACCGAAAACTCTCGAAAATGGAATTTTTGACACCCCCCATGACATTGGGGGCCCTGGCTACCCATCTCATCCTCTTTCAATCCTGATGAGACTTGCCACATACTTGTATATAGTATACATCTATGTCGTAGTACTAGCGGCTTCCTGGCACAAGAGCTAGTTTCGGAGCAGTAGACCTAGAAGTGTCGAAAATAGCCAATTCTGTACAGGAAAATATGACCCTAGAGCCGTTGGGGGGCCTGGCTACCCTCCTCATCCTCTTTCAATCCTAATGAGACTTGCCACATACATTCATATATCATATACCTTTATTGCAGTATAAGCGGCTTCCTGGCACAAGAGCTAGTTTGGGAGCAAGAGACCCAGAAAGATCGAAAATAATTTTTTTGCACCCCCCTCTGACATAGTGGGGGGTCTGGCTACCCATCTCATCCTCTTTCAATCTTGATGAGACTTGCCACATACTTGTATATACTATACATCTATGTCGTAGTACTAGCGGCTTCCTGGCACAAGAGCTAGTTTGGGAGCAGGAAACCGAAAACTCTCGAAAATGGAATTTTTGACACCCCCCATGACATTGGGGGCCCTGGCTACCCATCTCATCCTCTTTCAATCCTGATGAGACTTGCCACATACTTGTATATAGTATACATCTATGTCGTAGTACTAGCGGCTTCCTGGCACAAGAGCTAGTTTGGGAGCAGGAGACCGAAAACTATCGAAAATGGAATTTTTTGACACCCCCCATGATATTGGGGGGCCTGGCTACCCATCTCATCCTCTTTCAATCCTGATGAGACTTGCCACATACTTTTATATAACATATACATTTATCACAGTACTAGCGGCTTCCTGGCACAAGAGCTAGTTTCGGAGCAGTAGACCTAGAAGTGTCGAAAATAGCCAATTCTGTACAGGAAAATATGACCCTAGAGCCGTTGGGGGGCCTGGCTACCCTCCTCATCCTCTTTCAATCCTAATGAGACTTGCCACATACATTCATATATCATATACCTGTATTGCAGTATAAGCGGCTTCCTGGCACAAGAGCTAGTTTGGGAGCAAGAGACCCAGAAAGATCGAAAATAATTTTTTTGCACCCCCCTCTGACATAGTGGGGGGTCTGGCTACCCTCCTCATCCTCTTTCAATCTTGATGAGACTTGCCACATACTTGTATATACTATACATCTATGTCGTAGTACTAGCGGCTTCCTGGCACAAGAGCTAGTTTGGGAGCAGGAAACCGAAAACTCTCGAAAATGGAATTTTTGACACCCCCCATGACATTGGGGGCCCTGGCTACCCATCTCATCCTCTTTCAATCCTGATGAGACTTGCCACATACTTGTATATAGTATACATCTATGTCGTAGTACTAGCGGCTTCCTGGCACAAGAGCTAGTTTGGGAGCAGGAGACCGAAAACTATCGAAAATGGAATTTTTTGACACCCCCCATGATATTGGGGGGCCTGGCTACCCATCTCATCCTCTTTCAATCCTGATGAGACTTGCCACATACTTTTATATAACATATACATTTATCACAGTACTAGCGGCTTCCTGGCACAAGAGCTAGTTTCGGAGCAGTAGACCTAGAAGTGTCGAAAATAGCCAATTCTGTACAGGAAAATATGACCCTAGAGCCGTTGGGGGGCCTGGCTACCCTCCTCATCCTCTTTCAATCCTAATGAGACTTGCCACATACATTCATATATCATATACCTTAATTGCAGTATAAGCGGCTTCCTGGCACAAGAGCTAGTTTGGGAGCAAGAGACCCAGAAAGATCGAAAATAATTTTTTTAGCAAGAGACCCAGAAAGATCGAAAATAATTTTTTTGCACCCCCCTCTGACATAGTGGGGGGTCTGGCTACCCATCTCATCCTCTTTCAATCTTGATGAGACTTGCCACATACTTGTATATACTATACATCTATGTCGTAGTACTAGCGGCTTCCTGGCACAAGAGCTAGTTTGGGAGCAGGAAACCGAAAACTCTCGAAAATGGAATTTTTGACACCCCCCATGACATTGGGGGCCCTGGCTACCCATCTCATCCTCTTTCAATCCTAATGAGACTTGCCACATACTTGTATATAGCTCATCCTCTTTCAATCCTAATGAGACTTGCCACATACATTCATATATCATATACCTTTATTGCAGTATAAGCGGCTTCCTGGCACAAGAGCTAGTTTGGGAGCAAGAGACCCAGAAAGATCGAAAATAATATTTTTGCACCCCCCTCTGACATAGTGGGGGGTCTGGCTACCCATCTCATCCTCTTTCAATCTTGATGAGACTTGCCACATACTTGTATATACTATACATCTATGTCGTAGTACTAGCGGCTTCCTGGCACAAGAGCTAGTTTGGGAGCAGGAAACCGAAAACTCTCGAAAATGGAATTTTTGACACCCCCCATGACATTGGGGGCCCTGGCTACCCATCTCATCCTCTTTCAATCCTGATGAGACTTGCCACATACTTGTATATAGTATACATCTATGTCGTAGTACTAGCGGCTTCCTGGCACAAGAGCTAGTTTGGGAGCAGGAGACCGAAAACTATCGAAAATAGCCAATTCTGTACAGGAAAATATGACCCTAGAGCCGTTGGGGGGCCTGGCTACCCTCCTCATCCTCTTTCAATCCTAATAAGACTTGCCACATACATTCATATATCATATACCTTTATTGCAGTATAAGCGGCTTCCTGGCACAAGAGCTAGTTTGGGAGCAAGAGACCCAGAAAGATCGAAAATAATTTTTTTGCACCCCCCTCTGACATAGTGGGGGGTCTGGCTACCCATCTCATCCTCTTTCAATCTTGATGAGACTTGCCACATACTTGTATATACTATACATCTATGTCGTAGTACTAGCGGCTTCCTGGCACAAGAGCTAGTTTGGGAGCAGGAAACCGAAAACTCTCGAAAATGGAATTTTTGACACCCCCCATGACATTGGGGGCCCTGGCTACCCATCTCATCCTCTTTCAATCCTGATGAGACTTGCCACATACTTGTATATAGTATACATCTATGTCGTAGTACTAGCGGCTTCCTGGCACAAGAGCTAGTTTCGGAGCAGTAGACCTAGAAGTGTCGAAAATAGCCAATTCTGTACAGGAAAATATGACCCTAGAGCCGTTGGGGGGCCTGGCTACCCTCCTCATCCTCTTTCAATCCTAATGAGACTTGCCACATACATTCATATATCATATACCTTTATTGCAGTATAAGCGGCTTCCTGGCACAAGAGCTAGTTTGGGAGCAAGAGACCCAGAAAGATCGAAAATAATTTTTTTGCACCCCCCTCTGACATAGTGGGGGGTCTGGCTACCCATCTCATCCTCTTTCAATCTTGATGAGACTTGCCACATACTTGTATATACTATACATCTATGTCGTAGTACTAGCGGCTTCCTGGCACAAGAGCTAGTTTGGGAGCAGGAAACCGAAAACTCTCGAAAATGGAATTTTTGACACCCCCCATGACATTGGGGGCCCTGGCTACCCATCTCATCCTCTTTCAATCCTGATGAGACTTGCCACATACTTGTATATAGTATACATCTATGTCGTAGTACTAGCGGCTTCCTGGCACAAGAGCTAGTTTCGGAGCAGTAGACCTAGAAGTGTCGAAAATAGCCAATTCTGTACAGGAAAATATGACCCTAGAGCCGTTGGGGGGCCTGGCTACCCTCCTCATCCTCTTTCAATCCTAATGAGACTTGCCACATACATTCATATATCATATACCTTTATTGCAGTATAAGCGGCTTCCTGGCACAAGAGCTAGTTTGGGAGCAAGAGACCCAGAAAGATCGAAAATAATTTTTTTGCACCCCCCTCTGACATAGTGGGGGGTCTGGCTACCCATCTCATCCTCTTTCAATCTTGATGAGACTTGCCACATACTTGTATATACTATACATCTATGTCGTAGTACTAGCGGCTTCCTGGCACAAGAGCTAGTTTGGGAGCAGGAAACCGAAAACTCTCGAAAATGGAATTTTTGACACCCCCCATGACATTGGGGGCCCTGGCTACCCATCTCATCCTCTTTCAATCCTGATGAGACTTGCCACATACTTGTATATAGTATACATCTATGTCGTAGTACTAGCGGCTTCCTGGCACAAGAGCTAGTTTGGGAGCAGGAGACCGAAAACTATCGAAAATGGAATTTTTTGACACCCCCCATGATATTGGGGGGCCTGGCTACCCATCTCATCCTCTTTCAATCCTGATGAGACTTGCCACATACTTTTATATAACATATACATTTATCACAGTACTAGCGGCTTCCTGGCACAAGAGCTAGTTTCGGAGCAGTAGACCTAGAAGTGTCGAAAATAGCCAATTCTGTACAGGAAAATATGACCCTAGAGCCGTTGGGGGGCCTGGCTACCCTCCTCATCCTCTTTCAATCCTAATGAGACTTGCCACATACATTCATATATCATATACCTGTATTGCAGTATAAGCGGCTTCCTGGCACAAGAGCTAGTTTGGGAGCAAGAGACCCAGAAAGATCGAAAATAATTTTTTTGCACCCCCCTCTGACATAGTGGGGGGTCTGGCTACCCATCTCATCCTCTTTCAATCTTGATGAGACTTGCCACATACTTGTATATACTATACATCTATGTCGTAGTACTAGCGGCTTCCTGGCACAAGAGCTAGTTTGGGAGCAGGAAACTGAAAACTCTCGAAAATGGAATTTTTGACACCCCCCATGACATTGGGGGCCCTGGCTACCCATCTCATCCTCTTTCAATCCTGATGAGACTTGCCACATACTTGTATATAGTATACATCTATGTCGTAGTACTAGCGGCTTCCTGGCACAAGAGCTAGTTTGGGAGCAGGAGACCGAAAACTATCGAAAATGGAATTTTTTGACACCCCCCATGATATTGGGGGGCCTGGCTACCCATCTCATCCTCTTTCAATCCTGATGAGACTTGCCACATACTTTTATATAACATATACATTTATCACAGTACTAGCGGCTTCCTGGCACAAGAGCTAGTTTCGGAGCAGTAGACCTAGAAGTGTCGAAAATAGCCAATTCTGTACAGGAAAATATGACCCTAGAGCCGTTGGGGGGCCTGGCTACCCTCCTCATCCTCTTTCAATCCTAATGAGACTTGCCACATACATTCATATATCATATACCTTAATTGCAGTATAAGCGGCTTCCTGGCACAAGAGCTAGTTTGGGAGCAAGAGACCCAGAAAGATCGAAAATAATTTTTTTAGCAAGAGACCCAGAAAGATCGAAAATAATTTTTTTGCACCCCCCTCTGACATAGTGGGGGGTCTGGCTACCCATCTCATCCTCTTTCAATCTTGATGAGACTTGCCACATACTTGTATATACTATACATCTATGTCGTAGTACTAGCGGCTTCCTGGCACAAGAGCTAGTTTGGGAGCAGGAAACCGAAAACTCTCGAAAATGGAATTTTTGACACCCCCCATGACATTGGGGGCCCTGGCTACCCATCTCATCCTCTTTCAATCCTAATGAGACTTGCCACATACTTGTATATAGCTCATCCTCTTTCAATCCTAATGAGACTTGCCACATACATTCATATATCATATACCTTTATTGCAGTATAAGCGGCTTCCTGGCACAAGAGCTAGTTTGGGAGCAAGAGACCCAGAAAGATCGAAAATAATATTTTTGCACCCCCCTCTGACATAGTGGGGGGTCTGGCTACCCATCTCATCCTCTTTCAATCTTGATGAGACTTGCCACATACTTGTATATACTATACATCTATGTCGTAGTACTAGCGGCTTCCTGGCACAAGAGCTAGTTTGGGAGCAGGAAACCGAAAACTCTCGAAAATGGAATTTTTGACACCCCCCATGACATTGGGGGCCCTGGCTACCCATCTCATCCTCTTTCAATCCTGATGAGACTTGCCACATACTTGTATATAGTATACATCTATGTCGTAGTACTAGCGGCTTCCTGGCACAAGAGCTAGTTTGGGAGCAGGAGACCGAAAACTATCGAAAATAGCCAATTCTGTACAGGAAAATATGACCCTAGAGCCGTTGGGGGGCCTGGCTACCCTCCTCATCCTCTTTCAATCCTAATAAGACTTGCCACATACATTCATATATCATATACCTTTATTGCAGTATAAGCGGCTTCCTGGCACAAGAGCTAGTTTGGGAGCAAGAGACCCAGAAAGATCGAAAATAATTTTTTTGCACCCCCCTCTGACATAGTGGGGGGTCTGGCTACCCATCTCATCCTCTTTCAATCTTGATGAGACTTGCCACATACTTGTATATACTATACATCTATGTCGTAGTACTAGCGGCTTCCTGGCACAAGAGCTAGTTTGGGAGCAGGAAACCGAAAACTCTCGAAAATGGAATTTTTGACACCCCCCATGACATTGGGGGCCCTGGCTACCCATCTCATCCTCTTTCAATCCTGATGAGACTTGCCACATACTTGTATATAGTATACATCTATGTCGTAGTACTAGCGGCTTCCTGGCACAAGAGCTAGTTTCGGAGCAGTAGACCTAGAAGTGTCGAAAATAGCCAATTCTGTACAGGAAAATATGACCCTAGAGCCGTTGGGGGGCCTGGCTACCCTCCTCATCCTCTTTCAATCCTAATGAGACTTGCCACATACATTCATATATCATATACCTTTATTGCAGTATAAGCGGCTTCCTGGCACAAGAGCTAGTTTGGGAGCAAGAGACCCAGAAAGATCGAAAATAATTTTTTTGCACCCCCCTCTGACATAGTGGGGGGTCTGGCTACCCATCTCATCCTCTTTCAATCTTGATGAGACTTGCCACATACTTGTATATACTATACATCTATGTCGTAGTACTAGCGGCTTCCTGGCACAAGAGCTAGTTTGGGAGCAGGAAACCGAAAACTCTCGAAAATGGAATTTTTGACACCCCCCATGACATTGGGGGCCCTGGCTACCCATCTCATCCTCTTTCAATCCTGATGAGACTTGCCACATACTTGTATATAGTATACATCTATGTCGTAGTACTAGCGGCTTCCTGGCACAAGAGCTAGTTTCGGAGCAGTAGACCTAGAAGTGTCGAAAATAGCCAATTCTGTACAGGAAAATATGACCCTAGAGCCGTTGGGGGGCCTGGCTACCCTCCTCATCCTCTTTCAATCCTAATGAGACTTGCCACATACATTCATATATCATATACCTTTATTGCAGTATAAGCGGCTTCCTGGCACAAGAGCTAGTTTGGGAGCAAGAGACCCAGAAAGATCGAAAATAATATTTTTGCACCCCCCTCTGACATAGTGGGGGGTCTGGCTACCCATCTCATCCTCTTTCAATCTTGATGAGACTTGCCACATACTTGTATATACTATACATCTATGTCGTAGTACTAGCGGCTTCCTGGCACAAGAGCTAGTTTGGGAGCAGGAAACCGAAAACTCTCGAAAATGGAATTTTTGACACCCCCCATGACATTGGGGGCCCTGGCTACCCATCTCATCCTCTTTCAATCCTGATGAGACTTGCCACATACTTGTATATAGTATACATCTATGTCGTAGTACTAGCGGCTTCCTGGCACAAGAGCTAGTTTGGGAGCAGGAGACCGAAAACTATCGAAAATAGCCAATTCTGTACAGGAAAATATGACCCTAGAGCCGTTGGGGGGCCTGGCTACCCTCCTCATCCTCTTTCAATCCTAATAAGACTTGCCACATACATTCATATATCATATACCTTTATTGCAGTATAAGCGGCTTCCTGGCACAAGAGCTAGTTTGGGAGCAAGAGACCCAGAAAGATCGAAAATAATTTTTTTGCACCCCCCTCTGACATAGTGGGGGGTCTGGCTACCCATCTCATCCTCTTTCAATCTTGATGAGACTTGCCACATACTTGTATATACTATACATCTATGTCGTAGTACTAGCGGCTTCCTGGCACAAGAGCTAGTTTGGGAGCAGGAAACCGAAAACTCTCGAAAATGGAATTTTTGACACCCCCCATGACATTGGGGGCCCTGGCTACCCATCTCATCCTCTTTCAATCCTGATGAGACTTGCCACATACTTGTATATAGTATACATCTATGTCGTAGTACTAGCGGCTTCCTGGCACAAGAGCTAGTTTCGGAGCAGTAGACCTAGAAGTGTCGAAAATAGCCAATTCTGTACAGGAAAATATGACCCTAGAGCCGTTGGGGGGCCTGGCTACCCTCCTCATCCTCTTTCAATCCTAATGAGACTTGCCACATACATTCATATATCATATACCTTTATTGCAGTATAAGCGGCTTCCTGGCACAAGAGCTAGTTTGGGAGCAAGAGACCCAGAAAGATCGAAAATAATTTTTTTGCACCCCCCTCTGACATAGTGGGGGGTCTGGCTACCCATCTCATCCTCTTTCAATCTTGATGAGACTTGCCACATACTTGTATATACTATACATCTATGTCGTAGTACTAGCGGCTTCCTGGCACAAGAGCTAGTTTGGGAGCAGGAAACCGAAAACTCTCGAAAATGGAATTTTTGACACCCCCCATGACATTGGGGGCCCTGGCTACCCATCTCATCCTCTTTCAATCCTGATGAGACTTGCCACATACTTGTATATAGTATACATCTATGTCGTAGTACTAGCGGCTTCCTGGCACAAGAGCTAGTTTCGGAGCAGTAGACCTAGAAGTGTCGAAAATAGCCAATTCTGTACAGGAAAATATGACCCTAGAGCCGTTGGGGGGCCTGGCTACCCTCCTCATCCTCTTTCAATCCTAATGAGACTTGCCACATACATTCATATATCATATACCTTTATTGCAGTATAAGCGGCTTCCTGGCACAAGAGCTAGTTTGGGAGCAAGAGACCCAGAAAGATCGAAAATAATTTTTTTGCACCCCCCTCTGACATAGTGGGGGGTCTGGCTACCCATCTCATCCTCTTTCAATCTTGATGAGACTTGCCACATACTTGTATATACTATACATCTATGTCGTAGTACTAGCGGCTTCCTGGCACAAGAGCTAGTTTGGGAGCAGGAAACCGAAAACTCTCGAAAATGGAATTTTTGACACCCCCCATGACATTGGGGGCCCTGGCTACCCATCTCATCCTCTTTCAATCCTGATGAGACTTGCCACATACTTGTATATAGTATACATCTATGTCGTAGTACTAGCGGCTTCCTGGCACAAGAGCTAGTTTGGGAGCAGGAGACCGAAAACTATCGAAAATGGAATTTTTTGACACCCCCCATGATATTGGGGGGCCTGGCTACCCATCTCATCCTCTTTCAATCCTGATGAGACTTGCCACATACTTTTATATAACATATACATTTATCACAGTACTAGCGGCTTCCTGGCACAAGAGCTAGTTTCGGAGCAGTAGACCTAGAAGTGTCGAAAATAGCCAATTCTGTACAGGAAAATATGACCCTAGAGCCGTTGGGGGGCCTGGCTACCCTCCTCATCCTCTTTCAATCCTAATGAGACTTGCCACATACATTCATATATCATCATTTAAAGAACCATAGACACAAACCATAATGTCCGGATGGTTTGGTTTGCCTTATTCTAAAAATCGTGGATGGCCAGCACGTTTCTATGGGGACACGCTCAAAAAATGTCTTACAAAATTTTATTGCTTTAAATAGAAAATCAATAATTAAGATTTTAAACTCGAAAACAAACAAAAATCTTGTACAACACGTTCACAGTATAAGCCGAATGCTGGCAAAAGAGCTGGCTTGGGGGCTGAAGTTAGTGAAATTTTGAAATCATTATTTGGATACCCCTCTGATATTTGGCACCCTGCCTACCCTTCTCATCCTCTTTCAATCATAATAAGACTTGCCTCGTCCCTTCATACAACATCTACCTATATGGTGGTGTAAGCGGTTTAGTGGCACAAGAGCTGGTTTGGGGTCTAGAGATCGAGAAATGTTTAAAACAGCACTTTGGACACTCTACTGACTTTTGGCGCCCTGGCTATTATTCTCATCCTTTTCCAATCCTTAGGAGACTTGTTTAAGGCCTTCTAAGAACATACGCTTATATCGCAGTATATGCGGCTTGGGTTTGGGGGCTGGAGATCGAGAAATAATGAAAACAGCATTATGGACACCCCTCTGATATTTGGCGCCCTGTCTATCCATCTCATCCTCTTTCAATCCTGATGAGACTTGCAACAAAACTTCATAGAACATATACCTATATTCAAGTATAAGCGGCTTGCTGGCACAAGAGCTGGTTTGGGAGCAGGAGACCGAGGAATATCAAAAACCGCATTTTAGACACCCCCCTCTGACTTTTGGCGACCTGACTACCCTTCGGATCCTCTTTCAATCCTGATGAAATTTGCCACAAACCTCTATAGAACATTTATCTATATCGCAGTATAAGCGGCTTGCTGGCACAAGAGCTGGTTTCGGAACAGAATCTCGAGAAATATTGAAAGAAACATTTTGCCCCCCCCCCCTGACTTTTGTCGCCCAGACTACTGAGGCTTACCACAAACCTTCATACAACATGTATCTATATTGCAGTATAAGCTGCTTGCCTAAATAAGAGCTAGTACGGGAGCAGGATTTGTTTTGACATGAACCACTTTTACTGGGCAGGTCCAGATGAAATTTTCATCCAACTTTTTTTTTCTTCTGCTAGATGAAATTTTCACCGGATGAAATTTTCATCCAACTTGACACCGGTAAAGTTTGAATCATTGAAAATTGAACGTTTAATACTGAACATTCCCTTGAACAGAATAGAAAATGGAATTAGTGAAAAATTCTAACGGCGAATGTTTTAACGAAAGCTTTGTGAAAACATGATTATTCCTTTATTCAGCATTGTTAGATCCAACGGTTGGGTCAGGAATGTCTGTAACAAATGTTAAAATGTGAGTAAATTTGAATGGTTGGGAGTAAAAATGAGTCTTCAACTCGAGCATAAAATCGAGCAAAATTGATCGTTTGACAGTAAATTTATTCATTGTCTAAAATGGAACAAGGGTAACCCTGAAAACCGACACTAAATTCTAGGGTACCAATACACGTCACATGTCGCATTCTGGAAAATCACAATGCATTTCATCATTTTTTGCCAAGACCTACCTCTGAAAATGAGTAATTTCTTGAGACGCATAATACAGAATGTTACAAACAAGATCTTACGAGATGTGTCGATCGTCAGGCAATCTAATTCAGTGGGGGGGGGGGGGGTTATTTTATTCTATTCTTGTGTATAACGGTGAAAATAAACCGATGTTGTGTTATAAGTTTGGCTCAGTATACATTTTCTTCATGACTATACTTGGTTTAGTCATGTCAGGAAAAAGTCTCGCTTCAGATATTCAAACAAATAATCCATAAGACATGTAATACGGACATTCTTCGTTTTAGAAAGGATCGTTGACTATATGGCCTGTATATGCCTATATTTTAGCGGCATAAAACACTGTTATTAAGCCCCTGACGCTGATCTTTTATAGTGAGGACAATAGTTCCATGTATTATGAAGGGATATGTGTTCAGATATTTACATATTCTGTCATCATTTGGTAGAAATTGAAGTTTCAGTGGGGTTGGGGGGTCTAAATTTCATGAATACAAAAAGGTAGAAAAATTGTTTTTTCTTGCATGCTGACGATTGTTATCACTCATGTCTGTATTTCGGAACATTTAGTCGATAGAAACATGCAATAATCATGTAAAAACGCACCGGAAATGTTTAAAAATCTGCAGTATGAAATATTGTCAGAAAAACTTTAAGGAGTTACATGCATACTGTACAGTATTTCTACCGATTGCCATATATACTCTGTAGTGGTTCTTTTTGTTTTATGTCTTGGTGTTTAAAATTTTTTGTGCTGTTGGCGCCTTATGTATGTTTTCATATTTTTAGTTAAGTTAAGGTAACTGAGTGGCCACCTATTGGGAAAATAGCTGCTCATTCGGCTTACGATATGTTTCATGGTATAAGTACCTGATTGTTAGTTTGGTTTTTTCCCACCTCGGTTTTTGGAGTGGGAATCTTTTTCTGATTGCGCCTTTTCCTGATCTTTGCCTGCTTGTACCTTTCTATGATTTAAAGTTGCAAAAACTGTCGAGTTTCCACTCAGGAATCAGTGAAAAGGTACAAGTAGGCAAAGATCAGGAAAAGGCGCAATCAGAAAAAGATTCCCACTCCAAAAACCGAGGTGGGAAAAAACCAAACTAACAATCAGGTACTTATACCATGAAACATATCGTAAGCCGAATGAGCAGCTATTTTCCCAATAGGTGGCCTCTCAGTTACCTTAACTTAACTAAAAATATGAAAACATACATAAGGCGCCAACAGCACAAAAAATTTTAAACACCAAGACATAAAACAAAAAGAACCACCACAGAAGTATCGACTTGGAACGATCAGTAACACAAAGTTACTGGCGGGCTTAAACCGGTTTTACAGGTACCTAACCTCACCCTCAGCTTCTGCAGTGGTTCATAACATTTAGTTAGTTATTCGGTCCTCGTGGTGAATCTCTAACTAGTCAATGAATCATCAAGAACAAACAAATAAATCATGATAAACATCCTGATGAATCAAAAACCAGGACTCACAGATTGAGTAAGCTGCCCGAGATCCCTGGGCGCCGAATAACCTACTAACTCCGGAGCAAAAGAAAAACACCAGTTGGACCCCGGTGGGCCAAGCAACAGACAAGAAGCTCCGGCCCCAACCAACTAAAATGAATAGCTTTATGTCGGGGCCATCATAGAGTCTGACGCCCGACCCACCGGCGTGCAATTAAAGAAGGCAGCATAGTTATCAACCATGATTGGGTTAAAAACTAAGCATGCAGACTGTCGCATAACATTCAAGTTATAACCTATACGTCTGTAACGTGTTATGATTTTTCTGAACTGAAAAGAAAAATCATTAATTCCTTTAAGTTTCTTAAATTTGTAAACCAAGTCACCATAAAATTCGGGTTCCGAAAGGCCCTCACTCAAAAGCGTCTTTAACCCAACATTATATTTGGAAATCAATTCATAGTGTCTACGATAAAATTTAGAAAAGGTTTTTCGAAGTTTATGATACCGATAGCCCTGTTGGAGAAGTTTTGCCGTTAAACATTTATTTCGAGCGTTGAAGTCTGTAACATGATTGCAGACTCTAGCAAACCTAATAAGCTGCGAAATGTATACACCATAAGAAGCACGGCGAGAAACATCACCATCCTATTTAATAAGTCAAAACTCCATGTAGCTTGTTAAGTATGTTCTTGCAACAATTTTTTGACATTTTGGCATTCAACAAGTACAAATTGAATTATTGTGGCCAAATATGTAAGATAAATTCTTCCGAATTGGTCATGGCTAATGTAGCATAACAGACAAATACACCTGCTATACTAACACGGCTACCTTTAATCTCCACAATTCAACAATGAATCTTCGAAAAACTCTAGTATCCAATGCAAAAAAGTAGATTAACTGGACCTATGCCTGCAAAATCCATTTACTGAGCAAAAGTCAAGAACTAGTACATTCAGATCTAAAAACCTGCCCTCATAGAATAGAAACGATAAAATAGAGATACAAATTTTATAGATTAGAGGGCGTGCAAAAAAAGAAAGGAATGTTTGTACAGTGTGTCTCCAAAATTTTGAAACACAAAATGATGGGGACCATAAATGTCTGTGGTCCAAATGATAAAAGTTGATTTTGCAGCATTCAGTTTCCAGTTAATAACATCTCTAATAGTGCATATCATTACAATTTTATACTATGTCATTTTCCGTTACATCATATATGTAAGCTTTGCCTGAATGAGTAGCTATAACTGTTTATGACATTTGGGCTCTGGTTTTTGGGCTCTAGAGTATCGTTCCCACCAAAGAACCAACCCGCCACTTTCACATATTGTGCAATACATGGCAACACAAACACATGCAAAAGCTTTTGTTGGTTCTCAGGGGGGAACAATACTCTATAAAACTTTTTCCTGATTACTATATATTTCATACAAAAATTGATTGTTTTAGCCCAAAATTCATATCCTTTGGCATAAGGCATGGAATACAAATTCTGGTATACAATAGTGCCTTAGTCAGGGAACTTAATATGTGCATAAGAAGACAGACGGCCAGAGTTTTGTTTTTCCAAAAATCATAGGCATTTTTAAATAGAAATGGTCAACACTCCTTTACGTCTCTGTATTGATGTGTTTTAATCTGCTTGGACAGTCGATTTTATTATTTGTTAAGCATAAAAATGTTCTCTGGGTCAGTTTTATTGCCATAAAGCTCAAACAATTAAGTTTTGATGTAGCATCCATGGACAAGGTACATTTATCAGACATACTACTAAAAATCTTGTTGTTGCATGTACATGTATAAGGTGTGTAACCTCAGTGAATAGGGTAGGTAATACAAGTTATGCTCAAAAGTTATGAACAGTTATGAACAATATAATTATTGATCAAAGGAATGCAATATTTTTATTTCCTTTTTATGAAAACGGGGCCACCTGCAACATTTTGTTATGTCCCAAATATTATATTGGCATGTATTTGATGGATATGGTCGGAAATCTTGTTTATTTTGTTGAGTGCACACTACATCAAGCTTTCATAAAAACACATGTTTTCAGTCATGGCTTTCGTATTTTTCAAGCTACAGGCTTTCAAAATATAGGCAAACTGAATGCTATTTCGAACGAGATCCTTTCTATTCACGTGTTTATTATAAACAAGACAGGCCAACGTCCACGCCAAAATATCATTCGTGCAACTTGCAGACAATTAAAGTCTAATGCCGATTTACACCTCGGTTTGGAGTGGGAATTTCTTTCTCATTGGGCCATTTCCTGATCATTGCCTACTTTTACATTACACGTTGATTCGCGTTGACTTATGGCATACATCATGCAAACATTTTCATGCCATGGAAACCCCCATAAAATTTCGTTTTATAAAGTGAAAATGGGGTATACATGGGTTTACACGTTTTCTTGTTTATATTTCTGTATAAAGAACCACTACAGAAGCTGAGAGAGGTTATGGCCATGTAAAACTAGTTTAAGCCTGCTAGTAGTTTTAAATTACTGATCGTTCCAAGACGATACTTCTGTTGTGGTTCCATTAGTTTCTTGTTTTGTAGTCGTATTTTTATGCTGTTTGAACCTTATGTATGTTTTCATATTTAAGTTCGGGTAATTGAGTGAACGCCTTTTGGGAAATATCTGCTCACTTGGCATACGATATGGTTTCTAAGTATAAGTACCTAATTTTCAATTAAGTTTATCCCTTCTCGGGGTTTGGAGTGGAAATTTCTTTCTGATTGCGCTTTTTCCTGATCATTGCCTACTTGTACTATTCAATACTGTGTGTCTGTGTGAGCTATCCAATATTATATATCCATTTACAAGAAAGTTTTTTTTTTAAGTTATAAACAAGACACGCCAACATCCACGCCAAAAGTATCGTTCGCACAACTTGCAGACAATTAAAGACTGATGCAGATTTACAGCTCAGGTTTTTGAGTGGGGATTTCTTTCCTCATTGGGCCATTTCCTGATCATTGCCTACTTTTACATTACATGTAGATTCACGTTGAATTATGGCTTACATCATGCAAACATATTCATGCCATGGAAAACCGCATAAAATCCTTTTTTTATAAAGTGAAAATGGGGTATACATGGGCTAACACTTTTTCTTAGGTCTGGACTGAAATATTGCATTTTACAGGCATAGAGGATCTTACATTCGTGGTCATTTCATATGAAATTTATTAAACGAGCCTTCGGCGAGTAGACTGGTTTCAGTCCTTAAAACTTCACTTTTATCAATCAGTCTTAGTCTTATATCAGAAGCAAGTCTTGTTCTGATGGCTTAGTTTTAAGGACTGGTCTAAGTAGCATTTCTACAAACCAAGATCCTGGTTGGTAATTAATCACTCCCTGCAGTCAGTCAAACCTGAAGTGACCATTTTATTGCAGTGATTATTTATTTAGCTGGTATCTAATTCCACAACTTATAAGCATCATAAAACCATTAAGTGTGTGATTCTTCTGAGTTAATTTCCCCAAATGTAGCTTGCGGATTTGGATTTCTTGTCAACATTTGTACAGTCTTGTTGACAGCTTGTAGCTAACATTTCTTTGTAATTTTGGATATTTGCTGTTATTGTGCAGTCTATTCAAACAATCGTAGTGGTGGATTACTTGTTGGCATTCACGCAGTCTGGTCTAAAGCTTGTAGTTGTGGGTTACTTGTTGGTATTTGCACAGTCTGGTCAAAACATGTAGGGGTGGATTGCTTGTTGACAGTTGCACAGTCTGGTCAAACGCTTGTAGTTGTGAGTTACTTTTGGTATTTGTGCAGTCTAGTCAAAAACTTGTAGTGGTGGATTGCTTGTTCATAGTTTCACAGTCTGGTCAATAACTTGTATTTATGAGTAACAATTGTGCAGTCTGGTCAGTGGCTAGCAGTTATGGATTACTTGCTAACAATTATGCAGTCTGATCAATAGCTACTAGTTGCAGGTTACTTTCTACCAATTGCACGGGCTGGTCTTTAGTTACTTGCTAATTATTGCACGTTCACTAAATAGTTTGTAGTTATGGGTTACTTTTTACTTATTGCACAGTCTGGTCAACAGTTTGAAGTTACGGTTTCTTGCTTATTTTTGCACTTATTTTTGCCCAGTCTGATCAAAAATGGTTAAGGGTCACTTGCTAACAGTTGCACAGTCTGATCAATGGCTAGCAGTTATGGGCTACCTTCTTACAATTATGCAGACTCGTCAATGGCTAGTAGTTATGTATTACTTATTTACAATTTTGCAGTTTGGTCAATATCTACTATACATGATTTACTTTTTTACATATTGCACAGTCTGGTCAACATTTTGTAGTTACAGTTCCTGCATATTATTGTGCAGTTTAAACAATCATGGTTTATGGTTACTACTGATAATTGCGCAGTCTGGTCAATGGCTAGCAGTTATGGGTTACCTTCTAACAGTTGTGCAGTCTGGTCAATGGCTTGTAGTTATGATTACTTGATAACAATTGTCCAGTTTGGTGAATAGTTTGAAGTTACTTTGTTGCTTATAAACGCACAGACGTTGCATATAAATGCACAGACTGGTCAATATAAAAATCCATTCCGGACTTAAAAAAGAAAAATGCTACTATTAGTCCTTAGGAACAATTTTCAAAGAAGAAATAAGAATCTACATTTCACTCTGAAACCACTATGTAAATATCCCTGCTGAGTGGGGGTCATTAAGTGGTCTGTATGGAATCAGATAAGGATCATTAAAAACAAATAAATGTCAATCAACTTTGGGATACCTTGGATGCTGCAATGCGAGTTAGACCAGTCTGAAACATTGGATCAGAAGAAGGTAGAATTTATTGATAGAAAGAAATAATTTTACTAGAGATGAACATGTATCATAATATGCACATTTTCAAACATAAGCATGTTTCAGACTGTAGCCAGTCTAACAACTGCGATGCACAAAAAGCACAGTCTTTCGGCGATTTGGAACAGAATGTTGAAAGGTATGACCCATCCCTTCCTTATTAATATGCTTACTGCTCTTAAAGGATCTCAGTTTTATTTTTATTTGAACACTGGCAGCATCCATTGCGCTTCCTTATTGATCACTGTTATGTTCAGGTTTCGAAAAAAACAGTGGGTAACTTTTTCAATGTTTGAGTGTGACTGGTGTAAACTCGGGGTCGTACAAATTTATTTGAAAAGAAAATATAAAAATTAACACAAGTCAGACAAGAGCGTCACATAAAGGTACAAGGAGGCAATGCTCATGAAAATATGCAATCATAAAGAAATTCTCACTCCAAATACGGAAGTGGGAAAAGCTAAATTGACAATTAAGTCCAATTCGCATGCGCAAAAAATACACACGTGTAAATATACTCCGGTGTGTAAATATACTCCGGTGTGTCAACCTTTGAGTAAATTTAAATTGCGTTCGCATGGCTTTTATAACCAGGAGTATTTTCCTATGTAAATTTATCATTTCTGGATTAAAACCTTTTCATTTAAGTTTTCTGTATTTGCAAAGCAAGAAGAGGCTGTTTCAAGGTGTTCTTGTGGACTTTGGCAGCAGATGAGAATCATGAAATGGTCAGGCATAACCTTAGCAGTGATACAGTTCCCTTTTATCATCCTTTCACAAGGAATTATTGTTAAAATAACCCAAGAATCCTCACCAAGAATGATGAAGAAATAGTGTGGCTGTTTGCACTCCATATTATCTAAAATGTGATGAATGGCAATAAACTCTTATTTAGCAACAATGTCCACAGTTTCAGAAACTGTCATATAATCAGTTAGAACAAAAAATGTGAAATTTGTTATCTAAAAGCAGAATATTGACTTGAAATAAAAATACTTTGCGTTCACATAGGACAAAATAGTAAATTTACACGTGTGTATTTGTAAAAATAAAATTTGCATCTGGTCAGACCCAGGAGTAAATTTACCCATATGTAAATATACTCCGGTGTGTATTTGCGTTCGCATGCGCCATTTGCTTACCCCGAGTAAAATTTGCACACCGGAGTATACTTACACGCGTGTATTTTTGGCGCATGCGAATTGGACTTTAGGTACTTATATTCAAAAAAATATCGTAAGCCGATTGATCAACTATTTCCCAAAAGGCGGCCACTCAGTTACCAAAACTGAACTAAATTTATGAACATGTACTATACAGAGAATTTTTTCAGCTGTAAAAATGAAACTTTCGATGGGAATTTTTTATAGCGACGCAGGGTCGCTCTTATGGTAGAACGTGGTAAAATGTTCTGTTCTATTCTGTTCTAGATACCATCGTAATGGGATACTTACTCAAGAATATTTGCCGTTTTTGTTCCCAATAGATCATGACAACATGACGTCACAGTTTTGCTTAGTTTGACGTCACATGGTTGCGTTCGGTTAACTGCACAGTGCTTGACCTTTGTAGCACCGAGCGACGAAGGTTCGTATGAAACAAAACTACCTCCCTTATTTCGGAATGGTCTATCCTAAAAATACAGATCTAGAACTTTATGTTGTACGGAAATCATTGTAAATTGTGCAAAAAGAAAAACTGAAGAATTTTATGGCCCATGCCCTTGTGTGTCCCTGATCATCTGGGTAAGGTCCTACCCGGTGGGTCAAAGTCGGTATACACTTTGGTCATGTCAGAATGTGTGCGACGCCTTGTCCTATCTCCTTGATAATATTTATATTAGATTTGGGACCAAGTTATACAGACAAATTGTTGGAATTCCGATGGGTACAAATTGCGCACCTCTCGTAGCTGATTTATTTTTATACTGCTACGAAAGAGATTTCATGGATTCTCTTAACCATGATAATCAAGCTGATGTTATCGAGGCTTTCTTTTCGCTGTCAGTTTTGTAAAGGGTCACTGATGAAGGTTCATTACCCGAAATTGTACAATATGGCCCACCTTCTCTCTTTGAATGTTTTTACTGCTTCCAAAGGATCTAACAATTATATTTTATTTTAATTCCACATCTAGGTACCTCGATGACCTTTTGAACATTGACAACCCTTATTTTGAAGGTATGGTCTATCAAATTTATCCACCTGAACTTCAGTTGAACAAAGCCAATATCTCAGATACCGAAGCCCCCTTTTTAGATCTACATCTTTCTGTTGCAAATGGATTTGTTTTTTCTAAAATTCATGATAAGCGCGATGACTTTGATTTTGATATAGTAAATTTTCCTTTTTTGGATGGTGACTTTCCTCGTCGTGCTTCTTATGGTGTTTACATTTCGCAACTTATAAGGTTTGCTAGAGTCTGCAATCATGTTACATACTTCAACGCTCGAAATAAATGTTTAACGGCAAAACTTCTCCAACAGGGCTATCGGTATCGTAAACTTCGAAAAACCTTTTCTAACTTTGTGTTACTGATCGTTCCAAGTCGATACTTCTGTAGTGGTTCTTTTTGTTTTATGTCTTGGTGTTTAAAATTTTTTGTGCTGTTGGCGCCTTATGTATGTTTTCATATTTTTAGTTAAGTTAAGGTAACTCAGTGGCCACCTATTGGGAAAATAGCTGCTCATTCGGCTTACGATATGTTTCATGGTATAAGTACCTGATTGTTAGTTTGGTTTTTTTTCTGATTGCGCCTTTTCCTGATCTTTGCCTACTTGTACCTCTAAATTTTATCGTAGACACTATGAATTGATTTCCAAATATAATGTTGGATTAAAGACGCTTTTAAGTGAGGGCCTTTCCGAACCTGAATTTTATGGTGACTTAGTTTACAAATTTAAGAAACTTATAGGAATTAATGATTTTTCTTTTCAGTTCAGAAAAATCATAACACGTTACAGACGTATAGGTTATAACTTAAATGTTATGCGACAGTCTGCATGCTTAGTTTTTAACCCAATCATTGTTGATAACTATGCTGCCTTCTTTAATTGCACGCCGGTGGGTCGGGCATCAGACTCTATGATGGCCCCGACTTAAAGGTATTCATTTTAGTTGGTTGGGGCCGGAGCTCCTTGTCTGTTGCTTGGCCCACCGGGGTCCAACTGGTGTTTTTCTTTTGCTCCGGAGTTAGTAGGTTGTTCGGCGCCCAGGGATCTCCATCGTCGGGCAGCTTACTCAATCTGTGAGTCCTTGTTTTTGATTCATCAGGATGTTTATCATGATTTATTTGTTTTTTTCTTGATGATTCATTGACTAGTTAGAGATTCACCACGAGGACCGAAGAACTTACTAAATGTAATGAACCACTGCGGGGGCTGAGGGTGAGGTTAGGATCCTGTAAAACCGGTTTAAGCCCGCCAGTAACTTTGTGTTACTGATCGTTCCAAGGCGATACTTCTGTGGTGGTTCTTTTTGTTTTATGTCTTGATGTTTAAAATTTTTTGTGCTGTTGGCGCCTTATGTATGTTTTCATATTTTTAATTAAGTTAAGGTAACTGAGTGGCCACCTATTGGGAAAATAGCTGCTCATTCGGCTTACGATATGTTTCATGGTATAAGTGCCTGATTGTTAGTTTGTTTTTTTCCCACCTCGGTTTTTGGAGTGGGAATCTCTTTCTGATTGCGCCTTTTCCTGATCTTTGCCTACTTGTACCTTTTTACTGCCTGCTCTCTGAAAGAATATTGTTTTCCTAACCCTAATTGCCCATTTCCTCTGCTCCCTAAATCTCCAAACGTTAATGCTTGATCCCCAGATCCCCGAAAATAAATGACCTTCTCCTAAGATCCGCAAGACACCTGGCAGGGCCCCAGGGTGAGGATGAGGAACTTATCAGCTTTTAAAATCATTGGCGCAATAGGAGCAGAGCGTCGCGCCAAAGGTGGTGCCTTATTTCTTATTATTTTTCATACATGTAGTTTTGCTCAAAACATCGTGGGAAAACGTTTGGGTCAAAATAAGAAAAAAATCTTATTCCCCCGTAACCCCCAGTTTTTCTATATAAAAGTGGGGTTATAGGGGGTATTGAATAAATGGACATGCTTTCGTGATGTCAATTTTAGGTGTTACTGGTGGTATGCCGGGCCGTACAATTTTTTTTAAATAAAAATATTAATATCAACATAAGCCATAAAAGAGAGCTGCAGAGACCAATTTATAAAAAGAAATTAAAGGGGTCGCTCCTAGATTTGAATGACCTACAATGAATATTTGTTGTTTTTTTATCTTTATATTTGTTTCTAATATCGTCGTCACTAATATCTTCTATAAGATGTTGTTTTCATCTGCAAGTGGTTACATTGAAACATTTCATTTTAACATTAATATTTTCAATAGTTTCCAAAGAAGTGCTCTAACTCTCATATTCGCTACCAACAATTGGCTTTTGTTTGTGTATTGATTTCTTTGTACGATGTTACATCAACCTATGATACCAAAACAATGCTTCCATGTTTGTTTCTCGATTTGTTTATATGATTTTTGAAAATATTGAAACATTGCTCTTAAACTTTCGCTTGGTTCTACTGACCTATTCCATTTTGAGCTATACAAGTCTTACTTTGTGTTTGTTTAATTGTTTGTTCTTTAGTATTTACTGTTTGTTTATTATTGTTACTTTATTATTACTTTGAAAATGTTCAAGATTTATTACAAGTATTGTTTTCTTTTTGAAGTATCTGTGTTTTGTATGTTCTAAACATTTAACCTTATCTTTTCTAAATGCTTTATGATAGTAAAGATAGTGTTCCTTCAGTCATGCGTCAGCAGGTAATTGTGCAAAATATTTCCCCCAAGGTGAAGGTACCGACCTAGCACGTCAGGTCGGCACCTGCACCGAGGGGAGAATTTTTGCACTATTACCTGTTTAAATTGAAATAACTCTTCCATTCATAGTGCAGAATAAATTTTAGTTTTCGTAACTGAGTGGCCGCCTATTTGGAAATAGCTGATCAATCGGTATACGATATGTTTCCTTATTGTCAATTTTGTTTTTTCTCATCTTAGTTTTTGGAGTAATAATTTCTTTCTGATTGCGCCATTTCCTGATCATTGCCTACGTTTACCGTCTTTTGATCCTTCGAGATCAGTTTGAAAATTCAGTATATTAATAATTGTATGTTTAGAGTCATATTTTAAAAAGGTACGAGGAAAAGGCGCAATCAGAAAATGATTCCCACTCTAAAATCCGAGGCGGGAAAAAACCAAACTAACAATCAGGTACTTATACCATGAAAACATATCGTTACCCGAATGAGCAGCCATTTTCCCAAAAGGTGGACACTCAGTTACCTAAACTTAACTAAAAATATGATAACATACATTAGGCGCCAACAGCACAAAAAATAAACACCAAGACATAAAACAGTAAGAACCCCCACCCCACACACACACACACAGAAGTATCGCTTTGGAACGATCATTAATATAAAATTACTGACGGGCTTTTGGATAATGCTCTTAAAGAATGGAAAAGAAGTATCTTCACTATCGTGGATAAACGTATTAAGTTTTATTCACAAAATACTAATCTTTTACCTCATAAAAAGGTACAAGTAGGCAAAGATCAGGAAAAGGCGCAATCAGAAAAAGATTCCCACTCCAAAAACCGAGGTGGGAAAAAACCAAACTAACAATCAGGTACTTATACCATGAAACATATCGTAAACCCAAATCGTCATTTAGGCATTTGAAGCAGGGTATCCAAGAATTTCATAGAAAGTATGTCTTGGTTCCGGCAGATAAAGCCGCTAACAATGTTGTTGTCGTTTGTAGGATTCACTACGTTAACACCTTAAAACAGGAGCTTGATGGTACCAGGGCTTATCTGGAGACAGATACTGATGAGGTGTCTGTAGTTAATGCCCACTTAAACGATTTACCTGTTAAGTTTTCTGTTTGTGTCAATGAAGGCCAAGACAAACTTCCTACGATGTATTGGTTACCTAAGCTTCACAAAAGACCATACAAAGCTAGATTTATTGCAAATTCTAGCTCTTGTACTACCACTGAACTTTCTAAATTATTAACTTCATGTCTTACTGCTATCAAATCTCATGTTATAAGATACTGTGAGACAGTGTATGAAACTTCAAATAAAAATTGGTTTTGGTCAATTAAAAATTCTGGTGAGGTGCTCAGTAAATTGAAGTGTAGAGGGTTCCGTGCGACAAGCTTGTCCACATATGATTTTTCTACTCTGTATACAACATTACCACATAATCTAATTAAAGAAAAACTTCTGGATTTGATAGAGTGGACCTTCAAAAGGGCATTAAAAAACTATGGTTCACTTTATTTGGCATGTAATGACAGAAAGGCTTTTTTCACTTCCTCTGACCAAAGTCGGTATACACTTTGGTCATGTCAGAATGTGTGCGACGCCTTATCCTATCTCTTAGATAATATTTATATTAGATTTGGGACCAAGTTATACAGACAAATTGTTGGAATTCCGATGGGTACAAATTGCGCACCTCTCGTAGCTGATTTATTTTTATACTGCTACGAAAGAGATTTCATGGATTCTCTTAACCATGATAATCAAGCTGATGTTATCGAGGCTTTTAATTCCACATCTAGGTACCTCGATGACCTTCTGAACATTGACAACCCTTATTTTGAAGGTATGGTCAATCAAATTTATCCACCTGAACTTCAGTTAAACAAAGCCAATATCTCAGATACCGAAGCCCCATTTTTAGATCTACATCTTTCTGTTTCAAATGGATTTGTTTCTTCTAAAATTTATGATAAGCGCGATGACTTTGATTTTGATATAGTAAATTTTCCTTTTTTGGATGGTGACGTTCCTCGTCGTGCTTCTTATGGTGTATACATTTCGCAACTTATTAGGTTTGCTAGAGTCTGCAATCATGTTACAGACTTCAACGCTCGAAATAAATGTTTAACGGCAAAACTTCTTCAACAGGGCTATCGGTATCATAAACTTCGAAAAACCTTTTCTAAATTTTATCGTAGACACTATGAATTGATTTCCAAATATAATGTTGGGTTAAAGACGCTTTTAAGTGAGGGCCTTGCGGAACCTGAATTTTATGGTGACTTGGTTTACAAATTTAAGAAACTTAAAGGAATTAACGATTTTTCTTTTCAGTTCAGAAAAATCATAACACGTTACAGACGTATAGGTTATAACTTGAATGTTATGCGACAGTCTGCATGCTTAGTTTTTAACCCAATCATGGTTGATAACTATGCTGCCTTCTTTAATTGCACGCCGGTGGGGCGGGCGTCAGACTCTATGATGGCCCCGACTTAAAGCTATTCATTTTAGTTGGTTGGGGCCGGAGCTCCTTGTCTGTTGCTTGGCCCACCGGGGTCCAACTGGTGTTTTTCTTTTGCTCCGGAGTTAGTAGGTTATTCGGCGCCCAGGGATCTCCATCGTCGGGCAGCTTATTCAATCTGTGAGTCCTGGGTTTTGATTCATCAGGATGTTTATCATGATTTATTTGTTTGTTCTTGATGATTCATTGACTAGTTAGAGATTCACCACAAGGACCAAATAACAAACTAAATGTTATGAACCACTGCAGAAGCTGAGGGTGAGGTTAGGTACCTGTAAAACCGGTTTAAGCCCGCCAGTAACTTTGTGTTACTGATCGTTCCAAGTCGATACTTCTGTAGTGGTTCTTTTTGTTTTATGTCTTGGTGTTTAATTATTTGTGCTGTTGGCGCCTTATGTATGTTTTCATATTTTTAGTTAAGTTAAGGTAACTGAGTGGCCACCTATTGGGAAAATAGCTGCTCATTCGGCTTACGATATGTTTTATGGTATAAAGTACCTGATTGTTACTTTGGTTTTTTCCCACCTCGGTTTTTGGAGTGGGAATCTTTTTCTGATTGCGTCTTTTCCTGATCTTTGCCTACTTGTACCTTTTTAAACCGGTTTACAGGTACCTAACCTCACCCTCAGCTTCTGTTGTGGTTTACAACATTTAGTTAGTTGTTCGGTCCTCGTGGTGAATCTCTAACTTGTCAATGGATCATCATGGACAAACAAATAAATCATGATAAACACCATGATGAATCAAAAACGAGGACTCACAGATTGAGTAAGCTGTCCGACGATGGAGATCCCTGGGCGCCCAATAACTTACTAATAACTGACCTTGACCCCTTTACCTTACTTACTCCGGAGCAAAAGAAAAAACACCAGTTGAACCCCGGTGGGCCAAGCAACAGACAAGAAGCTCCGGCTCCAACCAACAATGTTTCATTTATTTGACAACTTGTATTTGACCCCTTTTAGGCATGTGCTTTGATTTAGACCTCCACTGTGTATTTTTGATAAATTGCAGTATATTTATCTGGCTATCGTCGCCGGTTATAAAGGGTCACTGATTAGGGTTCGGCAATCGGTGTTCAATGAAAGGCGGTTTGTCTTCGTCATGCTACTGGATATTGTGCCTGCCTCTCTGTCGTGCTCGTTGCCTTTCTTGTAGGTTGAACCTTAGCCCGACGGCTACCTTGTTGTGAAAGAGCTAGTCATTCTGGTCTTCGAGTGCGTTGTCGGACAATGTTTTGTTGTGTTATTGTATTTTCTTTCAAACCTGGGCCGAGTTGTTCAAAACGTCGTTAGCATAGCACTGTCGTTAAGCACATATTTGTTAATTATATATCGACTTCAATAGCAAATATGTCATTATTTTGTTGAAAAAATGTGACCTTCGCAATGCAAAGGATTCTCTAACTAAAATGTTGTGAACCACTGCAGAAGCTGAGGGTAAGGTTAGGTACCTGTAAAACCGGTTTAAGCCCGCCAGTAACTTTGTGTTACTGATCGTTCCAAGTCGATACTTCTGTAGTGGTTCTTTTTGTTTTATGTCTTGGTGTTTAAAATTTTTTGTGCTGTTGGCGCCTTATGTATGTTTTCATATTTTTAGTTAAGTTAAGGTAACTGAGTGGCCACCTATTGGGAAAATAGCTGCTCATTCGGCTTACGATATGTTTCATGGTATAAGTACCTGATTGTTAGTTTGGTTTTTTTCCCACCTCGGTTTTTGGAGTGGGAATCTTTTTCTGATTGCGCCTTTTCCTGATCTTTGCCTACTTGTACCTTCTTATTTTTTTAACATAAAAAGTGTATTTGTAATATTGCCAACTGAAATTTTAATGAATCGTTAACTAAACGACATCGTTAATTTTGAACAACTGGCCCCATGTGTCTATGTTGGGACTTTAAATTTAATTGCATCGATTCCTGGCCCCTCTATTCTTACCTTTCATTACCCGAAATTCCACAATATGACCCATAGTATCTCCCTATGAATGTTTCAACTGCTCCCAAAGGATCGATTTCTTATATTTCATTCATTACCCAATAACCAATGCAACAGCATTGCACCCATGTGGCTTGTCATGTGATCAGTTAATAGATCGTTAGCCAGTCAAAAGGAAGTTTCTATTGACATGTTTGTTACTTCTTTTCATTGTTGTCATGTGACTTACCATGTGATCAGGCCATTAGCTGATCAATGGCCGGGCAAAAGAATTTTATATTGCCTGGTATTCTGTCATGATGTTAGCAGTATTTTCAACACCACAGATACCGAAGCCCCCTTTTTTGGATTTACATCTTTCTATTGCAAATGGATTTTTTCTTCTAATATCTATGATAAAACGCGATGACTTTGATCTTGATATTGTAAATTTTTCGTGTTTTTTTTTTAATTTTTGATGGTGACGTTCCTCGTCGTGCTTCGTATGGTGTATACATTTCGCAACTTATTAGGTTTGCTAGAGTCTGCAATCAAGTAGCGGACTTCAACGCGCGAAATAAATTTTTAACAGCCAAACTTCTCCAGCAGGGCTATCGGTATCATAAACTTCGAAATACATTTTCTAAATTTTATCGCAGACACTATGAGTTGATTTCCAAATTTAATGTTGGGCTAAAGACTCTTTTACGTGAGAGCCTTTCGGAACCATAATTTTATGCAGTCTTAGTTTACAGATTTAAGAAACTTACCGGAAAAAAATTGTTTTTATTTTAGGTTCAGAAAAATCATAGCACGTTATAGACGGAATATTTCCATCGGTATTCCATTGAACCTCTCCATACCATGGAAGTGGAACGAGGTACCGAAGGGGAGCGGAGTGACAGTTAGCCAGCTGATCTAAACACTTTACAGACGTATAGGTTATAACGTGAATGTTATGCGACAGTCTGCATGCTTAGTTTTTAACCCACTCATGGTTGTTAACTATGCTGCCTTCTTAAATTGCACGCCGGTGGGTCGGGCGTCAGACTCTATGATGGCCCCGATATAAACCTATTCATTTTAGTTGGCGCCGGAGCTTCTTGTCTGTTGCTTGGCCCACCGGGGCTCAACTGGTGTTATTTCTTTTGCTCCGGGTTTCGGCGCCCAGGGATCTCCATCGTCTGGCAGCTTACTGAATCTGTTGTCCTCGTTTTTGATTCATCAAGGTGATTATCATGATTTATTCGTTTGTCCATGATGATTTATTGACTAGTTAGCTTTTCACCACTAACTAAATGTTGTGAACCACTGAAGAAGATAAGGGTGAAGTTAGGCGTCTGTAAAACCGGTTTGTAAAGTTTTAATCCCGCCTGTAATTTTATATTACTGCTTGTTCCAAGGCGATATTTTGTATTTAGTGGTTTTAATTGTTTTGTAATTTAGAGTTGAATTTTTGTGCTGTTTGAGCCTTATGTACGTTTTCATACTTTTAGTTCAATTCAATGGCCGCCTATCGGGGAATAGGTGCTCACTCTGCTTACGATATGTTTTCTTTGTATAAATACCTAAGTGTCATTTTAGTTTTCCCACTGCTCGGTTTATGGAGTTCTTTCTGATTGCGCCATTTTCTGATCATTGTCTACTTGTATATTTTTACAGGATATACTGATCGTTCCAAGGCGATACTTCTGTTGCGGTTCTATTTGTTTTATGTTTTGGAGTCGAAGTTATGTGCTGTTTGAACCTAATGTACGCTTTTATGTTTTAGTTCAGTTCAGGTAACTGGGTGGCCACCTACTAGCAAATAGCTGCTCAATCGGCTTACAATATATTTTCTTAGTATAAGTACCTTATTGTCAATTTAGTTTTGTTCCACCTCGGTTTTTGGAGTGGGAATTTCTTTCTGATTGTGCCTTTTCCTGATCATTTTCTACTAAACTCAAGTTTGACTAAAATTTCATCAACAAACTTTTCAATAACAGCAACAATCATATGTTTGCTTTGATGCTTTACATTTCTGTCAACCGTCATGGTTATATTTGTATTAAACCTCCATATCTATTGATCTCCTACCAAAATTAGGATGTCATAATTCATTTACTAGTTAGAGATTCACCACGAGGACCGAAGAACTTACTAAATGTTATGAACCACTGCAGAAGCTTAGGGTGAGGTTACGGCCGTGTAAAATCGATTTAAACCCGCCAGTAACTTTGTGTTACTGATCGTTCCAAGTCGATACTTCTGTGGTAGTTCTTTTTGTTTTATGTCTTGGTGTTTAAAATATTTTTGTGCTGTTGGCGCCTTATGTATGTTTGTATATTTTTAGTTAAGTTAAGGTAACTGAGTGGCCACCTATTGGGAAAATAGCTGCTCATTTGGCTTACGAAATGTTTTCATGGTATAAGTACCTGATTGTTAGTTTGGTTTTTTCCCACCTCTGTTTTTGGAGTGGGAGTCTTTTTCTGATTGCGCCTTTTCCTGATCTTTGCCTACTTGTACTTTGTCATAAAAATAAAACTGAGATCCTTTCAGAGCAGTGTGCATATTAATGAGAAAAGAAGAATGATCCATACCGCGGTTTCGGCTACTTAAGCCTCTTCACTGACCCTTTAGATTTGGCAAAATGGAGCGAAAGAGAATAACTGTAATTTAGCAACTTTCAACAGGATAGTCGATACAAAGACTTGATTTGTCCAAACATAGCCAAATATATAAAACATTGGTTAGAATCTAAACCGAAAATGAATTCCATAAGTATGCATTGTGCTGCAATATAGCGCTACCTAAGTAAATAACTAAGGCTTATATGCATAAATGATATCATTAAAGCACTTTTCCCACTTAAGATCACATGGTCAGTCGGTCAGCAGCTTTGTCTTGACGTATCTAGCAGTCATTGGTAGAATACAGTATAAGAAACGCTGTGGAAAGCGCAAGTTAAAGTACCAAATACCAAATGAGAAATGAAACATAAAAATGTCTTATCTCCGAAAGGATTGGAAATATTTAAATGGATGGTAATAAAAACGTCCAAAATAAAGGCATTTATAACGCGCACGAATATTTTGGTAATAAATTAAAGAATACTTAAAAAATGGAATTAAGTACCATCATCTTTTCATCAAATCATCTTCTTCTATTTTTCATATCACCTCATCCTTCGGAGGAGCTTGAGAAAAAAAATAAAAAGGCAACAATGAGGAGCATGTGAATTCAAAAATAAATTTCTAAAATACTTAAGCTTCATTGGCAGGAATGGATGATAAATGAATGTCCATGTCACGGAAGAAGAGATAGAAATGCTGTGCAATCTTAGATGCATATAGTCATTACGGTGCTATTCGATAAGGATTGTCACAAGTTCTTTTCCTGATCTTGGACGATTTCGCGATCTTTAGACTTTTCTTATCATCATTGTTGCTTCTTGGAGGGATTCGTATGAAAAGGTTACCCATCGAATTCCATTTATGCGATTCATAGCATTGGATTCATTAAAATATAGCCCGTTCAGATTCGAATTAGAGCATGCAGAGTACCACCATCCTCCTTTGCCTATGTCAGCACAGAAAAAATCAGAATTGCCATCATTGTCACGGTCAGGAGTAGAAAACTTCTGGCCCATGCTGAGACGAGTTGAGTCCCCTGCATCTCCATAGTAACCTCCAACGTTTAGGCGGTAACCATCAGATTCAGCAGATATTCGGAAGGTATCGTAGTTTGCATACGCAGTAACGTTATTCCAGTCCTTGAGAACCACCTTTAATTTATACCTGGAGCGAGACGTTAGTTGGTAAATCGCATCATTTCCAATCCAGTATTCAGAGCAAGCAGCACCAAAACCCTCCTTGTAGTCATTCCAGCCACGATAGAAATCGACCAACCCGTTGACTCGTCTTTGTATAGCAGTCCAAACACCATCGGAAGTAGACACACAGTTGACAAGAACAGGATTGTTTGCCGAATCAAATGGATAGATTGTGTGAACGGCGTTTAACCCAACAGAAATGTCAAATCCAGAACAGTCAACATGATAGCTTTTATTTGTGCTCGTGTTGGAGAAGTTTGGTTCACAAGTTGGCGTATTGTCTATAGTTGTGCTCTCATTTGGTTGGACGGTATGTCTTTGAATAAGTGTCGAAGAGGTGACGTCGGATGTAAATGAAACCATGGTACGTGATAAAGTGGTATGTGTTGGTTTCTTTTTGACGATGATAGAAGCATTCGAAACGGCGGTCGAGGCAGAAGATTCCGTAGACATTGAGGCGCCACGTAGGCCCGATACAGAAGACGATACGGTCGATGCTACCGTTGTTTCTGTCGATACATTGCGTTTGGTTATATTCGAAGTTAATGGAACCACCGTTTGCCCGCGATAAGTTGGTAGCTTTGTTGTTGGTAGAGTTTGCTCCATGGTCTGAAATAAATAAGTTTTGAATTACAGTAAAAAAGTTCAAGTAGGAAATGACAAGGAAATGGCGCAATCAGAAAAAAAATCCCCTTCATAAAACCGAGGTGGGAAAAAATAAATTAACACTATGAAAACATATCGATAGCCAAGTGAGCTGTGCTACTCGAAGTTTGATAAGCATCAAAACTTTATTTTTGTTCACATGACATTTGCTATAGATATGAAGCAGAACCATCACTGTGCAAACATTCCATTTTCGTGCTGCCTGTGGGCGCTTTTCGCAGACTTGCTGAAACGATGGAAACCCCCTGAAATTGAAGTTGTCACTGTTGCAGACTCTATCCATTTTTTTCATTCACCCCTCTTACTGGTTCATTCAACTGCAAAACTGTTTTAATAATCAAAATGTCGTTACTTTTGTGTCTAAAATGCACTTTTGGAAAATTTCGATTATCAAAACAGTCTTGCAGTTTAATGAACAGTAAGATGGGATGAATGACAAAATTGGATCGAGTAGGCAACAGTGACAACTTCAATTTCAGGGGGTTTCCTTCGTTTCTGCAAGTCTTCGAGAAGGACTCGCAGGCAACGTCAAAAAAATAGAATGTTTGCACGGTATATATCAATAGAAAACTTTCGGGTGTTAGATTACCAGTATGCCCTGTAATCAAAATTAAATTTGTTATGCTTATCAAAGTTTGTGTAGTACATACTGGTCTCCCAATAGGTGACCACTCTGTTACCCAAACTTAACTAAAATATGAAAACGTACATAACGTGCTAACAGCACAAACATTCAACACCAAGACAAACAACAATAAAACCACCACAGATGTGTCGCCTTGGAACCATCAGAAATGAAACATTATGGCGGGCTTAAATTGAATGGCTTATAAGCCATTTAGTTATTCATTGTGGTTTCTGATGAGGTTTTTTACATTGAGTGATTATCTGACACGATCATTCCCAAACAAAGAAAACGATATTTCTTTCACTGTAACTCCAGTATACAAATACGATTGAGATCCTTCAAGGGAATGTGCAATACCGCGGTTTCGGCTACTTAAGCCTCTATAGTAACCCTATAGATTGGGCAACATGATGGCAAAGAGAATTAATGTAATTTTGCAACTTTCAACAGGATAGTCGATATAAAGACAATACTTATCCACAAGAGGACGCATATATTAAAGTAAAATAGAAAATGAATGTAAACCGATAATAATTTTCTAAGGACATCTATGCCTTAGATTGGAGTACTCCCTAATTGACAAATATGTCACTTTCAAAGATGAAAATGCCTAGTTCTTTATCATTATTGTGTTCTTGCATATTTTGACTGTCAATGGCATAATTTGTGTCAATTTTAACATTAGTTTGGGAATTTACATTTCTAAGCATTAATGCAAAACGCATAGATTGAAAGCAAATTTACTTTTGAACCTGTACTGTATCTCTATAAATACATCTACATAACCTAAATATACTCACCCTGACACCGGTTTGACAAGAAATACGACCATGAATGTTTACAATTCTACAGTTGATGTTTTTAAAATTGTCCATAACAAATGTGCTAATTTTGGTTCATAGAAAATTTCAGGAAATTATACATTTTCGCCTAGATGACCCTGTTCCCCCCCTAGACCCAGGATGCCACTTTGATATGATGTGTGCATGTGAAAAACACATAAACTGGCGAAACGGCATGCTGGGTCCCGGGGGGGAACACACCTAGAAATAAACTATAAGATTGTAAATTAAAGATATTATGTACTAAGCTAAGATTTCTTTCAAAATAAACTTAAAATTACAAAGTAATAAACAATCAATGTGTGGATATTGTTCAGCATTCATATGACAAACAAGCCCATATTTGTTTGCTTGAAAAGTGCCGTTGACAAACAAATGCAAATCAGTTCAAAGTCTCATGGTTCATTTTTGCCAAAGCTGGGGTTGGTTGTGAAAATATTTAGTTGCATTGTCTGGATTCTGTTGAATCAGCCAAACTGTTTTCTAAACGAAAGTATATATATTTATTCTCCTATAAATAATAAATTCAGCCCCATAGTCATAACATGAAAATTTCGTCCTCCCAAATCTGAGATTTAGGGACTTTTTACATCTAAAGCATAGATGTCCTTTATCAGAATACCCTCGCTGATGTCAAAAGAAAATATAAACTGCGCAATGGCAGATGTACGGGGAGATTTTAGGACCGCCACATGCCACAAAACCAGCTGCACAAATAGAAAATAAAAATAAGTTGAGATCCTTTAAGAGCAGTGAACATACTATTGAGAAAGTGCATGTGCCATACCGCGGTTTCGGCTACTCAAGCCTCTTAAGTGACGCTATAGATTGGGCAACATGGAGCCAAAGACAATTACTGTAATTTTGAAACGGTTTATACGAGGGTGGGTCAGAAAGCTCTGTCATAGGTGTTATTACTTTGTTAATAGACATGATAGGTTGCTGTAATATACCTTCATTGAAAGGACGAAAGAAATAAATACTACGAAATAGACGCCTTGAAAGACACATGGGGTAAAACCACTGGTATGTTTTCTTGAAGCTGTGAATATTATTAAAAGAAACACGGTTTCGAAAAAATATTATCTATGCAATATATTTTTCAGACATAGATGAATATATCCTGCAAAAATCAAAATCATTCAATTAAATTTAATTAAGTTACTGCAAAATGAAATATTGAAATTAGCTTGTTGTACATACATAAAATTACAGTTTAAGGGCATGACATCTACACTAGACCAGGGAACTTAAAATGCATTTAACCATTTTATTGGTTCTTCCTAGTGTGCTCTATAGTAAACTTATACTAGAGGACCAATGGTCCTGCAAACGCTCACCTGAGATGTGGAATGTATACCATTAAACTTGTTTGACTATTATGGTCATGGGCGACCTATACTGACCTTGCCGTAAAATAGGTCAAGGTAATCAAAGGGTCATAATTTATGTAAACATTGTAGTACTCTAGCCCACAATGCTACATGCCAACTTGCCAAGTTTTGTTGAAATTGGTCCACCGGTTCCGGAGAAGAAGATTTTTGAATGGTTTTTACCATATGGCGGCCATCTTGGTCATGCGACCTGGATTATTTTATGTATACATTCGAAACGGCGGTCGAGGCAGAAGATTCCGTAGACATTGAGGCGCCACGTAGGCCCGATACAGAAGACGATACGGTCGATGCTACCGTTGTTTCTGTCGATACATTGCGTTTGGTTATATTCGAAGTTAATGGAACCACCGTTTGCCCGCGATAAGTTGGTAGCTTTGTTGTTGGTAGAGTTTGCCCTATGGTCTGAAATAAATAAGTTTTGAATTACAGTAAAAAGGTTCAAGTAGGAAATGACAAGGAAATGGCGCAATCAGAAAAAAATCCCCTTCATAAAACCGAGGTGGGAAAAAATAAATTAACACTATGAAAACATATCGATAGCCAAGTGAGCTATGCTACTCGAAGTTTGATAAGCATCAAAACTTTATTTTTGTTCACATGACATTTGCTATAGATATAAAGCAGAGCCATCACTGTGCAAACATTCCATTTTCGTGCTGCCTGTGGGCGCTTTTCGCAGACTTGCTGAAACGATGGAAACCCCCTGAAATTGAAGTTGTCACTGTTGCCGACTCTATCCATTTTTGTCATTCACCTCTCTTACTGGTTCATTCAACTGCAAAACTGTTTTGATAATCAAAATGTCGTTACTTTTGTGTCTAAAATGCACTTTTGGAAAATTTCGATTATCAAAACAGTCTTGCAGTTTAATGAACAGTAAGATGGGATGAATGACAAAATTGGATCGAGTAGGCAACAGTGACAACTTCAATTTCAGGGGGTTTCCTTCGTTTCTGCAAGTCTTCGAGAAGGACTCGCAGGCAACGTCAAAAAATAGAATGTTTGCACGGTATATATCAATGGAAAACTTCCGGGTGTTAGATTACCAGTATGCCCTGTAATCAAAATTAAATTTGTTATGCTTATCAAAGTTTGTGTAGTACATACTAGTCTCCCAATAGGTGACCACTCTGTAACCCAAACTTAACTAAAAATATGAAAACGTACATAACGTGCTAACAGCACAAACATTCAACACCAAGACAAACAACAATAAAACCACCACAGATGTGTCGCCTTGGAACCATCAGAAATGAAACATTATGGCGGGCTTAAATTGAATGGCTTATAAGCCATTTAGTTATTCATTGTGGTTTCTGATGAGGTTTTTTACAATGAGTGATTATCTGACACGATCATTCCCAAACAAAGAAAACGATATTTCTTTCACTGTAACTCAAGTATACAAATACGATTGAGATCCTTCAAGGGAATGTGCAATACCGCGGTTTCGGCTACTTAAGCCTCTATAGTAACCCTATAGATTGGGCAACATGATGGCAAAGAGAATTAATGTAATTTTGCAACTTTCAACAGGATAGTCGATATAAAGACAATACTTATCCACAAGAGGACGCATATATTAAAGTAAAATAGAAAATGAATGTAAACCGATAATAATTTTCTAATTTATCAGAATACCCTCGCTGATGTCAAAAGAAAATATAACCTGCGCAATGGCAGATGTACGGGGAGATTTTAGGACCGCCACATGCCACAAAACCAGCTGCACAAATAGAAAATAAAAATAAGTTGAGATCCTTTAAGAGCAGTGAACATACTATTGAGAAAGTGCATGTGCCATACCGCGGTTTCGGCTACTCAAGCCTCTTAAGTGACCCTATAGATTGAGCAACATGGAGCCAAAGACAATTACTGTAATTTTGAAACGGTTTATACGAGGGTGGGTCAGAAAGCTCTGTCATAGGTGTTATTACTTTGTTAATAGACATGTTAGGTTGCTGTAATATACCTTCATTGAAAGGACGAAAGAAATAAATACTACGAAATAGACGCCTTGAAAGACACATGGGGTAAAACCACTGGTATGTTTTCTTGAAGCTGTGAATATTATTAAAAGAAACACGGTTTCGAAAAAATATTATCTATGCAATATATTTTTCAGACATAGATGAATATATCCTGCAAAAATCAAAATCATTCAATTAAATTTAATTAAGTTACTGCAAAATGAAATATTGAAATTAGCTTGTTGTACATACATAAAATTACAGTTTAAGGGCATTTATTGACATCTACACTAGACCAGGGAACTTAAAATGCATTTAACCATTTTATTGGTTCTTCCTAGTGTGCTCTATAGTAAACTTATACTAGAGGACCAATGGTCCTGTAAACGCTCACCTGAGATGTGGAATATATACCATTAAACTTGTTTGACTATTATGGTCATGGGCGACCTATACTGACCTTGCCGTAAAATAGGTCAAGGTAATCAAAGGGTCATAATTTATGTAAACATTGTAGTACTCTAGCCCACAATGCTACATGCCAACTTGCCAAGTTTTGTTGAAATTGGTCCACCGGTTCCGGAGAAGAAGATTTTTGAATGGTTTTTACCATATGGCGGCCATCTTGGTCATGCGACCTGGATTATTTTATGTATACATTGGTTTCCCTTTCCTATAGATGCTTCATATCAAATTTGGCTTTGATTGGCCAAGCAGCTTCAGAGAAGATCTGATCATATACATGTATCTTGCCCTGGGGTGGGAGCAGACCAGCCCTTGGCGTACATTTTTTTTTCAGAATCATAAATCTTCAGTCCATTTGCCCATTTCCTTCAAGTTTTTCACTTCAAATGACATTTTGACAATTTGCTCTATCAAAATGCATGAGCCACCTATGTTGACCTTGCCGTAAAATAGGCCAAGGTCATCCCAGGGTCATGATTTATATAAACTTTGTAGAACTCCTCTGCCTGATGCGCCATGCCAAGTTTAAAAATAATAGGCCTGGTTGTGGAGAAGAAGATTTTTAAATGTTTTTGCTATTTATAGCCATGGCGGCCATCTTGGTCATGTGACCATTGATATAAACTTTCGTTCCCCTTACCTAAGGATGCTCCACATGACGTTTTGATTTGATTGGCCAAGCGGTTTCAAGGAAGAAGATATTTTACTAGTATGGTAATATACATGTATACTGCCCCGGGGTAGGGGCAGACAAGCCCCTAGGCAGTAGGGCCCAAGATTTTTCAGAATCATAAATCTTCAGTCCATTTGCCAATTTCCTTTCAGGTTTTCCTTTCAAATGACATTTTGACAATGTCCCCCATTCAAATGCGTGGATGACCTATGTTGACCTTGCCATAAAATAGGTCAAGGTCATCACATGGCCATGATTTATATAAACTTTATAGAGCGGACATCTTTGTCATGTGACCTGGACCATTTATATAAACTTTCGTTCCCCTTTCCTAAGGATGCTCTACATGAAAAGGTACAAGTAGGCAAAGATCAGGAAAAGGCGCAATCAGAAAAAGATTCCCACTCCAAAAACCGAGGTGGGAAAAAACCAAACTAACAATCAGGTACTTATACCATGAAACATATCGTAAGCCGAATGAGCAGCTATTTTCCCAATAGGTGGCCACTCAGTTACCTTAACTTAACTAAAAATATGAAAACATACATAAGGCGCCAACAGCACAAAAAAAAAAATTATACACCAAGACATAAAACAAAAAGAACCACCACAGAAGTATCGACTTGGAACGATCAGTAACACAAAGTTACTGGCGGGCTTAAACCGGTTTTACATGGCCATAACCTCACCCTCAGCTTCTGCGGTGGTTCATAACATTTAGTTAGTTATTTGGTCCTCGTAGTGAATCTCTAACTAGTCAATGAATCATCAAGAACAAACAAATAAATCATGATAAACATCCTGATGAATCAAAAACCAGGACTCACAGACTGAGTAAGCTGCCCGACGATGGAGATCCCTGGGCGCCGAATAACCTACTAACTCCGGAGCAAAAGAAAAACACCAGTTGGACCCCGGTGGGCCAAGCAACAGACAAGAAGCTCCGGCCCCAACCAACTAAAATGAATAGCTTTATGTCGGGGCCATCATAGAGTCTGACGCCCGACCCACCGGCGTGCAATTAAAGTTTGGCTTTGATTGGCCAAGCGGATTTAGAGGAGAAGATCTTTAAAATTGTGGATGGACGACGACGACGGACGGACGGACGCCAGATCTTTGCCACCCTATAAGCTCACTTTGTGTGCCTTCGGCTCAGGTGAGCTAAAAAGCAAGCAAGTATTATGGTTCAGCGGTGCCAGAAATTCTATAGGGGAACGTATTTTATTGACGCCATATATATCGCTTCATTATAAAGTCAGCATAACATTGATAACGGTAAGTGTTGTCACATTGCATTTCTATATATAATATTATTTATCACTGTACAGTGTACTGGGCACCAAATAACTAACTAACTCTGGAGCTAACGAAAATCTCCAGTTCAACCCCGGTGGGCCAAGCAAGAGACAAGAAGCTTCGGTCCCAGCCAACTAAACTGAATAGCTTTAAGTGGGAACCGTCATAGAGTCTGACGCCCGACACACCGGCGTGCAATTAAAGAAGGCAGCGTAGTTTTCAACCATGATTGGGTTTCCTGTAAGTTTCTTAAGGGTAAACATTACCATTGTTTATGAGCACACTGTTTGCGCAACGTCGGCGTTTAGCATGTGCATGTTACGCGTAGTTTTTAACGTCGTTTTGTTTTGATTTCTCAATGACGTTGCAAGCTGTAGAATCTTATTCTTTTTGTTTCTGCATAATTTAGTCCTAATACGGTAAAAGAAGGCAAAGATCAGGAAAAGGCGCAATCAGAAAAAGATTCCCACTCCAAAAACCGAGGTGGGAAAAAACCAAACTTACAATCAGGTACTTATACCATGAAACTGGTATTCGGGTATACATATTGTTCATTTTTATTTCAAAGGAAGTTTTGTGGCAACTGATAAACACAAATTCGTGTATAAGGTTAATCATACGTGAAAGCGTTTATTTCGCTGTTGATGACGTCGCATAAATATACGCGACGTCAGTGCAACGTTTGGCGTTAAAACGAAAAAGGCGGGAATAGTGAACGTTTTTCTCCATATCTTCCAACGCAGTCCGGTGACCCCCACTTTTTATTTAAACTTTTAAATGGTCACCACGTTTCCTATTTGTTGGTGTAATTTAATCAAAATCATATGCGTAGGTTAGGAGATATCGCAAAAATACGTACTTTTTCCAGGTTTGAAAAGATGGCGGGAAAGTTAATTTTGCATGTAATCTCCTCAGTTTAAGAGCAAATAGTATCAAAAAGTAAGAAAATAACACTCATCGTGTGTTTAAGTAGTTTTTGCAGTGATAACATATATATTAAAACACATGTCCGCTACGAGTGCGGTTTTCTGAAATGCACGAGAAACATCAAAAAAGTTCTGATACCATGGAAACGAGGCCGGTGACTCCCAACTTTTATTTCGATTTTAGTCCAAAGATACAATTATCTTGAAGCATAGGAAGTTTCATGAAAATCATATGCGAGAATTAAAAAGTAATGTTTCCCTTTAAATTTGTAAATTGGTAATTTGTAAGGAAACACCAGCGGCACATGTATCACCTACCTAGTTTTCTATGGTGCTACATGTAAGATATACTTGTACATGAATTTGTCATCGTATTTATCCTAAATAATGGAACAGTTCCTAAATGTTTGACAGTTTGAGTTTTAAGCGTACGTTTGGATGTTAAAATTCGAATCCGACCTTCGGTACGGGATCCGGTCCGAACGTTCGGTCGCTATTAGTTACCCTATCACTTTCATAAGTATTGTTGCATATGTTTACTTTGCGTATTCGGTGGTTAGGCTGCCTATGCTGACGCTATTATATAATTGTTCTGTTTTTCCTTCAGTGTCGCAGCTATTGACAGACATATCATGGAAGCTTATTCTGACTTAGGCTAAACGTCATTTTTCAATTGCTAAATCTAAAGTCTTAGGATATTTGGTTCTCCGGTTATTCTTATTGCGGCGATAACGACGACAGGGATTATCATTTATGACAAAGCATGGCATTAAAGGTAAAAGTAAGCAATGAGCAGGACATGGCACCATCAGAAAGAAATTCCCACTCCAAAAGCAAGATATGAAACAAGAAGACTAATGGTCCTGTAGCTCACCAGAAAATTTTATCCTTGAAAGCTTGAAAGGTCAGCGGATGATGCCCGTAGGACACGCCTGTTTAGACCCCAGGGTCATGGTAAGCAGAATAAATAAACAGAACCAAAATGACTGAAATGCTGGAGTGTCAGGTTTGTGAGATTTTTTTCTTGTATTTCTCGTTTATAAGACAATGGCATATTTTCACACCCCTTTCTCCCTGGGGTAGGGGATATAATGACACCCTGAGTGCGTGGCTTCCATGGACGCCAGGGTCACGGTTGGCAGGATTTACAAAGAGGACCACAGATGAATTGTTACACACAAACAACAACAATGGTCACTACCCAGTCAGTTTGTCGTTTGGCTCGCCTATTACACGAACTTCTTCCGAAGAATTAACTAAATGTTTAGAACCACTGCAGAAGCTGAGGGTGAGGTTACGGCCGTGTAAAATCGATTTAAATCCGCCAGTAACTTTGTGTTACTGATCGTTCCAAGTCGATACTTCTGTGGTGGTTCTTTTTGTTTTATGTCTTGGCGTTTAAAATATTTTTGTGCTGTTGGCGCCTTATGTATGTTTACATATTTTTTAGTTAAGTTAAGGTAACTGAGTGGCCACCTATTGGGAAAATAGCTGCTCATTCGGCTTACGAAATGTTTTGATGGTATAAGTACCTGATTGTTAGTTTGGTTTTTAACCACCTTGGTTTTTGGAGTGGGAGTCTTTTTCTGATTGCGCCTTTTCCTGATCTTTGCCTACTTGTACTTTTTCACCAAAAAGCTGCCTTCTGTGATCACGGACAACACCAACAACACATATGACTACATAGTTGGAGGTGGAGTGTTAGACTAGGTGGAGTGTCTACAGGCCGTCGTGTCATCCCGTCTATCAGAGGACCCAGAAGCACCATTTTACTTCTAGAAAAAGGTACAAGTAGGCAAAGATCAGGAAAAGGCGCAATCAGAAAAGGATTCCAACTCCAAAAACCAAGGTGGGAAAAAAAGCTAAATCAACAATCAGGTACTTATACCACGAAAACACATCGCAAGCCGAATGAGCAGCTATTTTCCCAATATGTGGCCACTCAGTTACCTTAACTTTACAAAAATATGATGACGTACATAAGGCGCCAACAGCAGAAAAATTTTACACACCAATACATAAAACAAAAAGAACCACCACAGAAGTATCGCCTTGGAACGATCAGTAACACAAAATCACTGGCGGGCTTAAACCGGTTTTACATGACCATAACCTCACCCTCAGCTTCTGCAGTAGATCATAACATTTAGTAAGTGCTGGCGAAGACTATACGGAAGATGATATTCAAATTCTTCGATCTTCAAAAGACACCGGCGAATTGGGAGTACTACACCGTTTATCAAACGCATTCATGTCAAGGAATGAAGGAACATAGGCCCATGTAACAGTGTACTTGTAATTTTCATGTTTAAACTAGGAGGAAGGTTGGGAGGTTCAAGTATTTTCAATGGAATGCAATATACATGGGTAGTAGACATGATTATTATAAATGACAATAGATAGAATTAAACACTCGAAGTATCACAATACTGGAGGGTACCTAGCAGTCAGCGGTGTTGGACTATCAGTGAATCCGGAAAGATTTCTTAAAGCCGGGAAAGAAATTTGATACGATATCGTTGATTACAATGGAGAGATACAAGAGGGCTTTAGTGAAAACCACATCAATGTGAGGAAAGGTGTTCGTAGAAGTACATCCCTAGAGTTTCTAAACCTGCCAGGATCTTCATGTAGCTGTCAATAGTGTTGTCACTGAATAGACACCACGCCTGGTAATAAAAGGGCAAAGGGTGTTTATGTTATTCGCAAAGAACGAAAACATTACATTGAAACTAAAAAGGAAGTCATAGTATCTGGAGGGTCAGTAAATTCCCCTCAATTACTGATGTTATCTAGTATCGGACCTATGTGTCATCCAGAAGAGCTTGGCATTAATGTTATACAAGTCCTTCCTGTCGGAGAGAACTTACAAAACCATATGCTAATGTTTTTAATGACAACTTTCAACGATAGTGCTGGTATGACAGAACCAAAGGTTTACAGCTGGTGGGTATCTCTCTGGGTCAGGAGTAGAAGTTACTGGCTTCTTTTACACATATCCCGAAGCCAGCAAACCCAAAGATTGTGCTACCAATATGCAATTTATGAGCATTGCCTATTTTTACCATGGCAAATGAAAACAAAAGAGTAAACGTAGGCAATGATCAGGAAATATCGCAATCAGAAAGAAATTTTCACTCCAAAAACCGTAGTGGGAAAACCTTAATTAACTATCAGGGGCCAGTTGTACATAACTTCGTTAGCTTCATCGTTGTGACTTTAACTGGTTAAGTAAATGCCGACTACATAAGCAAATACAATGCTATTTTTGTTGACAAAATAACAGTGTATTTGTAATTTTCATGTTTGAAATTTTAAATCTCAATTTATTAGTTTTAATAAAGCTTACGACATCGGTAATTTTGAACAAATGGACCCAGGTACTTATACTAAGAAAACAAATAATAAGCCGAATAGACAGCTATTTTCCCGATTGGTAGCCACTCAATTACCCAAACATTACCAAAAATATGAGAACATACATTAGGTACTAACAGCACAAAAAGCAACACCAAGACATAAAAATAAGAACCACAGAAGTATCGCCTTGAAACGATCAGTAATATAAAATTACTTAAATTGATTACATATGGCAATTTCCTTGCCCACAGCTTCTGCAGATGTTCACAATCCGGAGCAAAAGAAAAACACCAGTTGAACCCCGTTGGGCCAAGCAACAGACAAGAAGCTCCGATCCCAACCAACTGAAATGAATGAGTTTTATGTCGGGGCCATCATAGAAAAGTACAAGTAGGCAGAGATCAGGAAAAGGCGCAATCAGAAAAAGATTCCCACTCCAAAAACCGAGGTGGGAATAACAAACTAACGATCAGGTACTTACATGTATACCATGAAAACATATCGTAAGCCGAATAAGGAGCTTTTTCCCAATAGGTGGCCACTCAGTTACCTTAGCTAAACTAAAAATATGAAAACATACATAGGCGCCAACAGCACAAAAATTTTAAACACCAAGACATAAAACAAAAAGAACCACCACCATAGAGTCTGACGCCCGACCCACCGGCGTGCAGTTAAAGAAGGCAGCATATTATTGACAAACGTTAGTGTAACCGTCAGTACATAACGTAACCGGTCCTCTGTTCAAGTTATTAAAACAACTGGACGAAAATCATCTCAATGTTCAATGACAAAATGATAACTAATGCAATTTTTGATCAGTGTATTTTTAAAAAGTGGCTCTAATATCGACAGCATACTCTAGATTTGATACGTAAACAGGCATACTAAACCTGCACCGCAGATGTGGCAAGCTATTGCGCTATCGACTATGACCCTACAATTTTACAATGTATCACATATTCCTATTTCAATATTAATATCCTATGTATTTATTCCTATTTCAATATTAATATCCTATGTATTTATTGTGGTGCTCTGTTTCTGACTTCTATACAGCTTTTCGTATCATCATTGACGTCTCTTTGAGCGATAGATAGCGACGAAAGGTTTGCCAGTTAATCCCAAAGTTAATACCATCAACAGGATCAGAATCATGCAAATAATGTCCGTTCAAATTCGACTGATAGCAACTCTGATACCACCAGGATCCTGTACACTCCTCTGCGCAGGAAAGATTGGGCTCGACATCATTGTCACGATCTGCGGTAGAAAACTTTGCATAATTGTGGTAGCTGAGTAAATCCCCTGCATCTCCGTGGTGGCCTCCAATAGTTAGTCGGTAACCGTCATTTTCGTGAGATATCTTGAATGTATCGTAGATTGTGTTCGAAGTGATAGTGTCCCAATCTTTGAGAACAACCTTTAGCTTATAGCTAGCCTTTGAAGTCAGTTGGTAAATTGCATCATTTCCAAGCCAGTATTCTCCAGACGCATCACCAAAACCTTCTTTGAAGTCATTCCAGTTGCGATAAAAAATCTACCGACCCGTCGATTCGTCTTTGTATGACCGTCCAAATGCCATCACAAGACGACACGCATGTGACATCTTTATTGGCCCCACCAAATTGGTAAACTGGTAGATTGTATGAATGCCATTTAGCCCAATTCCGATATTGAAATTAGAACAGTCGTTAGGGTAGTCTGCGCTCTTGGTTGTGTTGGACGAGATCGGTTGACAGGACGATGTTCCTTCTGTAGTTGAAATGGCAGAATAGGTTGAAATTGAAGGGGAAGAGGTCACGCCAGAAGCGGGTGCGGTTGATGCGCTCGATGAGGTGGTTTCTGCAGTTTCCGTTGATCTATGGTTAATAATGGGCGAGGAAGTAATTGCCGTGGAAATTGAAGCGTCTGGTAAGCGTGATCGTATGTTGGATGTTTCTTTTGTAATGGTGCCTCTAGTTGCATTTGAGGTTATTCGTACAAGAGTTCGACCGCCAAGGTTCTGTCGCTCTGTCGACGATATTTATTCTGAATCTGAATTATTTGGCGAGTTTTATAGCCTGAGGAGCATTTATGATGTTCAATTTGAATTTCATTATTCCCAGTGAACCATACGTTTTGGTGACGGCGACGTCTTTTACAAGTGCTGGTTTTGAAGGCGCCTTAATTACGTTTTACAAACGTTTAAATCAATGCAGACGTCTACCGCACAACATTAAAACGTGTTTGTACCAATACCATATAAACACTTAGCAGATGCGTTGTCTCAAAAATGTTGTTGTATGTTTAAATATCATTTCTTGATAATTAGTAATGTGAAAAAATACATTTGCATTGTTAGTTTGTCACATATATTCAGAATACGTGATACTATCGTCTAGAACATCTCGTAAGCGTACTGAAAACGTAGCTGTCAGGTTGTCAGTTCCGAAGCGGATAAAGACTAAAGGGAAAGAAAACGCGAAAGTTTATTTCACTCAAACTGGGTACGTCTATTAAAAACTGGACTTGATTTTTGTGAGCAAAACACGTCAGTCGTTGCTAAATAGAATAAAGGCGTGTATCTATCGTCTGAAAAACGTCTCCAACGCGCCAACATCGCCCATCGTTTTCATCCGGGTAAACAGTATTGCCATATTGGACGCAGGGCGAAGAACAGAGTAAAGTTTTTCGTTAGAGTGGTAGGTGCGTCTTTATTTATTTATTATTATTATTTTCTTTTCTTTTCTTTTCTTTTTTTTCTTGCTGTAATATTAGCCCGGAAGTGCCGAGGGTACATTTTAGCTGCTGATATGTTGATATGATTTGTGTCCCTAAACTAATTTTCTCTAACAAAGATGCATGTTTTCCCCGCCTAACGATATATAGCCGAAACGTATTAAGAACGTCGCTAAGACGTTTCGTTTCGTCCTTATATTTTATCTCCTCATCATGTAGCAATGAGACTGTACAATTGTCAACGATTACGAACTAGAGAAGTAACTACTGTGTGTAACAGTGATTTTTGTAAAGCAGAATGTCTGTATAGCGGGTGATAGGGCTTTTTTCTCTCCGAAAATCGCGAAAAGAACCGAGTCGGTGTGTTCTATTGACGCAGTTCTAAGACGTGCCGAAACTGAAATCTCTCTCTCTCTATCTCTCTCTCGTTAAATGACGTGTCATAAACGTTGGCAAGACGTTTTGACTTCTGTTCTCAAAAACGTGTCGCCAACGTTGGTAAGACGTTTTGACTTCTGTTCTTAAAACGTGTCGCCAACGTTGGTAAGACGTTTTGATTTCTGTTCATAAAAAAGTATCGCCAACATTGGTAAGACGTTTTGACTTCTGTTCTTTAAAACGTGTCCAACGTTGGTAAGACATTTTGACTTCTGTTAATTAAAATGACGTTTTCTAAACGTTGGCAATGCGTTTCAACATCAGTATTTTAGCATTTTTGACTCTTTCGCAAAGGGACGTCTTTTGAACGTCGCCATGGCGTTTCCTAACTTTTGGTTTTGAATCAAATCTTCATTAAAGCGTTTTAAAGTACTTTTGTAAACACTCCTCGTAGTAATCATCTCTCTCTCTCTCTCTTTCTCTCTTTCTCTCTCTCTCTCTCTCTCTCTGTTGTTAGCATGACGTATCACAATCGTTAACACAAACGTTGGGAAGACGCTTTGACTCAGTCCGTCTTTAAATCACGTGTCACAAACGTTGGCAAGACGTTTTGACTAATGTTCTCAATATGACACGTCATAAACGTTGGTAAACACTTATTACAGTAAATTACGAGCAAAACGTAGTAGCTTTTAGGATAAGTTCCTAGTTCGGTAAAATGATAAAACAGTTATTTCATGGCTGTTATGCAGAATAGTCAAAACTATGCCCCTCTGTTCCGTGTCTAGATCAATGCACAATTGTCCTTGGCATATTGGCCGCGGGAAATATTGCATTGTGCTATCCTCGGTACCTCAGGATTTAATTTTACAATAATGAAAGAGAAGTGAAAGGTTGTTCTGAGCAGTATTTGAGAAACAGAATACAAAGAAATAGTTAAGGTTATCAAAAAACAACCATTACTAAGACATGTTACAAAAATACGAAAACATGTGGCTTGCAAGAAAGAATCTGAGGTTTTGATTAGGAATATGAGTATCAAATGAAAAAGATACAATTCTTGCTTTGTAAGCTAATCAATAGTTATGAAACATAACTTATATTATCTTATGCAGGTGTCTTGAGAAAAAAATAGCCAAATGCGAACCAACCAGTTTTCTTTGCGATCCAGGGAAGAGATTCAGTGGCTTGAGAGGAGATGATGCCAAACTCAGCAAGACAACACCGCCCCTGTCAACGGTGGAGCAGGAGCTTGGTTGCAGTGGCAGTGAAGTAGACGATACAACAGATACATGTAAAAGGAAACCTAATTCGGCGGAGTAGTTTCAGCTGCTGACAGCATCATTAACTTTCGTTGTTGCTGATGTCTATTCAGCCAAGTTGTGGACCTACATTATTAGATATTCGTGGTTCATTTTTGTTTTAAAATGTTTGTATTTTTTCTTGTTCATTCCGCAGTTTAGGGTGTGAGATCTCTTGGCAGTTAACAAACTTGTAGTGATGAAACTGTAAATGAGCACGATCAAAAACACACAATTTTTTTGTTTTTGACCAGGTCTAACACAGTCCGGGCTCTACAGAAATAAAAGATAGCTAGAGGCTTGAACATTCGGATTCGGGAAGAAAATGGAGTGTGCTAACTGTGTATTGTAAACAAAGGCGCTGATCAGGTGCGCAGTTGATATGCGTCTTTGTTTTCACATACGCAGAATGATGGTTTTCCCATGACGCGGCTCGAATGGAATTTAATGTTAAATGCAACGAAAGCTCGCGTATTCTACAGCTGTAAGCTTAAAGGATTTCTTTGATCTAAGTATTTGACTTTGATATAGTAAACCTTCCGTTTTTGGATGGTGACGTTCCTCGCCGTGTTTCCTATGGCGTATACATTTCGCAACTTAATAGGTTTGCTAGAGTCTGCAATCATGTTGTGGACTTATGCACGAAAAAAAAAGTTTAACATCCAAACTGTTTTAGCAGGGCTATCGGTATCATTAACTTTGAAAAACCTTTTCTAAATTTTACCGCAGAGACTATGAACTCATTTCCAAATTTATTGTTGGGCTAAAGACCCTTTTACGCGAGGGCCTTTCGGAACCAAAATTTTATGGTGACTTGGTTTACAAATTTAAGAAACTTCTAGGAAGGAATGATTTTTCTTTTCAATTTAGGAAAATCATTACGCGTTACAGACGTATAGGATATAACTTAAATGTTATGCGACAGTCTGCATGCTTAGTTTTTAACCCAATCACGGTTGATCACTATGCTGCCTTCCTTAATTGCACGCCGGTGGGTCAGGCGTCAGACTCTATGATGGCCCCGACATAAAGCTATTCATTTTAGTTGGTTGGGGCCGGAGCTTCTTGTCTGTTGCTTGGCCCACCGGGGTTCAACTGGTGTTTTTCTTTTGCTTCGGAGTTAGTAAGTTATTTGGCGCCCATGGATCTCCATCGTCAGGCAGCTTACTCAATCTGTGAGTCCTCGGTTTTGATTCATCATGATTTATTTGTTTGTCCATGATGATTCATTGACTAGTTAGAGATTCACTACGAGGACCGAAAAACTAACTAAATGTTATGAACCACTGCAGAAGCTGAGGGTGAGGTTAGGATCCTGTAAAACCGGTTTAAGCCCGCCAGTTATTTTATATAACTGATCGTTCCAAGGCGATCCTTCTGTAGTGGTTCTTATTGTTTTATGTCTTGGTGTTTAAAAATTTTATGCAGTTGGCGCCTTATGTATGTTGTCATATTTTTAGTTAAGGTAACTGAGTGGCCACCTATTGGGAAAATAGCTGCTCATTCAGCTTATATATATGTATGTTATCATATTTTTAGTTTAGGTAACTGAGTGGCCACCTATTGGGAAAAACAGCTGCCCATTTGGCTTACGAAATGTTTTCATGGTATAATGGTATAAGTACCTTATTGTTAGTTTTTTTTTTTTTTTTTTTTTTTTTTTTTTTTTTTTTCGCCTCGGTTTTTGGAGTGGGAATCTTTTTCTGATTGCGCCTTTTCCTAGTCGGTGCCTACTTGTACCTTTTGGCTAGTCAACCCCTCATGCATATATTTTTTCATGATTTATTTTCTTTAAATTTTGAACACCAATTAAACACAAAGGTAACATCAATTGATTTATTTCTCATTTATTCTGACAAAAATGAAATTGAAATTCTTTAAGAGCTACTTTCAGCTACTCAAGCCTCATCAGTGACCTTTTACCTTTGGCAACATGGAGCCAAAGAGAGTTACCGTAAATTTGAAAATTTCAATATGGTAGTCAATACAAAAACTTTTATTATCCAAATAGGGCCAAATACGTTAAATGTTGGTTAGAAAAAGAAATCTAAACCGATAATAAATTTCTGATTTCTCAGAGTACCCTTGCTGATCTAAAAGGACCAAAAGGAAAATATAATCTGCTCTATGGATGGTGTACGGAGAGACTTTTTAGGGCCGCCACACGGCACAACACCAGCTGCAGTAATAACAATAAAATTATAGCATGTTCTTAGTAACATGCTATACGGACGGGTTCATAGAAATTTGGAAGTTTAAAATAATATGAGATTGTGATAGAAGTCTACACCGGCAAGAAGAATGATTCCTTTAGTAACGCATAGTGCATTTTGATACTAAATAAAACAGATACTGTGTTAAACCGTAAATTGTTTCATCACCACGTCTGAAACATTGCTGACTTGACCTTTAAAACGTAAAAGAAACAAACAAACATATGTAAAATTCCACTAGCAAGTTTTATTGGAAATTCCAAACATATAATATTCTTGCTATCTGAGTGACCCAAAGTTTTATGGCATGCTTGTGCCTAACTTGATTAGATTATCTGAGTCTCCAAACAAAGATTCCAAATACATGATGAAAGTTTGATTTATTGCAAACTTCTGATATTCTTCTAACGATTCATGCAATAAACCAGAGGACTAACGCTCACCTGAGATCTGAGATACAGTACACACCAGGAAACTTGTTTGACTATAACGTTCATGCCCCAGGGCAAGGTCAGAATAACCCCTGGTGTCAATTTCTTTTTTCAAAATCACAAATATAGTGTCCATTGTCAATTTGTTTTTGTTGTTGTGTTTTCTTCTTTTCCTTAAATGACATTATAACAGCTTTCTGCATATGTGAGATAAGTTGACCTTGCTGTAAAATATGGCAAGGCAACACATGGCAACACATTGTATTTCTCTAGTCCCAATTGCTGCATGATAAGTTTCGTGGCAATATATTCAACAGTTCCGGAGAAGATTTTTAAAATTTTTTCTCCCTTATATTTGGACATAGCGGCCACCACGGTCATATGATCTGGATAATTTATAAATACGTTGGTACCCCCTTCATACAGATGTTTCCTATTCAAGTTGACTTCGATTTGGTCAAGCGAAGAAAAGATCTTTCAATATTATGGTTTTATAAATGCATATTGCCCCGAGCTGGGAGCCGACCAACCCCAAATATTGATCCATCATTACTTGGCACGCTATGAAAAGGAATGTCTTGATTGGAGGCCAGATCGACTAGGCATCAATGTACAGTTAGGCATTATAGATTCGGCAACAATCTACAGCGAAAAATCATCGCCTCAATGTAGGTTGATATCCAATCGTCCTTGCAATGACGTCGCGCACGATATTGAGCAATTTGACGTTACAGAGGAACGCCAGCATATAGACAAGTATAATTATAATGTGTTGTGGGCGTATCTAAACATCTGCTGATCGCTACTATTTAAACAGCGACCCCACAAAAACAAATTAAAACTGTTGTTTGTGAATGTGAACGATCTCAGAACATATTAACTTATTGTTGTACGTAGATATTCCTAGCCGTGACATGAAAAATCATTATTTCGGGCTTTTACATGTACCCGAGTTACTTCATTTGACTACACAGCAAATAACAACAGAAATACAGGGGTCAGCATATAAGGAAACTGACATATTCAGTGAGGTATATAAAGGCAGCAAACTGAACAAATTTTGTTCACAGCTGCTCAGGTTCTGCAATAAATCCATTTACCCAGCAGGAGAGCTATCAAATGTTTACATTCCCCCAATATTTTAGAAGCTGTATATACTGACCTTATCATTTAATGCTTAGAGTTTCCACTGCTAGTTCTACAATAATGTGTTACAATATTTTGGAAATCATATATTTGTTCTCAAAAATTAGTTTTAGTCAGAAGTTTTGACTCTAAAGAACTGGCATAATCATAATGTGAGAATGTTCTTCAAACGGCCAGGAAGGATGTGAAGTAACTACCATGGTAAGTCTGTTCATGTAGTTTCTTACCTATTGCATTATTTGATGATGAACATACAAAATGGCATGTGTTCAGACTGTCAGAAGGTTCTGAACAGACACAATGTTCTGATCAGGGTTGAATATTTCATATGACGAAACCTTTGAATGCAACGAGTATAAACACTACTTTGCTATGCTTAATGTTGGCTTTGTCAGAATATGACCAATATGGCTAAGATAAAAAAATATGAGCCGCATTATGAAAAAACCAACAGTGTGGTTTTCGAACAGGTCCGACACCTACCAAGCTGTACAAGCACAGACGATGATCAGAGGCCAGAAATGTTGGATTTAGAAGTAGAGGAATTGTACTATCTGTGTAGCGAGAACAAATGCAGTTGATCTGCGTCTTTGTTTTCGCATATATGCAGATTGTTTTGCTAATGATGAAGTGGCTCAAGTATAAAAATACTGTGAATGAAAGATAATGAAAACCAAAATTAAATCCGGTATCCCTCTGACTAGCTCACTAAGCCTTTACTGATCGAACTGGTTATATGCGCTGGTATGAGAATTACAACCATGTTTGTTAATCCATTTATGCACAGTGCATTATGTATGAAAACATTTCTGATGAAATAACAGTCTTATCAGACTGATTTTAATTCTGATCAGGATCATTTATTGCATAACTACACTAGCTGTCCAAACAGATAAAATAAGAAAATAGATAAAAAGAAAATCACATGAGAAATGTCAAGATATTCTGAACTAAATGGATCAGGCTGCGTTGAATTCCCACACAGCTGTCCTGTCATGTCTGTGTGCAAATTCTTGATTGTACCGTGAATTACAACTTGCTTATTTCAAATAATTGAAAGTGTCTTTGTATGTTTGTTTATGAAATGACCAAGTCAACAAGTTTTCAGTCATGCAAGGATGTAGCTGTTACGGGTAGTTATTGTGTCATGCTCAAGGACACAACTTTTTAAAGCACCAGTTGGATTCAAACGCCCCAACCATACCACCAGGAGTCAGATGCATGACCTCTAGGCAGCCACTGCGCTTCCCACGTTACAGTATTGACCAGGACTTACTAAGTAAGATAATGTTGTTGTTTTTTCCATTTTCAGAGAGAATGGCACTTCACAAATGCGTTTACATATTCCAAGATCCAGATATCAGTACCAACAGCCTAGTATTCTTTGATGACTGTTACAAATTCTTTGAAGATAAGTGCAGAAAACAAAATGTGCACTTAAGACGTTCGTTTGTTCTTCGGTCCTTAAAAAACATCAAACATGTAGACAGAAAGGAAGCGGTGACTGTAAGAGAAATACTGAGGTACTGTTTCAGCCATTGTGAGGACTATGATGCATGCAAAGAAATAGTGCGCGTTGTAGAACATGCTGCATTGCATAAAACATCATCAGAGACTCAGTATGTGTCATCATCATTTGATCTTTATAAACTTATTGCTAAGTGTCAGTTTCAAAACGTCAATGATTTCTTACAACACCTTGATCTTGACGAGTCTATCATACCAACACTAGTAAATGACCACAAGGGCTTATTTTCTCAAAGTGAATGGAAAAAGATAGTTTGGTTTGAGTACCATTTTGCCAAAGACATATTTGTTGACAGTTTGTCAGATGGGTGAAGTTAGCCGAAGTAGCCTGACCAGCCGAGGTAGGCTACTTCGGCTGGCCGGAGTAGCCTGACCAGCCGAAGTAGCAGAAACTGCTGGCCGGAGTAGCCTGACCAGCCGAAGTAGCAGAAATTGTTGGCATTTGTAGCCGAAACAGCCGAAGCAGTTTTGGTTGCGAGCAGGACCAGGTGAAACTGCCTACATGAAACTTAAGGTCCACAGAAATTTGATCCCAGCCAGTTATCTACACAGCCCAAGAAAAATATGGTTAAATGTGGAAATGCAACAAATGAGTAAAAAAGAATTTTCTGAATTCAATGCCAGGTATTCATCTTCGACTGGTTCTTATCAAGGCGCCCCAGGTTTAGCGAGGCCAATATCTAGAGGGAACTGAAGTCCGTCAAGGTGCCTTTGCATCACATAGGACGGCTACACCATGACTCGCTGTTTTTTCTTTATCTTTGTTTTGGAAACGCGATTGGAAATGATCGTAGGTTAAAACTAAAAACTACAGAAGGTAGAGGTATTCATTTTGTCTAGCACTGCCGAACATACCAGTTAATTGAGCTAGCGACTAGGAAGGAGTTTAATCATAACAAGAAAAATATTAAGAAGTAAACGAGAAGCAGGACGACTAGCTCTTCCCCGACAGGGTAACCATTTGACAAACATGCAAACACAAAGGTGACGAGTTCAACAAAGACAGAGAATGGGAACAAAAATGGGCCATCAATAGGGGCAGACACTAGAAACAGAAAATGGCCATCCTCGAATTTTCAAATACAGAAATACAAATCAAAGTAGACTTACAGACATATTAAGATACAAACAACTTAAACATAAATCCCAACAGAACCGTTCTGGAACAGTCAGTAAAGAACTAATAAGACGGCAAAATAAGGGTACAAAGATGACCGAAAATGGAAATTTCTGTATAGTATTGCAATGTGTCGGTACCAACTCGGGCTGGTTTCTCACAGAACCCCACCGAGTTTAGGGAGTTTGAGACCCAGTGGGGCTTGTAGTCCATACAAGTGCCTTTACAGCCCATAGGTCGGTTATACTGGGAAAACTCTGGTTTGTCGGAAATTTCAACTCAAACATTGGGAAACGTGAACATTCATGGGTTTGGGGGTGGGGTATGAGGCACCCCTGTCATTGACGTGCGCGGAGTTTAGGGAGCAAGCGACCTAGTGGGATTTACAGTAGAAGGGATGTACTTTCAGACCACACCAGCGGCTATGCCGGGAAAACTCTAGTTTTCGAGAAAAAGGGGTACAAAGATGACCGAAAATGGAAATTTCTGTATAGTATTGCAATGTGTCGGTACCAACTCGGGCTGGTTTCTCACAGAACCCCACCGAGTTTAGGGAGTTCGAGACCCAGTGGGGCTTGTAGTCCATACAAGTGCCTTTACAGCCCATAGGTCGGTTATACTGGGAAAACTCTGGTTTGTCGGAAATTTCAACTCAAACATTGGGAAACGTGAACATTCATGGGTTTGGGGGTGGGGTATGAGGCACCCCTGTCATTGACGTGCGCGGAGTTTAGGGAGCAAGCGACCTAGTGGGATTTACAGTAGAAGGGATGTACTTTCAGACCACACCAGCGGCTATGCCGGGAAAACTCTAGTTTTCGAGAAAAAGGGGTACAAAGATGACCGAAAATGGAAATTTCTGTATAGTATTGCAATGTGTCGGTACCAACTCGGGCTGGTTTCTCACAGAACCCCACCGAGTTTAGGAAGTTCGAGACCCAGTGGGGCTTGTAGTCCATACAAGTGCCTTTACAGCCCATAGGTCGGTTATACTTGGAAAACTCTGGTTTGTCGGAAATTTCAACTCAAACATTGGGAAACGTGAACATTCATGGGTTTGGGGTGGTGTATGAGGCACCCCTGTCATTGACGTGCGCGGAGTTTAGGGAGCAAGCGACCTAGTGGGGTTTACAGTAGAAGGGATGTACTTTCAGACCACACCAGCGGCTATGCCGGGAAAACTCTAGTTTTCGAGAAAAAGGGGTACAAAGATGACCGAAAATGGAAATTTCTGTATAGTATTGCAATGTGTCGGTACCAACTCGGGCTGGTTTCTCACAGAACCCCACCGAGTTTAGGGAGTTCGAGACCCAGTGGGGCTTGTAGTCCATACAAGTGCCTTTACAGCCCATAGGTCGGTTATACTGGGAAAACTCTGGTTTGTCAGAAATTTCAACTCAAACATTGGGAAACGTGAACATTCATGGGTTTGGGGGTGGGGTATGAGGCACCCCTGTCATTGACGTGCGCGGAGTTTAGGGAGCAAGCGACCTAGTGGGATTTACAGTAGAAGGGATGTACTTTCAGACCAAACCAGCGGCTATGCCGGGAAAACTCTAGTTTTCGAGAAAAAGGGGTACAAAGATGACCGAAAATGGAAATTTCTGTATAGTATTGCAATGTGTCGGTACCAACTCGGGCTGGTTTCTCACAGAACCCCACCGAGATTAGGGAGTTCGAGACTCAGTGGGGCTTGTAGTCCATACAAGTGCCTTTACAGCACATAGGTCGGTTATACTGGGAAAACTCTGGTTTGTCGGAAATTTTAACTCAAACATTGGGAAACGTGAACATTCATGGGTTTGGGGGTGGGGTATGAGGCACCCCTGTCATTGACGTGCGCGGAGTTTAGGGAGCAAGCGACCTAGTGGGATTTACAGTAGAAGGGATGTACTTTCAGACCACACCAGCGGCTATGCCGGGATAACTCTAGTTTTCGAGAAAAAGGGGTACAAAGATGACCGAAAATGGAAATTTCTGTATAGTATTGCAATGTGTCGGTACCAACTCGGGCTGGTTTCTCACAGAACCCCACCGAGTTTAGGGAGTTCGAGACCCAGTGGGGCTTGTAGTCCATACAAGTGCCTTTACAGCCCATAGGTCGGTTATACTGGGAAAACTCTGGTTTGTCGGAAATTTCAACTCAAACATTGGGAAACGTGAACATTCATGGGTTTGGGGGTGGGGTATGAGGCACCCCTGTCATTGACGTGCGCAGAGTTTAGGAAGCAAGCGACCTAGTGGGATTTACAGTAGAAGGGATGTACTTTCAGACCACAATAGCGGCTATGCCGGGAAAACTCTAGTTTTCGAGACATAGGGATACAAAGATGACCGAAAATGGAAGTTTCTGTATAGTATTGCAATATGTCTGTACCAACTCGGGCTGGTTTCTCACAGAACCCCACCGAGTTTAGGGAGTTCGAGACCCAGTGGGGCTTGTAGTCCATACAAGTGCCTTTACAGCCCATAGGTCGGTTATACTGGGAAAACTCTGGTTTGTCGGAAATTTCAACTCAAACATTGGGAAACGTGAACATTCATGGGTTTGGGTTGGGGTATGAGGCACCCCTGTCATTGACGTGCGCGGAGTTTAGGGAGCAAGCGACCTAGTGGGATTTACAGTAGAAGGGATGTACTTTCAGACCACACCAGCGGCTATGCCGGGAAAACTCTAGTTTTCGAGAAATAGGGGTACAAAGATGACCGAAAATGGAAATTTCTGTATAGTATTGCAATGTGTCGGTACCAACTCGGGCTGGTTTCTCACAGAACCCCACCGAGTTTAGGGAGTTCGAGACCCAGTGGGGCTTGTAGTCCATACAAGTGCCTTTACAGCCCATAGGTCGGTTATACTGGGAAAACTCTGGTTTGTCGGAAATTTCAACTCAAACATTGGGAAACGTGAACATTCATGGGTTTGGGGGTGGGGTATGAGGCACCCCTGTCATTGACGTGCGCGGAGTTTAGGGAGCAAGCGACCTAGTGGGATTTACAGTAGAAGGGATGTACTTTCAGACCACACCAGCGGCTATGCCGGGAAAACTCTAGTTTTCGAGAAATAGGGGTACAAAGATGACCGAAAATGGAAATTTCTGTATAGTATTGCAATGTGTCGGTACCAACTCGGGCTGGTTTCTCACAGAACCCCACCGAGTTTAGGGAGTTCGAGACCCAGTGGGGCTTGTAGTCCATACAAGTGCCTTTACAGCCCATAGGTCGGTTATACTGGGAAAACTCTGGTTTGTCGGAAATTTCAACTCAAACATTGGGAAACGTGAACATTCATGGGTTTGGGGGTGGGGTATGAGGCACCCCTGTCATTGACGTGCGCGGAGTTTAGGGAGCAAGCGACCTAGTGGGATTTACAGTAGAAGGGATGTACTTTCAGACCACACCAGCGGCTATGCCGGGAAAACTCTAGTTTTCGAGAAATAGGGGTACAAAGATGACCGAAAATGGAAATTTCTGTATAGTATTGCAATGTGTCGGTACCAACTCGGGCTGGTTTCTCACAGAACCCCACCGAGTTTAGGGAGTTCGAGACCCATTGGGGCTTGTAGTCCATACAAGTGCCTTTACAGCCCATAGGTCGGTTATACTGGGAAAACTCTGGTTTGTCGGAAATTTCAACTCAAACATTGGGAAACGTGAACATTCATGGGTTTGGGGTGGGGTATGAGGCACCCCTGTCATTGACGTGCGCGGAGTTTAGGGAGCAAGCGACCTAGTGGGGTTTACAGTAGAAGGGATGTACTTTCAGACCACACCAGCGGCTATGCCGGGAAAACTCTAGTTTTCGAGAAAAAGGGGTACAAAGATGACCGAAAATGGAAATTTCTGTATAGTATTGCAATGTGTCGGTACCAACTCGGGCTGGTTTCTCACAGAACCCCACCGAGTTTAGGGAGTTCGAGACCCAGTGGGGCTTGTAGTCCATACAAGTGCCTTTACAGCCCATAGGTCGGTTATACTGGGAAAACTCTGGTTTGTCGGAAATTTCAACTCAAACATTGGGAAACGTGAACATTCATGGGTTTGGGGGTGGGGTATGAGGCACCCCTGTCATTGACGTGCGAGGAGTTTAGGGAGCAAGCGACCTAGTGGGATTTACAGTAGAAGGGATGTACTTTCAGACCAAACCAGCGGCTATGCCGGGAAAACTCTAGTTTTCGAGAAAAAGGGGTACAAAGATGACCGAAAATGGAAATTTCTGTATAGTATTGCAATGTGTCGGTACCAACTCGGGCTGGTTTCTCACAGAACCCCACCGAGTTTAGGGAGTTCGAGACCCAGTGGGGCTTGTAGTCCATACAAGTGCCTTTACAGCCCATAGGTCGGTTATACTGGGAAAACTCTGGTTTGTCGGAAATTTCAACTCAAACATTGGGAAACGTGAACATTCATGGGTTTGGGGGTGGGGTATGAGGCACCCCTGTCATTGACGTGCGCGGAGTTTAGGAAGCAAGCGACCTAGTGGGATTTACAGTAGAAGGGATGTACTTTCAGACCACACCAGCGGCTATGCCGGGAAAACTCTAGTTTTCGAGACATAGGGGTACAAAGATGACCGAAAATGGAAGTTTCTGTATAGTATTGCAATATGTCTGTACCAACTCGGGCTGGTTTCTCACAGAACCCCACCGAGTTTAGGGAGTTCGAGACCCAGTGGGGCTTGTAGTCCATACAAGTGCCTTTACAGCCCATAGGTCGGTTATACTGGGAAAACTCTGGTTTGTCGGAAATTTCAACTCAAACATTGGGAAACGTGAACATTCATGGGTTTGGGGTGGGGTATGAGGCACCCCTGTCATTGACGTGCGCGGAGTTTAGGGAGCAAGCGACCTAGTGGGATTTACAGTAGAAGGGATGTACTTTCAGACCACACCAGCGGCTATGCCGGGAAAACTCTAGTTTTCGAGAAAAAGGGGTACAAAGATGACCGAAAATGGAAATTTCTGTATAGTATTGCAATGTGTCGGTACCAACTCGGGCTGGTTTCTCACAGAACCCCACCGAGTTTAGGGAGTTCGAGACCCAGTGGGGCTTGTAGTCCATACAAGTGCCTTTACAGCCCATAGGTCGGTTATACTTGGAAAACTCTGGTTTGTCGGAAATTTCAACTCAAACATTGGGAAACGTGAACATTCATGGGTTTGGGGATGGGGTATGAGGCACCCCTGTCATTGACGTGCGCGGAGTTTAGGGAGCAAGCGACCTAGTGGGATTTACAGTAGAAGGGATGTACTTTCAGACCACACCAGCGGCTATGCCGGGAAAACTCTAGTTTTCGAGAAAAAGGGGTACAAAGATGACCGAAAATGGAAATTTCTGTATAGTATTGCAATGTGTCGGTACCAACTCGGGCTGGTTTCTCACAGAACCCCACCGAGTTTAGGGAGTTCGAGACCCAGTGGGGCTTGTAGTCCATACAAGTGCCTTTACAGCCCATAGGTCGGTTATACTGGGAAAACTCTGGTTTGTCGGAAATTTCAACTCAAACATTGGGAAACGTGAACATTCATGGGTTTGGGGGTGGGGTATGAGGCACCCCTGTCATTGACGTGCGCGGAGTTTAGGAAGCAAGCGACCTAGTGGGATTTACAGTAGAAGGAATGTACTTTCAGACCACACCAGCGGCTATGCCGGGAAAACTCTAGTTTTCGAGACATAGGGGTACAAAGATGACCGAAAATGGAAGTTTCTGTATAGTATTGCAATATGTCTGTACCAACTCGGGCTGGTTTCTCACAGAACCCCACCGAGTTTAGGGAGTTCGAGACCCAGTGGAGCTTGTAGTCCATACAAGTGCCTTTACAGCCCATAGGTCGGTTATACTGGGAAAACTCTGGTTTGTCGGAAATTTCAACTCAAACATTGGGAAACGTGAACATTCATGGGTTTGGGGTGGGGTATGAGGCACCCCTGTCATTGACGTGCGCGGAGTTTAGGGAGCAAGCGACCTAGTGGGATTTACAGTAGAAGGGATGTACTTTCAGACCACACCAGCGGCTATGCCGGGAAAACTCTAGTTTTCGAGAAATAGGGGTACAAAGATGACCGAAAATGGAAATTTCTGTATAGTATTGCAATGTGTCGGTACCAACTCGGGCTGGTTTCTCACAGAACCCCACCGAGTTTAGGGAGTTCGAGACCCAGTGGGGCTTGTAGTCCATACAAGTGCCTTTACAGCCCATATGTCGGTTATACTGGGAAAACTCTGGTTTGTCGGAAATTTCAACTCAAACATTAGGAAACGTGAACATTCATGGGTTTGGGGGTGGGGTATGAGGCACCCCTGTCATTGACGTGCGCGGAGTTTAGGGAGCAAGCGACCTAGTGGGATTTACAGTAGAAGGGATGTACTTTCAGACCACACCAGCGGCTATGCCGGGAAAACTCTAGTTTTCGAGAAAAAGGGGTACAAAGATGACCGAAAATGGAAATTTCTGTATAGTATTGCAATGTGTCGGTACCAACTCGGGCTGGTTTCTCACAGAACCCCACCGAGTTTAGGGAGTTCGAGACCCAGTGGGGCTTGTAGTCCATACAAGTGCCTTTACAGCCCATAGGTCGGTTATACTGGGAAAACTCTGGTTTGTCGGAAATTTCAACTCAAACATTGGGAAACGTGAACATTCATGGGTTTGGGGGTGGGGTATGAGGCACCCCTGTCATTGACGTGCGCGGAGTTTAGGGAGCAAGCGACCTAGTGGGATTTACAGTAGAAGGGATGTACTTTCAGACCACACCAGCGGCTATGCCGGGAAAACTCTAGTTTTCGAGAAAAAAGGGTACAAAGATGACCGAAAATGGAAATTTCTGTATAGTATTGCAATGTGTCGGTACCAACTCGGGCTGGTTTCTCACAGAACCCCACCGAGTTTAGGGAGTTCGAGACCCAGTGGGGCTTGTAGTCCATACAAGTGCCTTTACAGCCCATAGGTCGGTTATACTGGGAAAACTCTGGTTTGTCGGAAATTTCAACTCAAACATTGGGAAACGTGAACATTCATGGGTTTGGGGGTGGGGTATGAGGCACCCCTGTCATTGACGTGCGCGGAGTTTAGGGAGCAAGCGACCTAGTGGGATTTACAGTAGAAGGGATGTACTTTCAGACCACACCAGCGGCTATGCCGGGAAAACTCTAGTTTTCGAGAAATAGGGGTACAAAGATGACCGAAAATGGAAATTTCTGTATAGTATTGCAATGTGTCGGTACCAACTCGGGCTGGTTTCTCACAGAACCCCACCGAGTTTAGGGAGTTCGAGACCCAGTGGGGCTTGTAGTCCATACAAGTGCCTTTACAGCCCATAGGTCGGTTATACTGGGAAAACTCTGGTTTGTCGGAAATTTCAACTCAAACATTGGGAAACGTGAAAATTCATGGGTTTGGGGTGGGGTATGAGGCACCCCTGTCATTGACGTGCGCGGAGTTTAGGGAGCAAGCGACCTAGTGGGGTTTACAGTAGAAGGGATGTACTTTCAGACCACACCAGCGGCTATGCCGGGAAAACTCTAGTTTTCGAGAAAAAGGGGTACAAAGATGACCGAAAATGGAAATTTCTGTATAGTATTGCAATGTGTCGGTACCAACTCGGGCTGGTTTCTCACAGAACCCCACCGAGTTTAGGGAGTTCGAGACCCAGTGGGGCTTGTAGTCCATACAAGTGCCTTTACAGCCCATAGGTCGGTTATACTGGGAAAACTCTGGTTTGTCGGAAATTTCAACTCAATCATTGGGAAACGTGAACATTCATGGGTTTGGGGGTGGGGTATGAGGCACCCCTGTCATTGACGTGCGCGGAGTTTAGGAAGCAAGCGACCTAGTGGGATTTACAGTAGAAGGGATGTACTTTCAGACCACACCAGCGGCTATGCCGGGAAAACTCTAGTTTTCGAGACATAGGGGTACAAAGATGACCGAAAATGGAAGTTTCTGTATAGTATTGCAATATGTCTGTACCAACTCGGGCTGGTTTCTCACAGAACCCCACCGAGTTTAGGGAGTTCGAGACCCAGTGGGGCTTGTAGTCCATACAAGTGCCTTTACAGCCCATAGGTCGGTTATACTGGGAAAACTCTGGTTTGTCAGAAATTTCAACTCAAACATTGGGAAACGTGAACATTCATGGGTTTGGGGTGGGGTATGAGGCACCCCTGTCATTGACGTGCGCGGAGTTTAGGGAGCAAGCGACCTAGTGGGATTTACAGTAGAAGGGATGTACTTTCAGACCACACCAGCGGCTATGCCGGGAAAACTCTAGTTTTTGAGAAATAGGGGTACAAAGATGACCGAAAATGGAAATTTCTGTATAGTATTGCAATGTGTCGGTACCAACCCGGGCTGGTTTCTCACAGAACCCCACCGAGTTTAGGGAGTTCGAGACCCAGTGGGGCTTGTAGTCCATACAAGTGCCTTTACAGCCCATAGGTCGGTTATACTGGGAAAACTCTGGTTTGTCGATTTCAACTCAAACATTGGGAAACGTGAACATTCATGGGTTTGGGGTGGGGTATGAGGCACCCCTGTCATTGACGTGCGCGGAGTTTAGGGAGCAAGCGACCTAGTGGGGTTTACAGTAGAAGGGATGTACTTTCAGACCACACCAGCGGCTATGCCGGGAAAACTCTAGTTTTCGAGAAAAAGGGGTACAAAGATGACCGAAAATGGAAATTTCTGTATAGTATTGCAATGTGTCGGTACCAACTCGGGCTGGTTTCTCACAGAACCCCACCGAGTTTAGGGAGTTCGAGACCCAGTGGGGCTTGTAGTCCATACAAGTGCCTTTACAGCCCATAGGTCGGTTATACTGGGAAAACTCTGGTTTGTCGGAAATTTCAACTCAAACATTGGGAAACGTGAACATTCATGGGTTTGGGGGTGGGGTATGAGGCACCCCTGTCATTGACGAGCGCGGAGTTTAGGGAGCAAGCGACCTAGTGGGATTTTACAGTAGAAGGGATGTACTTTCAGACCAAACCAGCGGCTATGCCGGGAAAACTCTAGTTTTCGAGAAAAAGGGGTACAAAGATGACCGAAAATGGAAATTTCTGTATAGTATTGCAATGTGTCGGTACCAACTCGGGCTGGTTTCTCACAGAACCCCACCGAGATTAGGGAGTTCGAGACCCAGTGGGGCTTGTAGTCCATACAAGTGCCTTTACAGCCCATAGGTCGGTTATACTGGAAAAACTCTGGTTTGTCGGAAATTTTAACTCAAACATTGGGAAACGTGAACATTCATGGGTTTGGGGGTGGGGTATGAGGCACCCCTGTCATTGACGTGCGCGGAGTTTAGGGAGCAAGCGACCTAGTGGGATTTACAGTAGAAGGGATGTACTTTTAGACCACACCAGCGGCTATGCCGGGAAAACTCTAGTTTTCGAGAAAAAGGGGTACAAAGATGACCGAAAATGGAAATTTCTGTATAGTATTGCAATGTGTCGGTACCAACTCGGGCTGGTTTCTCACAGAACCCCACCGAGTTTAGGGAGTTCGAGACCCAGTGGGGCTTGTAGTCCATACAAGTGCCTTTACAGCCCATAGGTCGGTTATACTGGGAAAACTCTGGTTTGTCGGAAATTTCAACTCAAACATTGGGAAACGTGAACATTCATGGGTTTGGGGGTGGGGTATGAGGCACCCCTGTCATTGACGTGCGCGGAGTTTAGGAAGCAAGCGACTTAGTGGGATTTACAGTAGAAGGGATGTACTTTCAGACAACACCAGCGGCTATGCTGGGAAAACTCTAGTTTTTGAGATATAGGGGTACAAAGATGACCGAAAATGGAAGTTTCTGTATAGTATTGCAATATGTCTGTACCAACTCGGGCTGGTTTCTCACAGAACCCCACCGAGTTTAGGGAGTTCGAGACCCAGTGGGGCTTGTAGTCCATACAAGTGCCTTTACAGCCCATAGGTCGGTTATACTGGGAAAACTCTGGTTTGTCGGAAATTTCAACTCAAACATTGGGAAACGTGAACATTCATGGGTTTGGGGTGGGGTATGAGGCACCCCTGTCATTGACGTGCGCGGAGTTTAGGGAGCAAGCGACCTAGTGGGATTTACAGTAGAAGGGATGTACTTTCAGACCAAACCAGCGGCTATGCCGGGAAAACTCTAGTTTTCGAGAAATAGGGGTACAAAGATGACCGAAAATGGAAATTTCTGTATAGTATTGCAATGTGTCGGTACCAACTCGGGCTGGTTTCTCACAGAACCCCACCGAGTTTAGGGAGTTCGAGACCCAGTGGGGCTTGTAGTCCATACAAGTGCCTTTACAGCCCATAGGTCGGTTATACTGGGAAAACTCTGGTTTGTCGGAAATTTCAACTCAAACATTGGGAAACGTGAACATTCATGGGTTTGGGGGTGGGATATGAGGCACCCCTGTCATTGACGTGCGCGGAGTTTAGGTAGCAAGCGACCTAGTGGGATTTACAGTAGAAGGGATGTACTTTCAGACCACACCAGCGGCTATGCCGGAAAAACTCTTGTTTTCGAGAAATAGGGGTACAAAGATGACCGAAAATGGAAATTTCTGTATAGTATTGCAATATGTCGGTACCAACTCGGGCTGGTTTCTCACAGAACCCCACCGAGTTTAGGGAGTTCGAGACCCAGTGGGGCTTGTAGTCCATACAAGTGCCTTTACAGCCCATAGGTCGGTTATACTGGGAAAACTCTGGTTTGTCGGAAATTTCAACTCAAACATTGGGAAACGTGAACATTCATGGGTTTGGGGGTGGGGTATGAGGCACCCCTGTCATTGACGTGCGCGGAGATTAGGGAGCAAGCGACCTAGTGGGATTTACAGTAGAAGGGATGTACTTTCAGACCACACCCGCGGCTATGCCGGGAAAACTCTAGTTTTCGAGAAATAGGGGTACAAAGATGACCGAAAATGGAAATTTCTGTATAGTATTGCAATGTGTCGGTACCAACTCGGGCTGGTTTCTCACAGAACCCCACCGAGTTTAGGGAGTTCGAGACCCAGTGGGGCTTGTAGTCCATACAAGTGCCTTTACAGCCCATAGGTCGGTTATACTGGGAAAACTCTGGTTTGTCGGAAATTTCAACTCAAACATTGGGAAACGTGAACATTCATGGGTTTGGGGGTGGGGTATGAGGCACCCCTGTCATTGACGTGCGCGGAGTTTAGGGAGCAAGCGACCTAGTGGGATTTACAGAAGAAAGGGATGTACTTTCAGACCACACCAGCGGCTATGCCGGAAAAACTCTAGTTTTCGAGAAATAGGGGTACAAAGATGACCGAAAATGGAAATTTCTGTATAGTATTGCAATATGTCGGTACCAACTCGGGCTGGTTTCTCACAGAACCCCACCGAGTTTAGGGAGTTCGAGACCCAGTGGGGCTTGTAGTCCATACAAGTGCCTTTACAGCCCATAGGTCGGTTATACTGGGAAAACTCTGGTTTGTCGGAAATTTCAACTCAAACATTGGGAAACGTGAACATTCATGGGTTTGGGGGTGGGGTATGAGGCACCCCTGTCATTGACGTGCGCGGAGTTTAGGGAGCAAGCGACCTAGTGGTATTTACAGTAGAAGGGATGTACTTTTAGACCACACCAGCGGCTCTGCCGGGAAAACTCTAGTTTTCGAGAAATAGGGGTACAAAGTTGACCGAAAATGGAAATTTCTGTATAGTATTGCAATGTGTCGGTACCAACTCGAGCTGGTTTCTCACAGAACCCCACCGAGTTTAGGGAGTTCGAGACCCAGTGGGGCTTGTAGTCCATACAAGTGCCTTTACAGCCCATAGGTCGGTTATACTGGGAAAACTCTGGTTTGTCGGAAATTTCAACTCAAACATTGGGAAACGTGAACATTCATGGGTTTGGGGGTGGGGTATGAGGCACCCCTGTCATTGACGTGCGTGGAGTTTAGGGAGCAAGCGACCTAGTGGGATTTACAGTAGAAGGGATGTACTTTCAGACCACACCAACGGCTATGCCGGGAAAACTCTAGTTTTCGAGACATAGGGGTCCAAAAATGATCGAAAATGGAAATTTCTGTATAGTATTGCAATATGTCTGTACCAACTCGGGCTGGTTTCTCACAGAACCCCACCGAGTTTAGGGAGTTCGAGACCCAGTGGGGCTTGTAGTCCATACAAGTGCCTTTACAACCCATAGGTCGGTTATACTGGAAAAACTCTGGTTTGTCGGAAATTTCAACTCAAACATTGGGAAACGTGAACATTCATGGGTTTGGGGGTGGGGTATGAGGCACCCCTGTCATTGACGTGCGTGGAGTTTAGGGAGCAAGCGACCTAGTGGGATTTACAGTAGAAGGGATGTACTTTCAGACCACACCAACGGCTATGCCGGGAAAACTCTAGTTTTCGAGACATAGGGGTCCAAAAATGATCGAAAATGGAAATTTCTGTATAGTATTGCAATATGTCTGTACCAACTCGGGCTGGTTTCTCACAGAACCCCACCGAGTTTAGGGAGTTCGAGACCCAGTGGGGCTTGTAGTCCATACAAGTGCCTTTACAACCCATAGGTCGGTTATACTGGAAAAACTCTGGTTTGTCGGAAATTTCAACTCAAACATTGGGAAACGTGAACATTCATGGGTTTGGGGTGGGGTATGAGGCACCCCTGTCATTGACGTGCGCGGAGTTTAGAGAGCAAGCGACCTAGTGGGATTTACAGTAGAAGGGATGTACTTTCAGACCACACCAGCGGCTATGCCGGGAAAACTCTAGTTTTCGAGAAAAAGGGGTACAAAGATGACCGAAAATGGAAATTTCTGTATAGTATTGCAATGTGCCGGTACCAACTCGGGCTGGTTTCTAACAGAACCCCACCGAGTTTAGGGAGTTCGAGACCCAGTGGTGACTTAGT